>JARQOD010000004.1:363154647-363169430 GCA_033576555.1 Oophaga sylvatica | reverse complement strand
CCAGCCACGCCCAGCCCTCCGCAGAAGCACAAAGGGCGGGGCAATGGTGGAGGTGACGGTGCGTCGTCTCGTCAGATGTGATAGGGTGACAGGGTCAATGTTGTGGAGGCTGGTGTAGCCCAGTCATGCCTGGCTGGGGGGCTCTGTTCTGTCGTGCAGCTCTCCCTAAGTGCCTGCAAGTGTATGTCAGGTGGGAAACAATGGCCCCTGCCTCAGAGACCTGTGTTTACTTGGGTGTCTGTCGGGTCACAGGCTGCAAAACCCCCAGAACACCACCAGAGAAGAGGTTGACCAACTGCCCTCCATTGGCCTGGTGTACCAGCAGTCGTGCGCCATTGTATACAAGTCATCGCCATAGGTGACCGGTCTTACGCAGCGGCATCGTTATACGGTATAAATCCTAACCGGACCCCGGATGTCAGCCGCAGAGTGCATAGCCTCGATATCATGCTTTTGTAGGCATTGCAGGGGTATTCCCATCTTCATAAATGGACAGTGTTGGAAAGAAGTTGTAAATACAAGTCATTTGCGGGCTTCTTGAATTTGCAGCCGTTCTTGAGATGAAACCACTATTTTTTTTGTTCTTTGGTTTCCAGCTGTTCTCCTTTGGAGACCGACCACCACTGCAGCAGCAGGACGTGTGCCCTCATACAGGCTCTTTATTATTGAGCACAAAAGAACTGTTTTGAAGCGGCAGGAGAGTGCTAATCCTTCAGGGTTTCTGCACTGTGCTTACAAGCTAGAAAGCCAGGTGGTCGGTCTCCTAGGCAACAGACTGTAAACAAAGGAGAAAAGATCTCAAGAGTGGCTTAATCCACAGTAAGTTACAAAAGTGCTCGTTTTACAGGTGCTATCCATCTTGTAGATGGGGATAACCCTTTAAGTGTAGTGCAGCATAGCTGGTGCATAAGTGATGGTTATCCACCACTTGATGTCATCCACGCTCCGGACCACGGGTCCACCACAGGCGTATCGAAACCTTGCGTCCCCCCACGAATAAGTGGCAGAGCGGGCGTCGATGGCTCTTTATTCCACCATAGTTTCCAAAATGTATCCGCATCTTGAGGACATGAGTACAGATGAAAAAGCTCCAAAAGTCTCCCCTATTTCCAGGAGCCTATTGGATGTTCCAGGAGTTGGCAAGTATGGGGATATGTCGTACAAAATGGAGCAGGTTCATGGGCCTGGTAATTGAGGGGCTTAAATACTGCTTTATCTATAAAAGGATCAGTATTATTAATTGGTACCTGGGGGGCTCTGTTACAGATTTTGAATTGGGGCCAGGAACTCCTTATAATCATCATGATTGGGATAAGTGTTTTTCAAAAGTAATAGTAAGTATGTGTTTGATACTGATATAAATTCATTGTCAGTCCACTACTGGTGTAAGCAGGGCCGTATTTGGCCTTCATGCTGCCCTAGGCACTTTTCGTGGTCGCGCCCCTTACTGACGTCAGACACTGAGTCTATGCACACGACATCTATTTAATGCCGATCTATTCTGTAAAACGCTTTAAAAAGCGCTAATTAAACACTAAAAGAATGCACTTGCTGTGCACAGGTTCAGTCTTTTTCAGTCTTTTGGCATTTTCTCAACACCTTCAGCTTTTCAAAGTCATCAAGAGATTAAAATAGGTGACCTAACCATTGCTTCAGTGAGGAGAGGCCTAGTGATATAGAGACATGCTGTCTGCTCATTCGCACCTCCTCTTTACTGAAGGTGTTCAAAGGGAAGCCAAGAGCAGACAGGTAGCAGGCGTCAGAATGAGGCAGCAGCCACATTGTGTGCACCCACACCGACACTTGGAGCACGCTGCTGCACTCATAATAATAATAATAATAATCTTTATTTATATAGCGCCAACATATTCCGCAGCGCTTTACAGTTTAACAGTTTCAAAACACAAGTCATAGGTAACAACGTTAACAATACAATAATTAAAGCAAAATAAGCCGACCCTGCTCGTGAGAGCTTACAATCTACAATGAGGTGGGGGAGATACAAAGTACAGGTGTGTATATACAATGGTGCACTCATCCAGTGTCGTTGGTTTTCCACTTGCATTTTTTTTTAATCAGGTAAAATCAGGTTTTTCAGCCAAATCCTGATCTTTTCAGGATCCAGTTTTTGCCCATTCACTTTATTGGTGTCAAGTAGAATCCGGTTACTTCATGTTGCTTCCTGACACCATTAAAGTGAATGGATAAAATACTGGATCCTGAAAGTAACAGCATTTGGCTGAAAAACCTGATTTTGCCTGACTTGAAAAAAAACACAAGTGTGAAACCAGTGAGTAAAGGTACTGTCACACTAAGCGATCGCACCAGCGATCACGACAACACGACCTGGCGAGATCGTTGGTGTGATCGCTATATGGTCGCTAGTAGCTTCCAAATAGGAAGATCTCATAAACGACACATCAGCGATCTGTATAACGACCTCGGCGGTCATTGGGACCTGTCACACAGCATGTATTGTTAAAGATTGAGCGCAACCTTTTCCACGCCCCTCAGCACAGATTGGTGGTCACTGTATGTCATATGTCACAGCTCTCGCTTAGTGATTGGACGTCCGCATCATAAAAGACGACGCAAGTGGTTCATAAGAATTTCCAGCATCGTTCCATACTGCATCCTGCTAGCCTTCTGCTTTGCAGCTACTGCGATCCAGTCTGTACCGCTATTGCGTTTGCCCCGGATTCATTTTTTCAGGATCCCAAAAACGTCTTGTATAAATGGCAAAGATGAAGCGCTGTAGCGACTCTGACAGGATCACAAAACCCCACACCTCGCAACAACGCACAAAGGACTAGATGTTGTGGCCACCAATCGGAGCTGAGGGGCGTTAAAACCTAGTCCCGCCTGCGCTGCTGACATGAGTCGCCAACGAGGTCGCTCGTCGTTCATAAAGGGTGTCACACTCAGCGATTCAGGCTCACCAGCGGGACGCCAACGATCAAAAAACAGTCCAGAACGTTCGTGCACTATCAGCGACTTTGCAGCAGGGGCCACATCACTGCTACATGTCACACACAGCGACGTCGCTAACGATGTCGCTGCTGCGTCATAAAATCGGTGTCGCTTAAGCGATATCGCTAGCGATCTCGCTTAGTGTGACAGTACCTTAAGCGCAAACTTGCAAGCTGATTTTAGACAGCACTCACTTTACTAACGGAGTGTTGACAATAAAGACAAGCTTTAGTATACAAATACGAGAGTGCTGCGAAACACCCTCATTTGTATATTAAATAAAGTAGATTTTACATTTTAGCGCCAATAAAAACTATTCTATAGGAATATGCCCCCTCATCCCCATTCTAAAGCTTCATCCTCCCCCAAATCCTCAGCCTGCATAGCACCAGACTCCCCTGTTCATCAGTGTATAGCAGCCCAGCCTCCCTTGTTCCCCAGTTACAGCAGCTCCAGCCTCCCTTGTTCCCCAGTTACAGCAGCTCCAGCCTCCCCTGTTCCCCAGTATACAGCAGCTCCAGCCTCTCCTGTCACCAGTATATAGCAGCAGCCTCCCTTGTTCACCATTATATAGCAGCAGCCTCCCCTGTTCACCAGTATACAGCACCAGCCTCCCCTGTCACCAACCTCCTCTGTTCACCAGTATACAGCGCAGCCTCCCCTCTTCTCCAGTATACAGCAGCAACCTCCCCTGTCACCAGCGTCCCCTGTTCACCAGTATACAGCAGCAGCCTCCCCTGTCACCGGCCTCCCCTGTTCACCAGTATAACATCAGCAGCCTCCCCTGTCACCAGCCACACCTGTTCACCAGTATACATCAGCAGCCTCCCCTGCTTCCAGCCTCTTCTGTCACCAGCCTCCTCTCACCAGTATACAGCAGCAGCCTCCCATGTCACCAGCCTCCCCTGTTCCCCAGTATACCACAGCTCCAGCCTCCCTTGTTCCCCAGTATACAGCAGCTCGAGCCTCCCGTTTACCAATATACAGCAGCAGCCTCCCCTGTTCACCAGTATACAGCAGCAGCCTCCCCTGTTCACCAGTAAACTGCAGCAGCCTCTCCTGTCACCAGCATACAGCACCAGACTTTATTCAAACTACACAGGTTCTTGATCTTTGGGCAGAACGAATACTGACATGGAATCACAGGCATGGCTGGATTCGGGTACTGGAACAGACTCCAACAGTGTGGACTCTGGAATGCTAACCAGGACAGATGCTAGTACTGGTTCAAGTACCGCCGTAGCAGTTTCAGATATGAGCACCTCTGTTGCGGCTTTAAAGGTTCAGGTATTATTATTTATTTATATAGCGCCATTAATTCCATGGTGCTGTACATGAGACGGGGTTACATACAAAGCTATAGATATTATGTACAGTAAACAAATTTACAATGACAGACTGGTACAGAGGGGAGAGGACCCTGTTCTTGCAGGCTTACATTCTACGGGATAATGGGAAAAGACAGAAGGTCGGGGGGTGAGGCGGCAGCTCAGGTGGTGGTGAGGCGGTAGAATGGTTATTGCAGGCTGTAAGCTTTCCTGAAGAGATGGGCTTTCAGGTTCCGTCTGAAGGATCCAAGGGTGGTGGATAATCGGACATGTTAAGTCGTGGAATTCCAGAGGATGGGGGATATTCGGGAGAAATTTTGGAGGCGCTTGTATGAGGAATGAATAAGTGTGGAGAAGAGTAGAGGTCTTGGGAGAATCAAAGATTACGTGAGGGAAGATATTGGGAGATTAGTTCAGAAATATAGGGAGGGGATAGGTTGTTGATGGCTTTGTAGGTCAGTGTTAGTAGTTTGAACTTGATTTGTTGGGGAATTGGGGGCCAGTGGAGGGATTTGCAGAGGGGAAAAACGGGAGTAGCGAGGAGAGAGGTGGATTAGTCGGGCAGCAGAGTTGAGGACAGACTGGAGTGGTGCAAGAGAGTTGGCGGGGAGGCCACAGAGGAGAGTGTTGTAGTAATCAAGGCGGGAGATGATGAGGGCATGCACAAGAGTTTTAGTAGATTGAGGGCTGAGGAAGGGACGGATTCTGGAAATATTTTTGAGTTGGAGGTGACAGGAGGTGGCAAGAGTTTGGACGTGTGGTTTGAAGGACAGGCAGAGTCGAGAGTTACTCTGAGGCAGCGGATTTCAGGTGCGGGAGAGAGTGTGATACCGTTTACCATAATAGATAGATCAGGTAGGGAAGATGCGTGAAATGGAGGAAAGATGATTTCAGTTTTGTGTACATTGAGTTTTAGTAAGTGGGAGGTGAAGAAGGAGGATATGGCTGGTAGACACTCCGGGATTCTGGACAGCAGGGAGGTGACATCTGGGCCAGAGAGGTAGATCTGAGTGTCGTCCGCATACAGGTGATACTGGAAGCCATGGGACTTAATGAGTTGTCCTAGGTCAAGGGTATAGATGGAAAAAAGTAGGGGCCCCAGGACAGAGCCTTGAGGGACTCCAACAGAGAGAGGGCGGAATGAGGAGGTAGTGGGAGTGGGAGACGCTAAATGTGTGGTTGGAAAGGTAAGAGGAGATCCAGGACAGGGCAAGGTCTTTGATGCCAAGGGAAGAAAGAATCTGTAGCAGCAGGCAGTGGTCGACTGCGTCGAAGGCAGAGGACAGGTCGAGGAGGAGGAGGATGGAGAACTGTCTGTTAGCTTTGGCTGTAAGTCATTAGTTATTTTGGTCAGGTCAGTTTCGGTGGAGTGGTGGGGCGGAAGCCAGATTGGAGGTTACCAAGGAGAAAGTTAGATGAGAGGTGAGAGGAAAGTGAGCATGGACATGCTGCTCATGGAGTGTGGAAACAAACGGGAGCAATGATATGGGGCGATAGCTGGGCATAGCAGTTGGATCAAGGTTTGTTTTTTTGAGGGTGGGTGTGATGGTGGCATGTTTGAAGGCAGAGGAAAAAGTACCAGAAGATAGCGATAGATTGAATAGATGGGTTAGGGCTGGAATGAGCGCGTTAGTGAGGTTGGAGAGCAGGTGGTGAGGTGTGATTTGGAAAGGAGATAGTAAGCTCCCCTTCAGTGAGTGTTGGAGAGGGAGGTTATTAGGGAAAGGCAGAGGTCTGGTATATGGAGTGGTTGGGGTGGTGGAACAGAAAAGGTTTGCCTTGTTTGGTCGATCTTATTTTTGAAATAGTGGCAAAGTCCTCGGCAGAGATGAGGGGAGTTGGAGGTGGCAGTGGTGGGCGGAGGAGAGAGTTAAAGTGCTGAACAGTTGTTTTGGGTTGTAGGATAATGAAGATACAAGGTTTGTGAAATAGGTCTGTTTAGTAGAGGTGAGGGCTATTTTGAAGGCAAATGTGTGGTTTCTTGGTTCAGGTACCGCCGTTGTGGCTTCAGTTTCAGTGTGCACCAGGTGTGGTTTCAGGTTCAGAGACTACAAGGTGTGGCTTCAGGATCAGGGAACGCCATGCGTGGGTTCAGGCCCTGGCCACACAAGGACCAGGGGTTCAGGTTCATGTACTAACTACTTGGGATACTAGGACGTAAGACCTGGCAACATACAGTTGCACACACACAATGTAAGGAATTACAGGAGTTGCTCAGGCACCCCCAGCTAGTGCGTGAACAGAGGAGTGGGTACGCACAAGGCGTGCCGCTGGGAGGCCTGTGCAATGTGCACAGGGAGAAGGAAATGTGCCAGGAGATGGGCTGAAAGGCAGGTATTTTCTAACTACCTGGCTTTTAGAAAATCAAATAATAGGGTATTTGTTATCAAAGTTTTGTAGAGAAAAAAACCCCATATATATTTTAAAATACTTATACTTTAATCATACCCATTTTAAAAGTGGATAACCCCATAACAAAAGAGTAAATAATTAAGTAGAAATTTAAATATACTTACAAGTGCTAATACTAAGGCCAATATTCACAATCTCCCCAGTCAAAGGAGAATAGCACATAAAAGAAGAAGGATATGGTAAATAATAATATTATAGGCAGTTGGAGCAGTGTAAAGGGAAAAAGTGAACCATTTTGTAAACACGTGGTACAGCAAATATTGGGTGATTTTTAAAAAGGCCCTAAAAAAATGAGTTCCCTGCCAAAAGGGTTTTGGAAACCCCCAAAATTATATGGGGCTACCCCTTCAAAGGGCTCCCCAACTACTTCGGCCAAAATTTTTTAAATGACCAAATATTTTTTTTTCACTGATCTGTGCCCTCTTTTTTTTTTTGGTGTTTTAAATGTTTTTTCACAGACAAAAATTTATAAAAATTTTCAAACATATGAGAAACAAAAGTTTAAATTTTGCCCAGTTAGAATGGTTAATGCGCAAAAAAAATTTTTTCAGTGTTGCCCCTTTTTCTTGGCCCTCCCAATTCCCCGGGCTGCTCTCAAAAAAATTCTGGCCCCAAAACCTGAGGGATAAGTCCATTCTTGCCAATCAATGTTTTCCTTTTGTCAGAATTTTTTTTTTTTGTTTTTCCACCCCTTTTCTTGGATTGACCACAATTTCAATGGGATTAAATGGGGGATTTCCGGGGGTTCCCCAAAATCTCTTTTTTGCCCCCCGGTTTTTTTGTTATCACATTTTTTTTTTTGGGAATTTCTATCTGGGAAAAAGTTGTTTTTTTCCAAACTGCTCTTGGAGGGTTGGGAGAATTTTCCCTCGGGGGGGAATTTTTGGTCCCCTTCCCTTTTTTGGGTGGTTTTTAGGCAAAAATTTTAAGGCCGTTCCCTTGGTGGAAGCAACCCCCCCCATAAAGGTTTTTCAGGGCTTAACATTTTGGCATGGACAAAATGGGGGACGCCCCCCTTGTCTTTCCCAATTTGAGGGCTTTTTCCCCGATGTCCCAAACAATCAAAAAGGGGGAATTCTCGGGAAAAAATAATTTTAAACCCCCATTTCCTCAGCATCCCTGCCTTTCCTTTTTGCAGATTCAGTCTGTATGTTTTTTTTTTCCGGGGGGAAAAAAGGGGTTTCTTTGCTCCCCCCCTTTGAGCCAGCCTTGCCCCAAAGGTTTTCCCCCCGCCTCACAGTGCGTGCAGTCACCCACACCCCCTGCGTTTTTCCCCTGGAAAGTCGCACTGCTGGTCCCCCGATCCCGCACTAAAACCCTTTTTAAGAGCCCCCCTGGCGTTGCTGGTTTTTTTGGGGCCCCCTAAAGGGGTTTTTTGGAAAAGGGGGGAACCCCTTTTCCCCTTTTGTGTTCTTGATGATGCGATGTTGGGTTGACTGGGGAAAATTTTTTTATTTGCGATACTTTCCCCTTTTTGGCCATTTTTGTGCATTGCAATGATGATTTGCCGTGTTTTTTAAAGTAACCGGGTTTAACGAAAAAAACAATAAACCCAAGCACCACCTCCTTTTAAAGGAGGTTCATGATTTTATACAGCAGGAACCCGGCTGTCAATCCATGAATGAGCATGGCCTGTCAACAGCAGAGGGAAGCGAAGCACCTCTGTCGAGTGAGTCACGGGACCGCAAAAACTTTAAAATGGGGCCCCGGCCAAAGGAGACGGCGCCAAAAAAAAACGGGCGGTAATAGCAGTCCCGCCTGTAATTTTTTTTCCCCCTTAAAAAAAAAATATCTTGAATGCCCCTTTTAACTATGTTCCATTCATTGACCATAAGGGGGCTTTGTGTGGAAATACAGGTTTCCACATATCCCCCGCCTTCACTGTAATGAAGTAAATGAAGTCACTTTGTATTTCTTTGGGCCCTGTTCTGGGGTGCCGCCTTTATAGGAGGAACAGAAAAAGAATCTACCCACTTTGTGTTTACCTAAAAAAAAAAAGTCCCGGGCCCAGCTCGGGGCCAGCCTGTATGACTTAGTTTCCCCCCCTTTTGTAAATAAAATCCCGCAGGGGTCTTGAATCAGGTTTTTTTGGATTCAGACGTAATCCACTATGGGGTTGGATGTATGTCAAGCGTATTGTGAACATGGGTTTTCAGATTCTTGAACGCGGAATGGTAGAAAATTTTCAATAAAGAATTATCTTGCAGTTCTTTGGCAGGGTGAATGTGGGTATTTTTCCTCTACACTGTCGGATGTGCACGTGTCATGAACTTGTTGTTATAAAGTACAATCTCTTGTAAGGGTTTTTTAAAATTGAGAAAAAAATTAACCCCTTTGTTCAAGCCCCCCTTTTTCCGAATTATCCGGCAATTTTTCTTTGGATTTGTTAGTTCTTGCTTTTTAAAGCTACTTAAAATATTTTTTTAAATAGATTTTTTTTCTGGATGCCCTTTCCAATTGGGGAGTATTTTCCCTTAAAAATCCCCTCGAGTAAATCAGCTGGGTTCAGCATCCCGATCTTTTTTTTTATCCACGGAAAGGCAAATTGAGGTTCCCCGTGCGCGGGGCACTTGTTCGCCTGTTTGTTGCTGGGGTGTTTTTTGGGTATACAGAAAATTTTTTAGTGGATTTCAGGGGAAATTTGATATATTCATGCCAACAGAGGTAAAAATGCGACATTAGTTCCCTTTTGTTTTGAATTTCCCTTTGTAAAAAATAAAATTAGTAATTTTTAGGCTTTGAAATAAAACACATTAAAGTCTCGTTTAGACCAGCATTACTGAGTAGCGGGAAAAGCACAATAAAGAGCGGCCTGTCTATTCTGCATTTGCCTGTGCGAAAATTAAATATTACTCAACATCCCTCTAGAGCCCCTGCTAGCGAAAACAACCCACTACTCTTATTTGCAAAATTTTTAAAAATTATCAACACTTTGCATTTTAAGTTTATTACATATACCAAAAAAGAAAACCAAGAAATTAGCGGGGTTATATGTTGGTAAAGTGCATCTAGGTGCCCCTTGTGACCATTTAACAGAGAGATTCATAATACAGTAGAAACAGTATCAAGAGGTCTGATCCCTAAGGGATTAAACCCCTCTTTAAACCCCCGTCAACACAGCGATCTCTCGCGAGATCGCTGTTTGGTCACTAGTTTTGTGACGCAAAGCGATCTCCCCCGCGATATCGTGTGTGGACTTCACGACGATCAGCCCCCCGCTGGGATCGCGATCGTCGCTAAAAATCCTGGGGCATTTTTTGATCGTTTTGGTCTCCCGCTGGCCAGCCCGCAACGCTGCATGTGGCAGGCGGAGACCAGCGATCGGGTAACCAAGGTAAATTGGGGTTTTCCCGGGCCCGGGCGGCGCCCTGGAAAAACCCCATGTGTATGTTTGGGTACCGCGCGCTGCTGCAGGGGAGCTGGAAAAAAAGGTAACATCGGGTTTTTCCCGGTGCCGGCAGCGCCTGAAAAAAATGTGTACCTTTGGGTTACCAGGGGCTGGATCAAGACAATGCGGGAAACAAAGCGGTTACCCGCATGTGGCTGCCCTGATCGCTGCCTGACTGTGTTTGGCAGTCGCGCGATCATGTAGTGCAAACCCGCGATCCTGCAAGGATATCGTTTGGGGTCGCTGGTGTGTGCTAGTGTGCGGGCCCTTAAGGTGTGTTTGCAAAATCAAGCCTTTTTTTATCTAAAGTAGGTTAATCAGGGGCTAATCACGGGAAAACCCCACTCTGGGATCCCCACCTTTTGTAAAACGTGAGACCCCAGAGGGGGGAACCCCCCCAAAAAGCAATATGCACGGGACGCGGGCCCACTCTTCAATTTAGCGCTAATTTAGATGAAGGAATTGGGGTAAAAACGATAAATTTGTGATGACACAAAGCTAGGAGGGGTAGTAATACTAGAGAAAAGAGAGGAGGATTCAAAAAGATATACATAAACTGGAGCAGTGGGCAGCAACAAAAAAAAATGGTTTAAAGGGAAAAGCAAAAGTACACATTGGGGGAAAAAAAATGAAAAAAAAACTAAAAAATGGGAGGAAAGGGGGTAAGTAAAACCCAAAATGAAAAAGACTTGGGGATACTAATTGATCACAGACTTAAATGAGTCAACAGTGTGATGCAAACAGCAAAAAAAGGGAAATGCAATTTTAGGAGTTCCAGAAAAATACAGTTTTAGATTTAGTGAGGTCATTTTTGCCCCCTACTCCTCTTTGGTCGACCTCATCTGGAAAACTGTGCCAGTTTTGGGACCACTTTTAAAAAAGACATCACAAACTGGAGCAAGTTCAGAGAAGAAACCACCAGAATGGTGCCCCGGTCTGCAAACCATTCCTAGGGAACTTGAGGATTTGGGAATGTTTTTTTTGCAAAAAAGAAGACTGGAGGAGACTTAATAGCTGTCACAAATATCAAAGGGGTTCACATTGTAGAAGGAAATTTTATTCTTTTTGCACAAGGAAAGACTAGAAGCAATGGGGTGAAACTGAAGGGAGGAGACACAGATTAGATATTAGAAAAAAAAATTTTTGAAGTTGGGTGATCAATGAGTGGAACGGCTCCAAAGAGGTGGGATTCTCCTTCAATGGAAGTTTAACCGGGCTGGATAGACATCGTTGGGTGATTTTGGAATCCTGCTTTGACAGGGGGTTGGACCGAAGGCCCAGGAGGTCCCTTCCAACTCTACCCTTCTATATTCTATGATTCTATTAATAAGTCAAGAGAGCGCATTGTTGTAAAATTACCCGCACCATGAGGCAGAGCAGCAACAATGTGCCCCCCGCGGGGATATCACTTTTGGGGCCCAAAACGGTCTTTGCCCGGGGTGATCTTACAGGAAAAGAAGTGCACTTTCTTTCGGGTCATTACATGCTCAAGCGGGGGAGGGGGGCATGTCAAAGTACGCCAGCGGTAGAACTCTGAAATCTAAAAATTTAGAGAAACTTTTTCAATTGCAAAATTGTTGAGCCGCTGGGGTTACAAAATGGGGAAAATAATGAAGAAAACTAGGATATGCCGAATTTACAACCATGAGATAATAAGCAGGGGGTAGCCCACCCCTGAAAAAGGTGTCATGATGCGTTCATTTCGGGGAGAGTCGGAAATGTTTTGCAGCCTTGCCCCTGGTGATGATCCTTTGTTATCCCGCATGAACTGGCATTTTCCCAAAGAATAAAAGCGTGAGAAGCTGTCACAATTTTTTAAAATTAACTTGGCGAAACAATAAAATAAAAAAGGAACCGTCACCCGTGTTGGCATTGTGGTGCGGAAAGCGCGATCCGTGTTCTACGTGTCAATTCAGAAAAAAAGGAAATTATCCATTTCCAAAATGATCCCAAAAATTTATTAGCTATTAAAAAAGAGATAGCGGACAGCCGAAAAATATCAAAAGAGCTCGAGTTTCGAACAAACAAGTTTTCTTTCCAAAACTTTTAGAAAAATTTTTTTTCTTAAAATTAACTTGCCCCCAACCGCGTATATGGTGGAAAGAGGAGCTTTGGGGGGGACTTCCCATAAGCTAACCCAGGCCATGGCTTAGGGGCAACAGTCGGGGGGCTTTTATACAAACAACCCAAATATTTAAAAATTGTCAATTATCTTGAAAACACATAAAAATCTGTTTTTTAAATTTCACCATTTACATTGAAAAAATTGAACAGTACTTTACGTTGCCCATTTCTACAGTTTGTATGTCTTTGCAAGTTCCTGGGAAAAATTTTTTTTCTATTTTTGTTCCCCCACCAGTGTAAACCCGGAATTTAAAAAAAATTCCCAAATTTTTTTTGTTACAATGTGATTCAAAGTAATTAATTTTCCTTAAAAAGGACAAAAAAAAAAATCAAGACCTTGAGCAGAAGCTTAAGGGGATTTCACAAATGTGAAGACTTGAAATGTTTTATTCATTTCACAGTTTTGGGGAAACGGGTTGCTCAGATTAACCCGGTGAAAAAAGCTGAGCCAAACGTGGAAATTTTGTTTTTCTAAGTTGCCAAATTTTCCAACCAAGTAAATTTTTTGATAGAACTGTAGAACAGTTTGATTTAATGAGGAAAAAAAATCTAAAAAATTTTTGAAAAGAAAGTACCGTATGAGCGTGATGAAAAACATTCGATTTCAGGAAACTTTTAATCTTTTGAGAATTGTGGGAAGGTCATTTAAAGGGAACCCGTCACCCGCAAAAAACTCTACAAAATGCGCTATGGGGTTTTAAACCTGAGGTTAATAGCGTTATAATCCCCTTCCTGCAGTAGCGATGGGGGGGGAAAAATGACTTTATTCTCCATGGCAGTATTCGGTTCGTCCGGGAAGTCCCACCCGGGTTGTCACCACTTGGTATAGGAGCGGCGGCTGTAACCGTCCCCCACCCTTAATGCACTGGCTAAGCATTGGGGGGTTTAAAATGAGGGTCACCCCCTGAAGAACTAAATTACACTGAAGTTTAAAAACAATTCCCCTCTGATGTTTTGTGCATACCTCCCAACTTTTTGAAGACAGAAAAGGGGAAAAGGCTGCGGCGCATATGCGGCAAATTTTTTGCCCACGCAAGAACAAACCCTTTTTACAATAATCACACCCCGTCCCCCCCCCAACCACACCCATTTAGCATGCTGACCCATGAGGTCTGGGGCACAGGGCTGGGATTAGGGATCAGTGGGGGTACGTGGGGACACTGGGGGGGGAAAAAAAAGAACAGAGAGAAAAAAAGAAAAACAGAAAAAAAAAAATCAGAAAGAAAGGAGAAAGAAAAAAAAAAACAAAGAAAAAAAGGGGGAAAGAACAGAGAGAAAAGGAAGAAAAAGAAAAAAGAAAGAACGAGAGAAAGAAGAGGGGCAGAAAAAAAAAAACAGAGAGAGGAAAAAAAAAAGGGGGAAAGAAAGAAAGGGGGAGAGAGAGGGAAAAAAAGAAAGAAAGAGGGGGGGAAAAAAGAACAGAGAAAGAAAGAAAGAACAGAAGAAAAAAAGGGAAAAAGAGAGAAAGAAGGGAAAAAAAAGGAAAAGGAAGGAACAGAGAAAGAAAGAAAAGCTGGAAGGAAAGAAAAAAAGAGGAAAAAGAAAACAGAGAAAAAAAAAGAAAGGAAAAAAGTTAGAGAGAAAGAAGTAAAGATTGATAAAGAAAAAAGGGGGGAAAAGAGAAAAAGAACAGAGCAAAAAAAGAACAAGAAAAAGAAAGAGTAAGAAAAAAGAACAGAGAGAAAAAAAAAAAAAGGGGGGAAAGAAAGAAAGAGGAGGGAGAGAGAAAAGAAAGATGGGAAAAAAAAGGGGAAAAAGAAAGAAAGAGAGGAAAGAAGATCAGAGAAAAAAAGGAAGAACAGGAGAGAAAAAAAGAACAGGTAAAAAGAAAAAACAGAGGAAGAAAGAAAAAGAAAAAAAACAGAAGAAGGAAAAAACAGAGAGAGAAAAAAGAGGGAAAGAAAGAGAACAGAGAAAAAGAAAGAGGGGAAAGAAAAAGAACAAAGAAAGAAAAAACAGAGAGAGTGTAGCCCCCGGTTTCCCTGCCAGACGGGAGTCGCCTCCTCATGCGTAGGTCCTCAGTGCTTAGCTTCGGGCCCCTTGGGCCCCTCGGCGTCCCCCCTTCCGTGTGGTCCCGGGCCGTCTTCCTGTGCGGCCTTAGGGCGGCGGCCCGCCCCCTCCCCCGCTCTTAAAAGGGGGATTTAAAATAGCCCCAGCCAAGGGTGGATCCCCCCATTTTAAAGGGTTCCCCCTTTTGGAGGTCCCCCGAGCAATTTTTGTTTCTGTGAGTCAACTCTGCTTCAGCCACGCTTGTTTCAGTTGCCTGCCTGTTACCTTCTGTTTGCTGTGGCCATCTCGCGCTCTACCCAGAGGTTTGGACATCTTAGCGAGACCCCCGGGTGTTGCCGCTCCCCGGGGAGCGTAATCCCACCCGACTGCGTTTTCCCAGAGGTTGGACATCATAGAGGGTCCCGCTTTTCCAGGATCTTGCCTGCTCATGGACATATTGCCACCCGATGCGCCTATTAGGGTTACATCATCGCGAGACCCCCGGCTATTCCAGAGTCTTGCCTGCTCCCCTGGGAGCGTCACTGCTCCGATGGCCTCCGGAGGCCCCACCA
>JARQOD010000004.1:363089410-363154547 GCA_033576555.1 Oophaga sylvatica | reverse complement strand
GGGACCCGGGGGGTTTTGCTTTGGGGTTTTGAGGGTAATAATTTTGTACTGGAGTGGATGGGTAACCGGAAGGACTGGCACAAAGAAAAGGAACGTTTAAAGGTTGGGGTGGGGAATAGATCTGGCTGTAGCTTCAAGACAGATTGGGGGGGGAGATTTGGTAAGAGGGAGACCGATTGAAATTTTTTTTACAAACCCAGACGAGAATGAATAAGCAAAAAAAAAAAGAGTTTTTGCAGAGTTGAAATTTAAGAAAAGGTAAATTCTAGAATTTTTTTGGGGGGGAGATAAAAAAGAGCAAACGTGAAAAAATGGGGGGAATGAAAGTTGGGGAATAAAGTAGCCCCAAACAGGGGGGAAAAGTTGGGAAGAAGGGGGGAAAACCAAAAGGAGATGGCAGTGTCATGCAAATTTAAATAAGTGGGGGGAAACTGGTTCTTTTTCGACGGTTCTTTTTAAAAGGGGGAGGACATGATGTTAAGACGGGGAAAGAAAATCACTGGTGTTTTCTAAAAAGGCGGGGAAAAAAGGGTGAGAAGTTTTTAAATTGGGTGTCTTAAACAAGGGGGGGTTTACTAAAAACCAAATAAATGTTTTTTTCCCCCAATGGGGGCAGTATACAAAGAGAAGGGGGGGGGGCTAAAATCCCCCTTTTGAAAAACCAACAGAAAGGGGAAAAATGAGAGGAGGAGGAACCAGCAAAAAATGCATGAAGGAAGGGCCCGAGAGATGGGAGGGAACCAGGGGGAACGGTGTCCTTGAGGCCGATGGAGGGGAAAGCATATTGAGGGGAGGAGGGTTCCCATGTCGAATGCTGCGGAGAGATCCAAGGAAATTAGTTTGGAGTAGGACCATTAGATTTCTGTTGAAATCATTAGAGATTTTTGGTGAGGGCAGTTTCAGTAGAGTGAAAGGGGAAACCTTTTGAAGGGGGGCGAGAAGAAGTTTCTGGAGATAGCGAATAAGCTTGGTAAAAACCCGGCTTCCCGGGGTTTTTGGAGTGAAGGAAGATTGGGAGAAGGTCTTTTTTTTTGGGGGACAGTTTTGGCGAGGATGATTTTTTTTTTTAAAGGAGTTTGATGGAGGGTTTTAAAAGGGGGAAAAATCCCGGGGAAAGAGGAAAATATTGAATATTTTTGTTAGGTGGGGGGGGACAGCGGGGGAAAAAGGGACTGGAGGAGATATGATGGAAGGGGGGCCTGATAAATTTTGGTAGGGCAAAAGGGGGTGCAAGGAGCCTGTTTTCTTCTTTTCTGGGACTGGTTAAAAAATCGGGATGAGCTGGATGCAGGGGGAGGGGGACAGTGTTTGGTTTGGGGGTTTGGGGATTTAATTTTGTCGGTTGGGGGCTTTTTTTCTTTGAAAAAATTTTGGGCCCGGATCGTCCCCCGGGTGGGGGTTCCGTGGTTGGGCCCCCCTTTTTTGGGGTTTTCAGTAGGGGTGAAAAGTGTTAAGACCCCTTTGGGGGTTTTGGGTTTGGGAGGTGATGAGGGGGAAAAAGGGTTTTTTTGGAGGGTGGGGGGCGGGAGTTGTTTTTTTTTTTAAGCATAAACTTGTAATGGATGAAATTTTGGGGGGTATTTTTGTTTTTTCCCCCAAAATTTTCGGTGCCCTGGGCCCCCTTTTCAAAAAAAGTGTTTGCAGCTTTCGTTTTTTTTGGGGGGGCGTCGTGTCTTTTTGTTCATTTAAGGATGCAGTTATGCATGGGCCCTACCAAAAAATCCCCTAGTTTTTTTCCAACCTCCGCAATACCCCTGCATTGGTTTTCCGGGAAAAATAGTGTAGTGGGTTTCCCCCAGAGTGGGGCCTATGTATTTTGGGGTTTCCCTGACCGTTTTTGTTCCTGGTGGGGGAAGCATTAGAATCCCACCAGGGATATAAAGCAGTGACGTATGTGAGGATTCACAAGTCTGGGGCCCCTAGTGTTTTGACCGGAAAACCCTTTTTTAAAAGCTTTTTTCCCCCTCATCTCTCTCCGCCCTTTTATTTCCAAAACAGCTGTTAGCTGCTCACCCCCCTTCCCCCCTTTTTTTATCTTTGAAGGATGCAGTTATAAAAACCCCCATGGTTTTCAAAGAGGTCTCCTAATTTGCTGCTCTCGCCGGGGTGCTTTTCAAATTCTTTATACTATTTTTAAATCGTTAAAAAGTATAGACTCAAAAAAAAACCAAAGAAGCTGAAAATGTTATAGCAGAAATGTACGGGCTTTATTTCTCTAAATACTACGTTCTTTCACCCAAAAGGGGGAAAAGGGGGGGGGCCGGAAAACCCGGGGAAAAAAGGAGACAAGGAAATTTTTTTGCTCTCAATGCCCAAGGAAAGGAAACTTTAGAAAAAACTTTTTTCTTCTGTTTCATGAAAAAAACATTCGCCTCAAAAAAACAAACTCTGCCCCGTCCTTTGTATTGAAGAAAAAAAGAGCCGTGAATTTTTCGTAAAGGGGGAAAGGGGAAGGGGGGGTAGGGTCGGGGATTCCCTCACCATTATGTTGGACCCCCGTTCCCCGCTTGTATAGCTTTTTTCCCCCGAAAAATTTTAACCCCCCCTCTGTAAAAATTTTTTTGAAATTTCTTTTTTAAGGGGCCCTTTTAACCCCATTTTCTCCTTCGCCCCAGGGGGGCACGGGAAAAAAGGGGGGGTATGTACTCCCCCTGGAGGCTGACAAAAGTAAAAAAAAAAAAGGTTAGCCCTCCAACCCCCCTATACCCTCAGCACTGGCCCCCGGGGAAAACCCCCTTTTTTGTTGTGTCCATGGAGGACAGTCTGTTTTTTTAGACCATTTTTTTTTTTTTTTTTTTTCCCCCGGGTATTTAAAGGGGGCGGCCCCTTTTTAAGGGGGGGGGCCCCCCCCCAAAACCCCCCCCGGCAGCCCCGTGGAAAGGGGAAAAATCCAGTACCTTTCCCCTACGTGGGAATAAGGCCGGGGCTGCCCTGACCCCCCTTGGGGGAGTGAAACCCAGGTTGTTTCAGGGGGGAATATCCCCCCGGCCCCCACTGCACCAACCCAAAAATAACTGCGGGCTGCAAGGAGGCGGGGGGGGGCCCTCTCCTCACCCCTGAAGGGGATGGAAATTAGGGTGCCTGCACCGTCCCGAGAGCCCCCTCAAAGGGAAAACTTTGCCCACGAAATTCTGGAGCACGAACAGTGGGAACTGACAGCCGGGGTCCCCCCCGGGGGAAGTGGGGGTTTAAGGCCCCAAAAAGCACGTTGGGGGGAAACCCCAGCAGAGGGGGGGGGAAAAATTGCACCCCCCCCTAGGATTGCGCTCTCCGGGCCCCCCTTGTTTCCTGGGCCCCCCAAATTTTTCTCCCGTTTTTGGGCCCCCCTGGCCGCGGGAAAAAAATTTTGTCCCCGGCCTGGGCCCCGGGGCCGGGCCAGGCCGGGGAATTTAAAGGGCCCGGTTTGAGGCGGCCCCCGGTGTTTTAAACTCCGCCGCGGCGGCGGTTTTCCCGGGGGACGCCCCGTTTCCCCTGGGGGTCTCCCCCCGGAAATTTTTACCGGGGCCTTTGGGGCCCGGGGCTGGGCCCCCAGCTGAAATTTAGCCCCGGGGGTTCGGTCTTGACTAGGCCGCACCGGAAATTGACCCCCCGGTTCGGTGGCCCCAGGCCCCCCCTTCCCCCCTCCCTCTAGGCTGGGCTATTCAAATCGCCCCCTAAGGGGGAAGCCCCTTTTTTTTAAAAATTTGGGGGTCGTGTGTTGTGCCTCTGTGATACAGGTCGGGGTAATTGTATACCGCCAGCCTGGTTGTTCCAGAACTGCGGTGCGCTCCGCTCTCCGACCCCCGGTTTTAAAATTTTAGTGCGGAGAGGGATACTTACGACCGTATGTCCAGGGACAAAATCATACGGTGTGTTTCTGCATGCATTGCTTGTAGGTCACCTTTTTCCCTCCCCGGGGTTAAGGGGGTTTGGGTTTGGGTCCGAACGTGCTCAGGGCCCCACCCTAGTGGCTGGGCTCAGATCCTTGAAGGGGGCCCGTCTCTGTCCAATCTGGGGCGTCATTAAAGAAAATTGAGTCCCTTCAAGCTCCCATAGGGCGGGACATGGTTTCCCTCTTGGCTAGGGCTCGGGGAACCCCGCCGCGGGGGCCCCGGGCCCACCAGGAGAGCGGGGGGAAGGAACCCACTGCTCCCAGCCGCCCGGGCCTCGGCATCCACAGTTCTTTTTCGCCTCCCTCCCCCCTTTGGGGGAGTGAAAAAAGTTCGGATTCTGGGGGGCCCTCAATTGAGGCCCCGAATTGTCAGGAACAATTACCAATTAAAACTGTCAATCCCCCGGGGGTGGATGATGAATCCACCTTGATATTGGCTTTTGGTTTTCCTTAAAAAACCGACGACCATAAGGTCTTTTGGGCTACCCCGTTTTAGGAACTGGTGCAGCGTCACCGGAAAAACCGGGCAAGCGCTTTGCGGAAAAAGGCCCCCCTACGTATCCTTTTGCTCCCGAATTCTTAAAAATGGGCGGAATCCCCAGTGGTCGACCCCCGTGTCGCGCTTGGCTCTAGACGCTCCCTCCCTTCCCGATGGTTTTCTTTTAAGGCCCCAGGGGCGTCTATTGATCCCGGGGGTGTGGGGTTTTTGAAGCTTTGGTTCATCCCCCTCCTTCCCCTTTGCAGCAATTGGGTTCAAGGCCTTTTTTTCCTGGGGGGGTTTTAAATAGGCCTCCCGGGAGAGGGGCCCCCGGTTTTTTTGAGATATTAAATTAGATAGCTCTGCAGGAGTTTTTAAAAAAAGATTCCTGGGCGGCAAATTGCGCAGCTCTAGCTGCAGCTTGCAATTGTATCAGGAACCCTGTGGTTTTTTAATTTGGGAGCGGGGGGGCTCACCTCAAAGAGTCGCTTCTCCTTGCCATTCAGAGGGTCGTTTATTTTTGAGAGCTGGTAGATCATTTATGCGACGGAGGAAAAACTGTTTTTTCTCAGCAAAAATCAAACACCCTTTCGCCGACGCTTCAGCCTCGGTTTAGGGTTTTCCAACCCGGTTGGGGCCCCGACAGCCGCTCTGCGGCTCAGGTCGGCCTTTAAAACCCGAGTGTCAGGTCTCCTACATTACCACCTTGGGAAGAGGGCGATCCAACAGCCAAATCTAGGGGGTCTAAACCCCAAAAATATTGGATAATGACTGGAGGCAGAAGCCCCCGGCCTTTTCCAGGTAGGCGGCCCTTTCGGTTTGCCCCCACTTGGCTATCTTTACTACGACGAGTGGGTCAGGGAGTTAGTTTCCCCTCCCGGGGGGGCAAAATGAATTTTCCCCCCTTCCCCAAAACGTTTTTTTTTCCTTTTGCCTTCCAAAAAAGGGGTCTCGGGTTCCGCCTTTTCAAGGGGGTCGAGTTTTCGGCACAGCGGGGGGTTACCTTACCGGAGATCGAAGAGGTCAGGGTTTTTTTTCCCTCTATTCATTGTACCCAAAAAAGGGGGCGGTACGTAAGGCCCTTTGGATCTAAAGCGACTAAACCGTTTGCTAATTCGACTTTCCGAAGGAGTTCCCGCCGGTCATTGCAGCCAGGAAAAAAAAAAGGGGGAATTTCTTGCATCAAAAAACTCCGGTGCCTTTTTCACATCCCATATTTCCCCCTATAAAGGTTTTTCGGTTTTCCATGGCAATTCTTTCTTTGCCCTTTCCCCTTCGGCTGCCCAGCTCCCGGGTGTTCAAAAAGGTCATGGCTGTGTTTTTTCCTTTTTCATCCGGGGGTAGTCATTTGCTTTTAGACGACCTCCTCACAAGGGGGCCCTTTTTCAAACTGCGGGAAAGTGTCAGCATTTTCCCTTTGACACCCTTTTTCGCTGGGGTGGCGGGGAATAGAAAATCCCTCCCGTGCCATCTCGAAAAATCCCTTTTTGGGGGGAATTTCGCCCCTCAAGGGTTGAAACCTTCCTCAGGACAAGGCTTTTTTCTCGTCAAGAGGAGGATCCTCCCAACCGTTCCTCACACCTTCGGGTTTTCAGAGGGTCCGGAAGGTGGTGGCGGCAATGGGGCTATTCCTTTGCCAGTTTCTTTTTGCCCCTTCAGCATGATCTTGGCAGTAGGGGGGAGCCCTTACTCCCTCATTTGGCGCTATCCGCAGGTCAGACAGATCTTTTGTGGGGACGAAAACTCATCTCCAACAGGGGGGTTTTTTTTCCCCCGAATTTTGGGTGGTGACAACGGACCGCCGCCGGTTGGGACAGTGTTTTGTCCCACGCACCCCCGGGAATTGGCTCGCGGAATCGACCCTCCCCTCATTTTTAGAGACCGGAATTTTTGGGTGGCTTGGGATTTTCACCAGATCTGGGGGCCCCCAGAACCCCAAAACAATGGACAATGCCACGGCTGGATCAAAACCTCAGGGAGGTACCGCAGCCGGGGGAAGCCGGGAAAACGTTCTGACTGGGAGAGGGAAAACCTCTGGTTTCAGCGGCCCCCATTCCGGGCGAGGAAAAAGGGCAGCGGATTTTTTCCCGTACGGCATAGGTAAGGGGTTGGTGCACATCCAAGATTTTTCGCAATATCCCACGGGGGAACCCCAGAGTGGCCTGGGCTTCCAGGATGAATCCAAGGGCCCCCAAACTTGCCCCGGTTTTAGGGATCCGCGGCAATTGTTTTTAACCCCGGTTTTCCCCCTAAAAATCTTTCCCCTTTTCTATGTTTCCACCAATAGCTCTGCCCCCAAGGGGTGGTCGAAAGATAGGTTAGAAAGGGCTCAGCGATATTAATCGCCCCGGATTGGGCGTCGCTCTTGGTACGCAAAGCTTACAGTTCCTCCCCCCCCCGGGGCGATGCCAGAACGCCGGACCTCCTCCCGGGCCCATTTTACCCCAAAAAATCGCGGCCTGTTTTGCCCTGGTTTTTAAATTTGGATCTTGACCAGGGCGGATTCTCTAAAAAGGTCGCTGGACGTGGCTACGCCCGAAAGCCCCGTCTCGGCGGATCTACCCGGGATTAAAAGGCTTTTTTGTTGGTGCGGGAACTGGTTATTCCCCTTTGTTTTCTTTTCCAAACATTCGTCTTTTCCCAAGTACCTAATTCGGCTACCCCAGGTCTTTTTGCGGGTTCCCCTTGTCGGTTCTTTTAGCGGGTTGCGTTAATTTTCAGGTTAGGACTTTATTCGGGGGTTGTCCATATAGTTCCCCCCTACAAGGCTCCCTTAGATGTTTGGGATCTCAATCAGTCTGGGAGTCCTGCAGGAATCTCATTTGAAACCTCTGCAGGAGGTTCCTCTGACATTCCTTTCATGGAAAGTGGTGTTTTTGGTAGCCATAACATCCATAAGGCGGGTTTCGGAGCTGGCAGCACTGGTCTTGTCGAGCTCCGTACTTACTTTTCCATCAGGATAGGGTAGTGCTCGGCCAACACCACCTTTTTTGCCAAAGTCGTGTCTCTTTTCATATCAAGAGGATATTGTTCTACCTTCTTTTTGCCAGCTCTTCGCACCGGGTTGAGAAGGCTCTCCATACGCTAGATCTGGTGAGAGCACTCAGAGATATGTATCTCGGACGGGTCCTTTCGGCAGACGGACACGCGTTTGTCCTCCCGAGGGTCGCAGGAAGGGACTCGCTGCCTCTAAGTCAACCTTGGCTAGGTGGATTCGGTTAGCCATTCAGGAGGCTTACCGCATCAGAGGCGCGGTGGTTCCCGCAGGGATCAAGGCTCACTCCACCAGAGCGGTGGGTGCCCTCCTGGGCCCTTCGGCATCAGGCTTCGGTGGAACAGGTTTGTAAGGCGGCAACCGGTCCAGTCTGCATACCTTTTCCAAGCATTATGATGTCCTTACCAGGCTTCTGGGATGCCAGTTGGGTAGAAGGGTTCTTCAGGGTTGCGGTTGCGCACCTATAAGCAATGCTGGTTATAATTTACACTGTGGAGTCGGTTTCCCACCAAGGGACTGCTTTGGGACGTCCCACAGTCCTGTGTCCCCCAATGAGACGAAGGAGAAATACGGATTTTGTGTTACTCACCGTAAAATCCTTTTCTCCGAGACGCTCATTGGGGGACACAGCACCCTCCCTATTAGCCGGATGGCTTTGATTTCTAAGTTAATTTTATTTGCTTGGGTCTATATCAGTAGATTTACTTCTGGAATATTGTACCCTGTGTTAACATTAATTTATTCTCTAGCCCCTACTGCTTTTTGCACTAAAGGGTTTGCCTGCGGCCAGTCTGAGGTCTATACCGGCGGAGGAGGGCTAACCCTTTTTTTTTGTTTACTTAGTGTCAGCCTCCTAGCGCAGTAGCATACACCCACAGTCTGTGTCCCCAATGAGCGTCTCGGAGAAAAGGATTTTACGGTGAGTAACACAAAAATCCGTATTTTTTTATGTACTTTTTTTTTTTTTTTTTAAAGATCACAAAATACAACGAACACACACACACCATTGTATTCATGGTGGTGTGCACCTGTTTGGTTTTTCACATGAACTGTGTGAAAAGGCAGGATGACATCCGTGTGTTATCAGTGTGACACGTACGGGCGCCTGGGAAAAGAAATACAATTAGTGCTGTTCCCAGGTGCTAAATGTAGCTCTCATCATTGTTGCCGGTCGCCCTACAATTAGCTCGACCAGGCGACAATGATGAGATTTGTAGTCAGCACCCACTGTCTGTGTAGCGTTTATTAAATTTAAAAAAAAAAACAAAACTCAATTTTCTAACCAACTGAGGAAAAGACAACTGCTGGGGGGCTGATGTTAATATTTTGGGAAGGGCCAATAGCCATAAAGGTTTCCCGGCTATTAAAATCAGCTCACGGCTATTTGTTTAGCCTTTAATGTTTATTATAGGGGAGAACAGAACCTGCTCACCCCCCCCACCCCCCCTCAAAAAAAAAAAAAGAATGAATTGGGGACCTCCCATGTTTACTAACCATCAAAGGTTACACAGACACTGCAGGCTGATGTAGACCTTAAAAAAGTACACCTTATTCTACTTAATGTGCTTTCTGATTAGGTGATCACCTGAACCAAATCTTATTTAACGAAGGAAAGTTTAAAAAACACTGCTGTGGTGTTCACAATCCTCTTGCATTAGGACAAGCGGATGGCAAAACAAGTGCTAGTAATATCCCAGAAGTAATAGGAATGAAAAATATAACTTTTAACCATGCCAGAGGAGTTGAAAAGAAAAGTATTGAGTGAGTGAAGTGACTACAAAACGAATGCCAAATGGCAGCTGGGGTGAAGTGCACGGTAAGAACAGTTCGTAATAGGCCCCTACAGGCAGGGCTCAAGTCATGTAAAGCTAGAAAAAAGCCTTTCATCAATGAGAAGCAAAGGAGAGCCAGGCTGAAATTTGCCAAAGACCATAAGGATTGGACTATAGAGGACTGGAGTAAGGTAATCTTCTCTGATGAGTCTAATTTTCAGCTTTGCCCAACACCTGGTCGTCTAATAGTTAGACTGAGACCTGGAGAGGCGTACAAGCCACAGTGTCTTGCACTCACTGTGAAATTTGGTGGAGGATTGGTGATGATCTGGGGATGCTTAAGCAAGGCTGGAATTGGGCAGGTTAATCTTTGCGAAGGACGTATGAATCAAGCCGCATACAAGGTTATCTCGGAAAAACAGTTTATTCCTTCTGCTCAGGCAATGTTCCCCAACTCTGAAGACTGGTTTTTCCAGCAGGACAAGCACCATACCACACAGCTAGGTCAATCAATGTGTGATGAAGGACCACCACATCAAATCCCTGTCATGGCCAGCCCAATCTCCAGACCTGAACCCCATTGAAAACCTCTGGAATGTAATCAAGAGGAAGATGGATAGTCACAAGCCATCAAACAAAGAAGAACTGCTTACATTTTTGTACCAAGAGTGGCATAAGTTACACAAAAGTAGTGTGAAAGACTGGTGGCAAGCATGCCAAGACACATGAAAGTTGTGATTAAAAATCATGGGTATTCCACAAAATATTGATTTCTGAACTTTTCCTGAGTTAAAACATTAGTATTGTTGTTTCTAAATGATTATAACTTGTTTTCTTAGCATTATTTTGAGGTCTGAAAGCA
The DNA here is from genome assembly GCA_033576555.1 of Oophaga sylvatica. Taxonomy (NCBI): domain Eukaryota; kingdom Metazoa; phylum Chordata; class Amphibia; order Anura; family Dendrobatidae; genus Oophaga; species Oophaga sylvatica. The sequence goes on along the minus strand of JARQOD010000004.1, from coordinate 363,144,569 downwards.
CTGCATTTTTTTTATTTTGACCATTTCTCATTTCTGAAAAAAAAAAAAAATGCAAAATTTATTGCTTGGAAATTCAGAGACATGTTGTCAGTAGTTTATAGAAGAAAAGAGCAATTTACATTTTACTCCAAAAATATACCTATAAAGAGAATAATCAGACAAACTGAAAATTTTGCAGTGGTCTCTTATTTTTGCCAGAGCTGTGTATATTTGTGCTATATCACCTGTGAAAACTATGTGCTTAGCTTATACTGACAGTTTGAGCTGACACTCTCATTAATGTCCATATTTTCAGTTACAGAACCTTTTAACATCATGGTCTTAAACCAAAGTCCACATTTTATTTTTTGCAGTACTTACTCTTTGTCTCATTTTTTTTTGTCTATTTCTTGACACAGGACGAAAAGCTTACGGTTTCTAGGATCTCCCGGGGAATGATGGGAAGCCCAACCTCGTCTATTTCCAATATAAGGTCACCGAGGTGAAACATTCGTCATGGAAGGCCATGCTGTCAAATCAGAGCCTCTTTGTGGAAATACCTGAGGGCACCTTAGCAGATGGGAGCAAAGAGGGGTATGCAACAAGATTTTTACAATGTAAAGTATTGCATCAGATTGCACTTACCCAGGTCAATAGTAAAAAAAAAACAATGGCGCTCACAGACTCCGCATTTTCTGCAGCAAAAAACGCGATCTAGTAAAGAGGAGGGAGCTGGCGTTCAGGGGTGACTGCAATTTAGAGGTTGCTCTGCCCTGTCAGACACATGTAGATAATATAACCAACAAGCTGTCACTCGAAATAGAAAAATGAGTAGACAGCAATAACACGAGAACAAAAAATAATTATAAATTGGTAAAATGTTTATTACCATATATTTATTATAATTATTAAAAAAATTGCAATTATTAAAAATAAATAACATAAAGAGAAACTACATAATTAAAGACATCATTATACACAGTAATTTATATCTCAAAAATAATTGTTTGTGCTATATACTGTATTCCTGGAGGAAAATATTCATAGATAGTATGGTAAAAATAACCGTTACTGCCCTTCTCCTTCAAATAGACTAAAATAGGTCTCATGCAAAAAGTGCTGAGAGACTAGCACCTAATGGCGTTATTACACCCTCCTTTATACTAAGTATACAAAGAGATTAACATTTAATGACATTAAATGAAATTTTATGCTCTCACCACAAAGGGAGGATGGCGATTAGCCAAATGAATAGCACACCAAAATAGATTAAATGTATTTAAGAGACTTACATGTGTGATGTCTGTACTCGTAGTTTCTCAAACCCCGACGCGCGTTTCGTCCACACGTAAATATTTAAAAATATTTAAAAATAAAAAAAATATAAAAGTTTAAATCACCCCCCCCCTTCCACCCCATATAAAATAAAAAATTAAACATGCACATATTTGGTATCGCCGCATTCAGAATCGCCCAATCTATTAATATAAAAAAGAACCTATCGCTAAACGGCGAACAGAGAAAAAAGTAAAAACAGCAGAATTAAGTTTTTTTTGGTCGCTGTTAAAATGCAATAACGGGCCATCAAAAGATCGTATCTTTACGAAAATGGTATCATTACAAACGTCAGCTTGCACGCAAAAAAATATGCCCTAATCAAACCAGAGAGCACGAAAAATGCAGACGCTATGGGTCTCGGAAAATGCAGAAATTTTTTTTTTTTTAACAAACTTTGGATTTTTTTCACAACTTAAATTAAAAAGAACCTAGCCTTGTTTGGTGTCTATGAACCATAATGACATGGAGAATCATAATGGCTGGTCAGTTTTAGCATTTGGTGAACATGGTAAAAAAATTTTCAAAAAACAGTTGTAGAATTGCACTTTTTTTGCAGTTTCACAGCACTTGGAATTTATTTTCCCGTTTTTGAGTACGCAATTTGGTTAAAACCAGTGGTGTCGTTCAAAAGTACAACTTGTCCCGCAGAAAAAAAGCCCTCACATGGCCATATTGACGGAAAAATAAAAGTTATGGCTCTTGGAAGAAGGGAAACGAAAAACAAACACAAAACGGGCTCTGTCATGAAGGGGTTAAAAACCACAGTCACCGAGAATCTGTTTTGGCATGCTAACTAATACAACAACACTTTGAGCACACATTAGGTCCATGTGAATGTTGAACTGCATTACTGCTATATATATCCTAAATTTGAGATACTTACAAGCTTAAAGGCCAGGTATAATCCAGCTCAGATGTGAAGAGCGTCAGCCAAATATTGAGGCAGTGACTATAGAAGTGCTTTCACAGCAATCTCTACATTTATTTAATTTTGCAATTAAGTGCTTTATTACAAATATATACATTATGGATTTTGTAAGCGTGCTTAGTGTGGACTTGGGACCTGAGCCTGCTCCACACAGGACAGATGTTTACCATGTTATATAGCTGTCATCTGTCTTTAACAGCAGAGATCAGTGCTACTATCGAATGTCAATCGCTAAGGGCAGAATTTAAGAACAGCGATCTGTCCCGGGTGATTGTTGAGGCGTCCATCTGCTTCTCACAACACAATTACTGGTGGCCGATGTGTTGCTATGAAAGAGGGGCCTGGTGAAAACTGCAGAAATGCGGTTTGTGTAATGTATGGGACAAGCAATCAAACACTTGCAGATTCAAGTTCTCTATAAGAATGAAAAAGGGAAAAGTTAAAAGAGAAACATTTTTCAACATCTAAAAAAAAAGTTTAACCAAACTTGTTTTTTTTCCAGTTAGAAATAAATGTAAAAAAATGTACCGTACATATTCGGTAAAGTTTGATTTATCAATATAAAATGAATAAAGCGATGAGCAAACACTGTTATAGCGGAAAAATTAAAATCCAGAATTTCAGTTTGTTGGTCGCAGCAACACCAAAAAGGAAAAAAAAAAATGCGCTTAAACCATAATCTGCCCCTACCCAGATGGGGTAGCAAAAATCTGGTGACTGATTTCATGTAAAGGGTTGAACAATCTGACCAGTTTAGAATAAGTGAGTCTTCACTATGTCTGGCTTTCCTAGTTAGGTAAAGTTTAGGTCTAAGTGATCAGTTTCTCCATTGTAGCACGTTTGGTTTGCCTCTAACATGCATACTCTCTGTCAATAGGTTGCTGGCTCTACTTGAGTTTGCAGAAGAAAAGATGAAAGTTAGATATGTCTTTATCTGCTTCAGAAAGAGTCGAGAAGATAGAGGTATGTGACTGTGTGAAGATATGCATGCGACAATCATAAGTCTACCTTGTCTGTATTTCACATTTCTTTTCCCAGTCTGTGGTTGACACTCCTGTTCTCGATTTTCCAACTTTATTGATTTTCCATATGGAAAAATAGATTAACGTCCACATGGCATGGTCTGAAAATTCACTAGCATTCAGTGAATTTTCAGTAAAATTAAGTGAATTTTCAGACTGTCATGTGGATGTTAATCTATTTTTCCCTTCTGAAAATCAATAAAAGTAAAGTTTTTAATGAGATTTGTAAATGTACAGTTTTCCTTCAATCCTCAAGAATATTTACATGAATGTACTACCTGTCAAATCCTAACCTGGCTATAAATGATCTTTCTGCTTTACTACCATAGATGTAATAATCAATTCTTACTTAATTTTGTCGACCGGGAGTTTAGATGTGCAGCAATATAATGAACTGGGATTATCATTACCTGTGTTTTAGATATTTTACATTGTACTACTTTAAAGTGGTTGTCCAGGCTTGCTTGAGGTTCAAGTGTGTAGTTACTGTGACTGCATTCTTGTGACACTGCCAGGATTCTCCAGCACCTGGAGTGGGTGGTGGGTCTTTGACCGTAATTATGCGTTTTCATTTGTATGAAGCGGGGCTGTACACGTTATAGTATGCACATTAGCGCATGAATGCAAATAACACACCAAATCGCTCCTGACGCCAGAAATCCTGACAGAATGCACTGTGCACGCTGTGTGGATTCACATGTGACTGTGACACTGACTGCAGACGTGAACCCCAAGCCTGGACAACCCTTTAAATGATCAGCATGGTCATAATAATGCATAATGCATGGGTCCTTATGGGGTAGATTTTGAGACAAATCCTCCATAACTCAGAGCAGATTTTGGTACAGTTTTCCCATAATGTTTCCAAAAGCTGGTGTTTCCAAAAAAATGCCGAAACATTATACGGAGCCCAAACCGCTCTGTCCGCACACTTGGTGGTTGCTGCCCTTGAGTACTGCATTTCAATGTATAGAAGAAGAAGAAAGTGGTATGGAAGAAAATATGTTCACACTCTTCATAGGAATTGATGAATTTTATCAGCGATCATAAACAGAAAATCAACATTAGTGGACAGATAAAAGCATTTACAAATGTATATACAGGAGAAATGGAAGGGCTTGAATATAATAGTCCAATTAGTGCCTCTTCAACAGGCAAAAATTAGGATAAACAGGAGACCCTGGTATAGAATGTTTCAGCAGCAGATGGAAGGAAGAGAGCCACAGTTATTACTAGTGGGTAGGCGGAGCCCAGATAGGATTGACACCTCAGATTAAAAAGAGTGTTGACCGGCCCCTCCAGCTCGGGCTCCTCCTACTCAGCTCTCCAGTTTACAATTTGAGGTCTCAGAGGATAGTCGCTGCTGGAAGCAGCTCCTCAGAAGATTTTATTATTTTTTTATCGGACAAGAGACTTGGATCATCTAAAGTGGTCTAGAGGTCTCAGCGCTGCTGGACCCCAACCTCTCCCTTGGCGGATCTGTATTACCCTATATGGTAGTCCCTGCAGAACCCTGCCGGCCCGGGGGGATGTGGATGGCTTCCCTGGCGGGGGCGCTGCAGGGGTCACTGCGTTCCCCGCCCTGGGGGGAAGCGATGGGCATAGCGCCAGAAACCCCTGGGGGTCCCTGTGGCGCTTCGGCTGGTGAGTACTCCACATTTTTTATAATGTGTGTGAGTGATTCAGCGACTGCTGCGGCAGCCGCTGTTACAGTATTCATGCCGGTGACTGTGTGTTTTTTGTCCGCAGGTGGATGCCTGCAGGAAATAGGAGGAGGGAGAGAGGAGTGCGTGCTTTTTTATTTTTGAATTTCTTTGCCGCTCTGAGCGCGCGCTTTACGGCAGTCTCCTTTTCCGGCTTCTCTCATGAAGCACACAGAGGCACAACGCGGCGGCCATTACTGACAGGCTGGAAGCTCCCTCGGAATCGCTCTCCTCCCCTCCCGGCAGACGCTGCACCGCGACCAGCTGGGTGAGTCGCTTCTACCATAGGGCAGAAGCTTAACCCCTTCACCCCACAGCTCGGGCGCCTTTCTGAGGCACAAATGGGTGGCAGACTGCGCTGCCTGCAGCTGTTATCTCAAAGCTCGCACACCTTTTCAATAAAGAGGTTGTGGGGAGTCTGCGACAGTAATACTGCCACTATACGTTCCTGCTAACGACCGATAACGACGCATACTATGCGATCGTTGGTGTAACCATTTTTAATGTCGCTAGTAGCTGCCAATCTGGGCGATTTCATTAACAACGCATAAGCGATTAGTGATCCCCTTAATGACTTTGGCGGTCATTGCGATTTACTAACAGCGCAATCTTGTGAACGTTTTCTTGTTAAGTGTGGCTTAGCTGTCCTGTAGCTGCTGCCTTATAAGAGGCACTTGGGGCTCGCACACCCTTTTCATTATTAAGGTTGTGGGGAGTCTGCGACTTTAACCCCTTCTTAGGCGGTTAACTCTTAATGGGGGACAGCTGGGGTAGCTCTCTCTTTAAGAGCTTTAACCCTTCAGCGTTCGTTTTTTCTTTAAGAAACACACTTTCTAGTTGCTGACAGGTTTAACCTGCCATATACTGTGCAACCGTCTCCCAGAGCCGTTACAGGATCAGTCTCGCGTATCTGACGCGCAGACCTCGACGGCGTTAAGCGCAGCGGTCGGAGGTTCCAGTGGTGTCAGAATGGAGGCCCTCGCTAGTTTCTATTGATGGCCTGTCTGATTTTCTATTATTGAGCTAGATCCTCTCATGTCAGAAAGCGACACAAGCCGGTGCCTTCCTTCCCGCGTAACGAAAATGTCCGATTCGGACAAGGGGGATCGGCAGGGACACTCTGCCTCTCTTTTGGGCCGTAAAGAGGTTTTTATTGGAGGCGTTACAGTTACCAGAGGAGGTATCTGGACGTCCTGGTAAGTCTGCCCGGATGTTTTCAGTCACGATCAAGCTTTACCATCACTGGATGAGCTTAATGGGCAGTGGAGAAGGAGCGCCTGTGTCCAGAAAATTGAGACACCGTATCCGTGTTTCTACGGAGTTGATGATAATTGGATCCTTCTCCTGAAGTGGATGTCCCTTTATCCCAGCTTAGCAAAATCCTCCTATTAAGGGGAAGGCGAGTCTGCAGGACCCGCTGGACAGAAAAACGTAGATGGCAGAAAAATCCATCTACGAGGCCGCGGGTCATGGATTCAGTACTAGAGTCCATGTGTGCTTGTAAAGTTTCCTTGAGCCGGTTGGACCGTCTATGGACGGCGTGGCACGATGGATCCCCTCTATCGAGGTAGATGGGCTTTTCAAGTTGTTGGAGGATACTGCGTCCTGCTATCCAGGGCGCAATCCTCGGCAGTCACAGTCAGTAGAGCACTGTGGCTTAGACAGTGGACCGGGGACGCGGTTTCCAAGCAGGTTTTGATCAGCTATTTGAGTCTGACCGCACGGAGCTGATTGCCAAGGCAAAAGAAACGGCTTTACCGCAGCGCAGAGCTGTGACTTCTGCGTCTGGCAGGACTAGTGCCGGTAGTTGTCGGGAGTCCTTTCGGTCCAGGGGATGATTCGGTCAGCCCTCTGGGGGTTTCGGGTCGTCTCTCTTTTTTTCAAAAAAAAAAAAATTCCCTGGAAACAGAACTTCCGTTAAGACAAAAAGCCCGCTAAGACGGTCTGACGTCAGGGTATCACTCGAGCGCTCTTGAGTGGGGGGGTCGTTTACTCCAATTCAAACCGACTTGGGCTTCCCGCGTGCCGGACACCTGGGTGACACAGGTTGTGTCGGCAGGTTGCTTCATAGAGTTCGACCCCCCAGACAGTTTTTTGTCAATCTCGCGTTCCGTCAGAGCCCGCTATTGTGGGAGGTAGATTCCTTTCTGCAGAAAGGTGTGGTGGTTCCGGTTCCGCCGGAGGGCCGGGAAGAGGGTTATATTTTAACCTATTTGTGGTCCCCAAAAAAGAGGACATATTTCGGCCCATTCTGGATCTCAAAAGATTGAATCGGCATGTCCACGCCCGGAAATTCCGCATGGAGTCGTTTCACTCCGTTGTAGCGGCCCTGTCGCAGAACGACTTTTGGTGTCAATCGTCATTCGCGACGCTTATTTGCACTTTCCAACCGGAAGGGCCCGCCAACGCTTCCTTCGTTTTGCCATAGGTCAGGACCATTATCAGTTGGTGGCTCTGCCATTCGGGTTGGCCTCAGCGCTCACAGTTTCTACAAAAATTCTGGCGCCTTTCATGGCATTTCTTCGAAGACAGGGGGTTTCGATTCTACCCTATCTGGACGACCTTTTGATTGTGGCGTCCTCAAAGGAGGAGGCGGTGACGGCTCGCAATCTATCCCTTCAGCTCCTGGAGGACTTCGGGTGGCTGGTCAATTGGGAGAAGTCGTCTCTGGAACCGTCGCAGTCAATCCTGTTTTTGGGGATGCATTTCGGCACGGTACGGGCAGTGGTGTCCCTACCTCCAGACAAGCGGGCATGTCTCCTTCGACATGTACAGATTATGAAGTCTTCGACAGCAATGTCCCTTCGGAAGTGTATGCGCCTTCTGGGTTTGATGGTGGCGTTCATGGAGGCACTTCCGTTTGCCCAGTTTCATTCCAGGGCCCTCCAAAGGCTCATTCTGAGTCATTGGGATCGATCGCAGGCTTCGCTGGATTGCAGTGTCATCATCTCTCACAGGGTGCGAGAATCCCTAGGATGGTGGTTACGTCCAGGAGCGTTATCCCTGGGGAAGTCTTTCCTCTCTCCGAGGTGGTCGGTCATAACCATCGATGCCAGCCTGAAGGGCTGGGGGGGGTGTCTGGAACGATCTCTGGATTCAGGGAGTATGGTCATCAGAAGAGTCTGTTTTACCAATCAACATCCTGGAATTGAGGGCAATCTTCCTTTACCTCCAACACTGGACGGTCCTTTTGAGCGGTCTGCCAGTACGAGTGCAGACAGACAACGCGACGGCGGTCGCGTATATCAACCACCAAGGCGGGACGAGGAGTTCCAGGCTCATGGTGGAGGTGTCTCGGATCCTGATTTGGGCCGAGTCCAGAGTGCCAGCCATCTCGCGATCCACATTCCAGGGGTTCGGAATGTCACAGCGGACTTTCTCAGTCGCGAGAAGATGGATCCCGGAGAATGGGGTCTTCATCCGAAAATTTTTGCACTGCTGTGCTCCCGTTGGGGAACTCCCCAAGTAGATTTTTTTGGCATCCAGGTTCAATGCCAAGTTACCGACCTTCATGTCCAGGTACAAGGACCCGAAGGCTGTGGCGGTAGATGCTCTGGTGGCTCCGTGGGACCAATTCGAGCAGACTGGAGAGAATCCCGGCTATTTTGATAGCCCCAGATTGGCCAAGGAGGACGTGGTTCTCGACACTGGTGTCGCTTTTGGCGGCACCTCCATTCCCACTTCCTCTTCACCCGGGCCTGTTAACCAGGGGCCCGTTCGTCATCCGGACTTGAAGTCTCTGCGTTTGACGGCGTGGCTCTTGAGACCAAAATATTGACCCGTAGAGGTTTCTCAGCCGAAGTCATTGCCACTCTGCGAGCTGCCAGAGGTCCGGCTACTACGAAGATTTATCACAAGACTTGGGAAGCCTTCTCTTCGTGGTGTTCGGGTTCTTCAAGGAACCCGAGGATTTTTCCCATTCCCAATTTGTTGGTCTTTCTGCAGTACGGGCTGCACAAGGGTTTGGCAGGTAGTTCTCTGAAGGGTCAGGTTTCTGCTCTGTCCATGCTGTTTCGGAAGGCTATCGCCTCGCGTAGGGACGTACGTTCCTTTTTTCGCGAAGTAACCCGTCAGTTTCCGCCACGGAAGACGCATGTGTTTCCTTGGCGGCTCAACCTTGTCTTGGAGGCTCTTCAGCGTGGGCCTTTTTGAGCCTATGGACTCTGCTAGCCTTTCTTTACTTCCTTGGAGGGTTGCCTTCCTAGTGGCGGTCACCTCTTTGAGAAGGGTTTCTGAGTTGGTGGCTCTTTCCTGCTCGCCTTCCTTCCTGGAGTTTTACCCGGATCGAGTAGTGCTTCGCACACGGGGCGACTTTCTGCCTACGGTGGTGTCGCAATTTCATGTTAACCAGGATATTGTGTTGCCCTCGCTTTGCTTGGGCCCGAGGAATGCAAAGGAACGGGCCTTGCACACATTGGATTTAGTGCGGGCCTTGAAGTTCTATTTGTCTGTTACTCAAAGTTTTCGGAAGTCAGACTTTCTGTTTGTGATTTTAGCAGGTCGTCGGTGTGGTCAACGAGCTTCCAAGGACTCTATAGCTCGTTGGATTCGGTCGGCCATTTTGGAGGCTTACCGACTTAAAGCGAACCTTGCCCTATTAAGTTTTCGAGCTCACTCCACGAGAGCTGTGGCTTCATCGTGGGCCTTTCATCAAGGGGTCTCGGCAGCTCAGTTCTGCCGAGCGGCGACCTGGCGTTCCGTCCACACGTTTATAAAGTTTTATAAGGTGGACGTCAGTGTTTCCGCTGATGCGGCCTTAGAACGTAGGGTCCTGCAGGCGGCTGTAGTTTAAAGTTCTAGTTAACTTGTATTTGGCGCCTGTTGCGCATTTATCTAGGTTGTTGGGATTCTGCCTATTTTGGTTTTTTTCCCACCCTAGTTTCTGACTGCTTTGGGACGTCCCACTAGTAATAACTGTGGCTCTCTTCCTTCCATCTGCTGCTGAAAGATGGATTTTGGTAAGAACTTACCTGTAAAATCCTTTTCAGCGAAGGAAGGAAGAGAGACACAGCTCCCTCCCATGGCAGAAGTGTTTTGTTGTTTTCAGATGCGGCGTGACCCTTCTCTGATAGCGATTATCTGTGCTGAGGTCTGCGCGCTAAGGCTCTGTTCCAGCATCGCCAGCTCATCGCAGTGGTCAGGTTCAGTGAGTAGTACCTGGAACTGTGTGGTCTTTTGCCTAAATGCATGCATAACCTGTATTCTTGTGTTTTTTTCTCTGAAGTCCTTCAGAAGGGGTTATGTTGCTCCGCTGGTGATATTGCTCTTCCTTAAGCTTGTGTACGACTGGAGAGCTGAGTAGGAGGAGCCCGAGCTGGAGGGGCCGGTCAACACTCTTTTTAATCTGAGGTGTCAATCCTATCTGGGCTCCGCCTACCCACTAGTAATAACTGTGGCTCCCTTCCTTCGCTGAAAAGGATTTTACAGGTAAGTTCTTACCAAAATCCGTCTTTAGTCCTCGTAATTTGGCACCATAAAAGATATTTAGTATAAGTACAAGTGCATGTAAAGTGGGAAGACACAGCAGATGTATGAAGTCATACAACGCATAAATGGCATATTTACCATGGTATAATTGCAGTGCCTGAGCCAGCAGGACCCAACGCATGTCCCTGCTAAGTAGCAGCTTCCTCGGGTAGTCCTCTTACATTGAATGCCTGAGTTATATAGCGGCAATGTGCTTTATCAGCATGAGCAGCGGCAGCTGCTTTATACAATGTGGTCATTTCCGGCCAATGCATTGCACCTGTGCGATTACGCCTAGTGGAAGTGATGTGTGCGCTCCACTAAAGCGAATCAGTGCAATGCACACAAGTGGCAAATCACAGACTCAAGTAGTAGTCAGGTGCAGCTGGAAGTGACGTGTACGCTCCACCGAGGCGCCTCAGCGGAGGGCATAGTAATAAGTCAGGTATCTGTTTCAGTCATACCGCAATGTTATGTCAGTAAATTAGATGTATATTAGTCAAGCCGATCATGGTATACCGGTACAAGAGAAAAGGGAAATAAACATCTGAAAAGCAGCAGTGAAATAATGAGGGAAACAACGACCAGAACTAAAATATACATACCTGAAAGTACAGGTGTACATTTCCTCAGAGCAAAAATATTAAACATCAGATGAAGATTATCATAAAAGTATGCAAAATGAAAAAAATACATAAAGGGATAAAAATAGTGACAAAGCATAAAAGTGAAATCATGTGCAATAAGTGAGACACAAGACAAAAGTGACAAAATATTCATAGAAAATACATGTATAAAGTAGAATACAAAACCCCTCCATCGCCCTTCCACACCGAGGTTTTTGGTATGAGAGATGTGAGAAAAAATCTTTTTTTTTTTTTTTTTTTTTTAGATGTGGAATTTAAGTATAAATAAATCAGGAGGAGAAAAGAAAAAAAAATGAAAATAGAATAAACCTATCCACTCCTCAATTCCCCTAATTTTGGTTTTGATCCCTTTCCCTGTTTAACAAAAGAATATCTGATATGAAAACGGATCCTGTCCTTGAGGTCTGCACTTCATATTCCATTCACTTTCCTAGTAGCTGGGAAAAGCCAGTACCCCGTGTGTGAGGCTGTGCCTCTCCGGCTATACACACTTGACAAGGCCTCTATAAATACCCCAAGGATAAGATGGCTTACCTTTCAGTGTAAGGCTAAGTGCACACGGCAGGAATTTTCGCGTTTTTTTTGCGTTTTTTTCCTGCGGCAAAAACTCAAGCATTAAGCATCCTATTCATTTAAATGGATTCCGCAATTTTTGTGCACATGCAGCGTTTTTTTTCCGCGAAAAAAACGCTTCGCGGAAAAAATAGCAACATGTTCATTAATTTTGCGTAATCTCGGCGGAATCGCCGCCATAGGAATGAATTGAACCGCTTACTTTCCGCATGTGGCTATGCGGAATGTAAGCGGTTCATGTGCGGATGGTACCCAGGGTCCGGAGGAGAGGAGACTCTCCTCCAGGCCCTGGGTATCATAACCCTGGTAAAACAATAATGAAAATAAAAAATAATGATATTCTCACCTTCCGGCGGCCCCCGCAGCTTTCCCGCCTCTCAGCGACGCTCCCGTTCCCAGTAATGCATTGCGAGAATCACCCAGATGACGTAGCGGTCTCGCGTGATTCTACGTCTTCTGGGGTCTGTCGCAATGCATCCTTAGGAACGGATTGGCCGGGAGCGTCGCTGAGAGGCGGGAAAGCTGCGTGGGTCGCCGGAAGGTGAGAATAGCACGATTTATTATTTTTTTTATTATTTTTACATTAAATCTTTTTACTATTGATGCGGCATAGGCAGCATCAATAGTAAAAAGTTGGTCACACGAGTCAAACACTTGTTTGACTCGTGTGACCAACCTGTCAATCAGTTTTCCAAGCGATGCTACAGATCGCTAGGAAAACGCTATTATTCTGCAAGCTAATTACGCTTGCAAAACGCTAGTTTCTGGCGGGAATACGCATACCAAAAAAATGCGTATTTCCCGCGGCAGAGAAGTGCGGGATTGCCGCGGAAATTTCCGCGGCAATTCCGCAACGTGTGAACTTAGCTTAACTCTTGTGATATTTCATAAAAGAAGTGAGATTTATTTGCACACGCAGGTAAAAACCTGGCTTTCAAGCAACACTAAACAGGTTAATTTGGCATTAACCCCTTCATGACATGGCAAGTTTCTGTTTTGTTTTTTGTTTTTTCCTCCCAGAGCCACAAGATAAAGGAAAAAAAAAATTAGTTTGTGTTGCCATTTCCCAAGACCTGTATAATAACGTTTTAATTTTGGGACGATGGTGCTGTGTGAGGGTTTTGCTTTCTTGTTTTTTGCACGTCATGACAAGGTATTTTGTTTTTCAGCTGCAGAATGGAAGGGAGGGAGACACAGGAATTCATTACTGATGGGTAGGCGGAGCCCCAGATCAGGATGTCACCTCAGATCAAAAGAGTGCTGACTGGCTGGCCCCTCCAGCTCGGGCTCCTCCTACTCAGCTCCAGTCTAAGATTTGAGGTCCCAGAGGATGGTCGCTGCTAATGCAGCTCCTCAGAAGATTTTATTATTTTGTATTCGGACAAGAGACTTGGATCACCAGTTGGTCTAGAGGTCTCAGGGGTACCAGCGCTGCTGTACCCCAACCTCTCCCTTGGCGGATCTGTATTTACTCAAAGTCCCTGCAGAATCCTTGCCGGCCCTGGGGATGAGGAGAGCTTCCCTGGCGGGACGCAAACCACACGTGCGGTCACTGCGTTCCTCGCCCTGGGGGGAAGCATGGGCACAGCGCCAGAAACCCCTGAGGGTCCCTGTGGCGCTTTGGCTGGTGAGTACTCCACACAAATTTTTTATTATAATTATGTGTGAGTGCTTTAGCGTCTGAGTGAGCAGCGCTATTACTTGTATGTCAGTATGCTTCAGCGCTGCTGTGACAGCGCTGTTACATAGTAGATGTGGTGATTTTTTGTCCGCAGGCAGATAGCTGCAGGACAGAGAGGGAGCAGGAGCGGGGGAGTTTGCGCTCATTATTTGAGCTAGCAGGGGGCGTGGCCTAACGATTCCCGGTCTTCTGAGCAGGAAGACGCGCGCTCTGGCGTTTCTCCTGCGACTCCTCCACTGTGGCGGCCATTACACAGGCTCCTGGGCTCCTCAGACCGCTCCTCTCCTCATAAGACACCACGGCCAGCTGGGTGAGTGCTGATTCCTCACCCCGCAGCGCAGCGATCGCTATCCTGCAGCTGCAGTCTCATTAGAGACATAAAATTGGCTGGGGCTCACACTTCATATATATATTGTGGTGAGTTTGCAATATTAACCCCTCTGAGGGTCATTTCTACCAGCTAAAAATTTTTTGACTGAATACCGCTGGGGTAACCCTGCCTGGTGGAGCGTTAACCCTTCAGCGTTTTAAAAAAAAAAAAAAAACGCATAGTTTTTGCTGGTATTACCGCTTTGACCTGCTCATACAGGTGAGACATGTCTGAACAGAGTTCAGATGCCGCGGACCACGTCCCAGTGCCATTACGGCAATCAGATACGCAGACCTCCACAGCGTCTAGCGCTGCGGTCGACAGCGGTGAAAAATTGGACGATATCGCTCGATCGATCAACAACTTGTCTGACCTTTTAGGTCAATATGTGTCTGCTAATTCCTCTCAGAGGAAGCGACGCAGGCCGTTACCGGCCTCTACACGGAGCGAGTCAGATGTATCTGATATTGGGCAGAGTTCCCCTTTAAATTCGGATGGAGAAATATCCGATTCAGATGCTGACGAGCCGCAGGGGCGTTCCTCTATGGCGAAGCGTACGGAGGCATTAATTGAAGCCATGAGAGATATATTACAGTTACCGGAGGAGGTAACTAGTCGTCCTGGTAAATCAGCACGCATGTTCCAGGAGTCCCGTGCTTCGCGTACAACATTGCCAGCTCTGGATGAGCTTAATAGTGTGATAGAGGAGGAACGTCTGTGTCCAGGTAAGCGTTTTCATGGAACGCATTTCTTTGATACACTTTATCCTTGCTCTGCGGAGTTAAAGGCTAATTGGACTTCTGCTCCTGAAGTGGATGTGTCTTTATCTCAGCTTAGTAAATCCTCACTACTCCCTATTAAGGGGAAAGCGAGTTTACAGGAGCCTTTGGATAGAAAAACGGAATTGGCGGCAAAAGCAAGCTATGAGGCTGCGGGTCATGGATTCCGAGCAGTGCTAGGATCCATGTGTGCTGCTAGAGCTTCTCTAGGCTGGTTGGCACGTCTGAAGACGGAGTTGCAAAATGAATTCTCGTTATCTGAGATACGGGAAACTTGTGAATGGTTAGAAACGGCAGCCTGTTATATCTTTGATGCCGGTCTGGATACGGCATCTCTGCTGGCCAAAGCGCAAGCTTCAGCGGTCACAGTCAGAAGAGCTTTATGGCTCAGACAGTGGGCCGGGGACGCAGTTTCCAAACAAGGGTTGTTGGCCTTACCTTACAAGGGTGGCCATCTTTTTGGATCCGACCTCACAGAGCTGATTTCCAAGGCTAAGGCGAAGGAATCAGCATTACCACAGCGTAGGGCCATGGCCTCGGTGTCCAGTAAGCCTGGTGTCTATAGTGGTCGGCGGTCCTTTCGGGGCCGAGGACGATCTAGTCACTCCTCGTGGGGATCGGGTCGTCCTTCCTTCTCAGGAAAGAAATCCTCTCAGAAAACTCGTACTCCCTGGAAGCAGAGTTTCCGCCAGGACAAGCGGGAACTTGACAAGAAGCCCGCAAAGTCGGATTGACGCCAGGGGTCCACTCGAGGATTCTCGAGTGGGGGGTCGCCTGCTTCTTTTCAAGGCGACTTGGATGGCTCGCGTTCCAGATTCCTGGGTAACGCGGATAGTGTCAGCAGGCTATTTCGGAGTTTGCTTCTCGACCCCCAAATGTTTTTTGTCAATCTCGCGTTCCGTCGGAACCCGAGCTTGTTGTCGCTCTACAGCGAGAGGTCGAATCTCTGCTACAAAAGGGTGTAGTGATACCGGTTCCGTCAGAGGACCGAGGGAAAGGTTTTTATTCCAACCTTTTTTATAGTTCCCAAAAAGGAGAACAAATTTCGCCCGATTCTGGATCTCAAGCGATTAAACCGGCATGTCCATGCCCGGAAATTTCGCATGGAGTCGCTTCGCTCCGTTGTGGCAGCTCTGTCACAGAACGATTTTCTGGTGTCAATCGACATTCGCGACGCCTATTTGCATATTCCCATCGGAAAGGCTCATCAGCGCTTTCTTCGATTTGCCATAGGTCAGAATCATTACCAGTTCGTGGCTCTGCCGTTCGGCTTAGCCTCAGCGCCAAGGGTCTTTACAAAAATTCTGGCGCCCCTCATGGCAATCCTTCGAAGACAGGGGATTACGATTCTCCCTTATCTGGACGATCTTTTGATCGTGGCTTCCTCGGAGGAGGAGGCGTTGACGGCTCGGGATTTGTCTCTTCAGTTTCTGAAGGACTTCGGTTGGCTGGTCAATTGGGAGAAGTCGTCCCTGGAACCATCGAGGACAATCCTCTTTTTGGGAATGCATCTCGACACGTTTCGGTCGGTAGTTTCCCTACCACCAGACAAACAGTCATGTCTTCTTCGACATGTACAGATTATGAAATCCTCAACGGCAATGTCCCTACGGAAGTGTATGCGTCTTCTGGGACTGATGGTGGCGTCCATGGAGGCAATTCCTTTTGCCCAGTTCCATTCCAGGACTCTCCAAAGGTTCATCTTGAGTCGATGGAACCGGTCGCAATCGCTGGATTGCAGTGTCACCATTTCTCGCGCGGTGCGGGATTCTCTAGAATGGTGGTTACGTCCAGGGGCATTCTCCCTGGGGAAGTCTTTCCTCCCTCCGAAGTGGTCAGTCATAACCACCGATGCCAGCCTGACGGGCTGGGGGGTGTTTGGAACAATCTCTGGATTCAGGGGTATGGTCATCGGAAGAGTCTGTTTTTCCGATCAACATCCTGGAATTGAGGGCGATTTTCCTTTGCCTCCAGCATTGGACGGTCCCTTTGAGCGGTCTGCCAGTCCGAGTGCAGACAGACAATGCGACGGCTGTCGCGTATATCAATCACCAAGGTGGGACAAGGAGTTCCAGACTCATGGTAGAGGTGTCCCGAATTCTGATTTGGGCAGAGGCCAGTGTACCAGCCATTTCGGCGATTCACATTCCAGGGGTTCAGAATATTACAGCGGACTTTCTCAGTCGCAGAAGGATGGATCCCGGGGAATGGAGCCTCCACCCGGAAGTTTTTGCACTACTGTGCTCTCGCTGGGGAACCCCCCAAGTGGATTTGATGGCATCCAGGTCCAATGCCAAGTTACCGACGTTCATGTCCAGGTACAAGGACCCGAAGGCTGTGGCGGTGGATGCTCTAGTGGCTCAGTGGGATCAGTTCGAGCTGATCTATGTATTCCCGCCGATATCCTTACTTCCTCTAGTACTGCGTCGGATCAGACTAGAGAGAATTCCAGCTATTTTGATAGCTCCAGACTGGCCAAGAAGGGTGTGGTTCTCGACAATAATGTCGCTGTTGGCGGCACCTCCTTTTCCACTTCCTCTTCAACCGGACTTGTTGACTCAGGGGCCCGTTTGTCATCCGGACTTGATGTCCCTGCGTTTGACGGCGTGGCTCTTGAGACCGAAATCTTGACCCGTAGAGGTTTCTCAGCCGAGGTCA
This sequence comes from Oophaga sylvatica, assembly GCA_033576555.1. Taxonomy (NCBI): domain Eukaryota; kingdom Metazoa; phylum Chordata; class Amphibia; order Anura; family Dendrobatidae; genus Oophaga; species Oophaga sylvatica. The sequence continues at coordinate 363,127,425 of JARQOD010000004.1, read as the reverse complement.
TTGCTACCCTTCGTGCTGCAAGAAGTCCGGCTACTACTAGGATTTACCACAAAATTTGGGAAACCTTCTTTTCGTGGTGTTTGGGGTCCTCTCGGAACCCGAGAAAATTTTCCATTCCCAACCTGTTGGCTTTTCTGCAGCATGGGCTAGACAAGGGTTTGGCAGTCAGCACCCTGAAAGGTCAGATTTCTGCTCTGTCCTTATTGTTCCGGAGAACCATTGCTTCGAATAGAGACGTGCTCTCCTTTTTCCGAGGTATATCTCGTAAGTTTCCGCCGCGGAAGGCACCCGTGTCTCCTTGGCGGCTCAACCTTGTTTTGGAGGCTCTTCAGCATAAACCTTTTGAGCCTATGGTTTCTGCTAGCCTTTCTTTACTTTCTTGGAAGGTGGCTTTCCTTGTTGCAGTCACTTCCTTGAGGAGAGTTTCTGAGTTGGCAGCTCTTTCTTGTTCGCCTCCTTTTCTGGAGTTTTTTCCGGATCGTGTAGTGCTTCGCACTCGGGGTGATTTTTTGCCTAAAGTGGTGTCACAATTTCATGTCAACCAGGATATTGTGTTGCCTTCATTCTGCCCGGATCCGAAGAATGTGAAAGAGCGAGCTTTGCACACATTGGATTTAGTGCGGGCCTTGAAGTTTTATCTATCTATTACTCAAGGTTTTCGTAAGACGGACTCCCTATTTGTGGTTCCAGTCGGTCGTCGGCGTGGTCAACGAGCTTCCAAGGATTCTATTCGTTGGATCCGGTCAGCTATATTGGAAGCTTACCGTCTTCAGGGTGAATCTTGCCCGATTAAGATTCAAGCCCATTCCACGAGGGCTGTGGCTTCATCGTGGGCTTTTCACCAAGGTGCTTCGGCAGTGCAGCTCTGCCGGGCGGCAACTTGGCGCTCTGTCCACACGTTTACGAAGTTTTATAAGGTGGACGTCAGTGCTTCCGCTGATGCAGCCCTCGGACGTAGGGTCCTGCAGGCAGCTGTAGTTTAAAGTTCTGGATGAACTTGTGTTTAGCGCTGGTTGCGCTTTGTTGTTAAGGTTGTTGGGTTTCTGCCTCTTGTTGGTTTTTTCCCACCCTTATTTTTGAACTGCTTTGGGACGTCCCATCAGTAATGAATTCCTGTGTCTCCCTCCCTTCCATTCTGCAGCTGAAACACGGATTTTGGTAAGAACTTACCGGTAAAATCCTTTTCAGCGAAGGAAGGGAGGGAGACACAGCACCCTCCCAAGGCAGAAGTGTGTTGATGTTTTCAGATGCAGCGCGACCCTTGTCTGATTGCGATATCTGGACTGAGGTCAGCGCGCTAAGGCTCTGTTCCAGCATCGCCAGCTCATCACAGTAGTCAGGTTCAGTGAATAGTACCTGGAACTCTGTGGTTTTTGGCTTACTTTGCATGCATAACCTGTATCCTTGTGTTTTTGCTCTGAAGTTTCTTCAGAAGGGGTTATGTTGCTCCGCTGGTGATCTTGGTTCTTCCCTGAAGCTTTGGTACGACTGGAGCTGAGTAGGAGGAGCCCGAGCTGGAGGGGCCAGCCAGTCAGCACGCTTTTGATCTGAGGTGACATCCTGATCTGGGGCTCCGCCTACCCATCAGTAATGAATTCCTGTGTCTCCCTCCCTTCCTTCGCTGAAAAGGATTTTACCGGTAAGTTCTTACCAAAATCCGTGTTTTATACCATCTTGGGATAGATATGACATTTTGATCGCTTCTTTAGGTATTTTTTGCAACATTGCATCAACCAATAATACAGCTTTGGCATTTTGATTTTTTTTTTCTGTTTGCAGTGTTTACCAATCAGGTTAATTATATTTTAATAGATTGGACTTTTCTGGACCCGGCAATACCACATGTATATTTTTTTTACCTTTATTTTTAGCTGGTAAAAGGGGAGTGAGTTGAAACTTTTCCGTATTCTTAACTTTTTTTACTGTATTTATTAGTCTTCTTAGGGGACCTTGACCTTGTGATTCTGATCTTTTCTACTATAAACAGAAATACCACAGTATTGCTGCATATAATAAAAATCACAGTCTCCTTTGAAGTACAGGCACAACCTTTATTTCAGCTGCAGATGAAGGAAGGGAGACACACTAGGCATTACTAGTGGGTAGGCGGAGCCCCAGATAGGATTGACACCTCAGATTAAAAAGAGTGTTGACCGGCCCCTCCAGCTCAGGCTCCTCCTACTCAGCTCTTCAGTCTAAAATTTGAGGTCTCAGAGGATGGTCGCTGCTGGAAGCAGCTCCTCAGAAGATTTTATTATTTTTATCGGACAAGAGACTTGGATCACCAGAGTGGTCTAGAGGTCTCAGGGGTCTCAGCGCTGCTGGACCCCAACCTCTCCCTTGGCGGATCTGTATTACCCTAATGGTGGTCCCTGCAGAACCCTGCCGGCCCGGGGGGATGAGGATGGCTTCCCTGGCGGGGGCGCAAACCGCGCACAGGGGTCACTGCGTCCCCCGCCCTGGGGGAAGCATGGGCAAGCGCCAGAAACCCCTGGGGGTCCCTGTGGCGCTCGGCTGGTGAGTACTCCACATTTTTATTAAAGATGTGTGTGAGTGATTTAGCGGTTGCTGCGGCAACCGCTGTACAGTATACATGCCGGTGACTCTGAGGAGAAGAGGAGTGCGCGCTTTTTTTTTATTTTTGAATTTCGCGCCGCTCTGAGGGGAAGAGAGAGAGAGGAGTGCGCGCCTTTTTTATTTTTGAATTTCGCGCCGCTCTGAGCGCGCGCTTTACTGCAGCCTCCATTTTCGGCTCCTCTACATGGAGCACATCGGAGGCAGAGCGCGGCGGCCATTTCATGACAGGCTGAAATCGCTCCCCTCCCCTCCCGGCAAGAACGTGACCAGCTGGGTGAGTCGCTTCTAGCCCGCGGGCAGAAGCTTAACCCCTTCACCCCCACAGCGCGGGCGCCGTCTGGGGCACTAATGAGTGGCAGATTGCGCTGTCCTGCGGCTGTTATCGCATAAGGGGCTCGCACACTCTTTTCAATATTAATAAAGAGGTTGTGGGGAGCCTGCGATATTATTATTATTATTATTATTGCCACTAACGTTTCCGCTAACGATCCTGATAACGACGCATACTAATGCGATCGTTTGTGTGATCTTTTTTAATGTCGCTAGTAGCTGCCAATCTGAGCGATCTCATTAACATCGCATAAGCGGTTAGCGATCCCCTTAATGACTTTGGCGGTCATTGCGATATACAAAACAGCGCAATTTTTTAGCGATTTTGTGGAACGTTTTTCTGTATAGTGTGGCATAACTGTCCTGTAGCTGCGACCTTATAAGAGGCGCTTGAGGCTCGCACACCCTTTTCATTATCAAAGTTGTGGGGAGTCTGCTACTTTAACCCCTTCTTAGGCGGTTAACTCTTAATGGGAGACAGCTGGGGTAGCTCTCTCTTTAAGAGCTTTAACCCTTCAGCGTTTGTTTTTTCTTTAAGAAACATACTGTTCTGGTTACTGACAGGTTTAACCTGCCGTATACTATGCAAGGGCAGTCCATTTCCCAGATCCGCTACAGGATCAGTCTCGCGTATCTGACACGCAGACCTCGACTCATGCGCAGCGGTCGGAAGTTTCCAGTGGTGTCAAAATGGAGGTCCTCACTAGTTTTTATTGATGGCCTGTCTGACCTTCTAGGTTATTGGGTGTCAGCTACATCCTCTCAAGGAAGCGACACAAATCGGTGCCTTCCTTCTCGCGTAGCGAAGATGTCCGATTCGGACAAGGAAGATCGGCAGGGACACTCTGCCTCTCTCATGGGCCATACTAAGATTTCTCCATGAGGGCGTTACAGTTACCGGAGGAGGTAACTAGACGTCCTGGTAAGTCGGCCCGGATGTTTCAGGAGTCGCATGGGTCGCGACGGCTTTACAAACTGTTTCCGTTTTTTTTTTTTTTACGGAGTTGATTGTTAATTGGACCCCTTCTCCTAAAGTGAATGTCCCTTTACCCAGCTTAGCAAATCTTCCTGGTAAAGGGAAGGCGAGTCTGCAACCCGCTGGACAGAAAAACGGAGATGGCAACAATATCCATCTGTGAGACCGCAGGTCATGGATTCGGTATTAAGGATGTACTTGTAAAGTTTCCCTGAGCCAGTTGGACCGTCTAAGGACGGGATCCCCTCTTTCGAGGTAGATGGGCTTTTCAAGTTGAAGGATACTGCGTCACTGCTATCCAGGGCGCAATCCTCGGCAGTCACAGTCAGACTCTGTGGCTTGGACAGTGGACGCGGTTTCCAAGCAGGTTTTGCTATCTTTAGCTTAGGAAGTGGTCAGCTATTTGAATCTGACCTCACGGAGCTGATTGCCAAGGCAAAGGCAAAAGAAACAGCTTTACCGCAGCGCAGACCTGTGACTTCTGCGTCTGGCAGGACTAGTGCCGGTAGTTGTCGGCGGTCCTTTCGGTTCAAGGGATGATCCGGCCAACCTTCTGGGGGTTTGGGTCGTCCCTCTCTTTTTTAACCCCTCTCTGACATTAGACGTACTATCCCGTCCATAAAACCTGTGACAATCTGACCATGGACGGGATAGTACGTCATAGCGATCAGCTGCGCTCCTGGGGGGAGCGCAGCTGATCACCGCCGGGTGTCAGCTGATTATCACAGCTGACACCCGGGACTGTGTGCCAGGAGCGGTCACGGACCGCTCCTGGCACATTAACCCCTTGCACACCGCGATCAAACATGATCGCGGTGTACTGGGGGCATCGCGCAGGGAGAGCGCTCCCTGCGCGCTCCCCTGAGACCCTCAGAACAGCGCGATGTGATCGCGCTATTCTGAGGGCTTCCTCCCTCCCAGGACCCGGATCCAAGATGGCGCCGGGGTCCTGGAGGGAGGCGGCTTCCTCAGTGCCTGCTGAGAGCAGGCACTGAGAAGCTGCAGCGCTGCCTGTGAGATCGCTGGTCTCACAGAGTGCTGTGCACACTGTGAGACCAGCGATCTCACATTTTACAGTGATGTCCCACCCTGGGACAATGTAAAAAAGTAAAAAAAAAATAAAAATAAACGTGTAAAAAAAAAAATTCCAAAATAAGTAAAAAAAAAAAATAAAAAATATTCCCCAATAAATTCATTTTTTCCTGTAAATAAAAAAATAAAACAATAAAAGTACACATATTTGGTATCGCCGCGTCCGTAACGACCCCCCTATAAAACTGTCCCACTAGTTAACCCCTTTAGTGAACCCCTTAAAAAAAATAAATAAAAACAAAGCAAAAAATCAGTGCTTTATCATCATACCGCTGAACAAAAAGTGGAATAACATGCGATCAAAAAGACGGATATAAATAAACATAGCACCGCTGAAAACGTCATCTTGTCCCGCAAAAAACGAGCCATCACACAGCATCATGAGCGAAAAAATAAAAAAGTTATAGCTCGCAGAATAAAGCGATGCAAAAATAATTATTTTTTCTATAAAATTGTTTTTATTCTATAAAAGCGCCAAAACATAAAAAAAGATATAAATGAGGTATCGCCGTAATCGTACTGGCCCGAAGAATAAAACTGCTTTATCAATTTTACCACACGCGGAACGGTATAAACGCCTCCCCCAAAAGAAATTCATGAATTGCTGATTTTTGTTCATTCTAACCTCCCAAAAATCGAAATAAAAAGCGATCAAAAAATGTCACGTGCTCAAAAATGGTACCAATAAAAATGTCAACTCGTACCGCAAAAAATAAGACCTCACATGACTCTGTGGGCCAAAATATGCAAAAATTATAGCTCTCAAAATGTGGTGATGCAAAAACTATTTTTTGCAATAAAAAGCGTCTTTTAGCGTGACAGCTGCCAATCATAAAAACCCGCTATAAATAGTAAATCAAACCCCCCTTTATCACCCCCTTAGTTGGGGAAAAATAATAAAATTACAAAAATGTATTTATTTCCATTTTCCAATTAGGGTTATGGTTAAGGTTAGGGTTGCAGCAAAAGTTAGGGTTAGGGTTGGCGCTAAAGTTAGTATTAGGGTTATGGTTGGGATTAGGGATAGGGGTGTGTTAGGGTTACGTTTGTGGTTAGGGTTGGGACTAGGGTTAGGGGTGTGTAGAGGTTAGGGTTGGAGTTAGAATTGGGGGGTTTCCGCTGTTTAGGCACATCAGGGGCTCTCCAAATGTGACATGACGTCTGATCTCAATTCCAGCCAATTCTGCGTTGAAAAAGTCAAACGGTGCTCCTTCCCTTCTGAGCTCTGCCATGCGCCCAAACAGTAGTTTACTCCCACATGGGGTATCAGCGTACTCTGGACCCTAAGAGTTATTGTGCAATTTGTCCTATTTCTTCTGTTACCCTTGGGAAAATAAAAAACTGGGGGCAAAAATATATTTTTTTTTTTAAAAAAAATGATTTTTTTTTTGTTTTTACGGCTGTACGTTATAAACTTGTGTGAAGCACTTGGGGCTTCATAGCGCTCACCACACATCTAGATAAGTTCCTTGTGGGGTCTGTTTTCCAAAATGGGGTCACTTGTGGGGGTTTCCACTGTTTAGGCGCATCAGGGGCTCTCCAAATGCGACATGACGCCCGCACACCATTCCATCAAAGTCTACAATCCAAAACGTCACTACTTCCCTTCCGAGCCCCAACGTGTTCCCATACAGTAGTTTTCTCCCACATATTGGGTATCAACGTACTCAGGACAAATTGGACAACAACTTTTTGGGTCCAATTTCTCCTGTTACCCTTGTGAAAATAAAATATTGGGGGCGAAAAAAATAATTTTTGTAAAAAAAAAATATATTTTTTATTTTTACGGCTGTTCGTTATAAACTTCTGTGAAGCACTTAGGGGTTCAAAGTGCTCACCACACATCTAGATAAGTTCCTTGTGGGTTCTATTTTCCAAAATGGGGTCACTTGTGGGGGGTTTCCACTGTTTAGGTGCATCAGGGGCTCTCCAAATGCGACTTGACGCCCCCAGAGCATTCCATCAAAGTCTGCAATCCAAAACGTCACTACTTCCCTTTCGAGCCCCAACGTGTACCCATACAGTAGTTTTCTCCCACATATTGGGTATCAGCGTACTCAGGACAAATTGGACAACAACTTTTGGGGTCCAATTTCTCCTGTTACCCTTGTGAAAATAAAATATTGGGGGCGAAAAAAATAATTTTTGTTAAAAAAAAAAAAAAAGAAATTTTTTTGTTTTTACGGCTGTACGTTATAAACTTCTGTGAAGCACTTGGGGCTTCATAGCGCTCACCACACATCTAGATAAGTTCCTTGTGGGGTCTATTTTCCAAAATGGGGTCACTTGTGGGGGTTTCCACTGTTTAGGCGCATCAGGGGCTCTCCAAATGCGACATGACGCCCCCAGACCATTCCATCAAAGTCTACAATCCAAAACGTCACTACTTCCCTTCCGAGCCCCAACGTGTACCCATACAGTAGTTTTCTCCCACATATTGGGTATCAGCGTACTCAGGACAAATTGGACAATCACTTTTGGGTCCAATTTCTCCTGTTACCCTTGTGAAAATAAAATATTGGGGACGAAAAAAATCATTTTTGTAAAAAAAAAAAAAAATAATTTTATTTTACGGCTGTACGTTTTAAACTTCTGTGAAGCACTTGGGGGTTCAAAGTGCTCACCACACATCTAGATAAGTTCCTTGAGGGGTCTAGTTTCCAAAATGGTGTCATTTGTGGGGGGTTTCCACTGTTTAGGCAGATCAGGAGCTCTCCAAACACGACATGGCATCCAGCCAATTCTGCGTTGAAAAAGTCAAACGGCACTCCTTCCCTTCCAAACTCTGCCATGCACCCAAACAGTGGTTTACCCCCACATATGGGGTATCAGCGTACTCAGGACAAATTGCACAATAACTTTTGGAGTCTTGTTACCCTTGGGAAAATAAAAATTGGGGTGAAAAGATCATTTTTGTGGAAAAAATATGATTTTTTAATTTTACGGCTCTACGTTATAAACTTGTGTGAAGCACTTGGGGGTTCAAATTGCTCACCAAAGATCTAGATAAGTTCCTTAGGGGGTCTAGTTTCCAAAATGGGGTCACTTGTGGGGGGTTTCCACTGTTTAGGCACATCAGTGGCTCTCCAAATGCAACATGGCGTCCAATCTCAATTCCAGCCAATTTTGGTTGGAAAAAGCCAAATGGTGCTCCTTCCATTCCGAGCTCTGCCGTGCGCCCAAACAGTGGTTCCCCCCCACATGTTGGGTATCAGCGTACTCAGGACAAATTGGACAACAACTTTTGTGGTCCAATTTCTCCTGTTACTCTTGGGAAAATAAAAAATTAGTGACTAAAAATAATTTCTGTGGAAAAAAATAGGATTTTTTATTTTCATGCCCGGGCATTATAAACTTGTGTGAAGCACTTGGGGGTTCAAAGTGCTCACCAAAGCTATAGATAAGTTCCTTAGGGGGTCTAGTTTCCAAAATGTGGTCACTTGTGGGGGGTTTCTACTGTTTAGGCTCATCTGGGCCACTGCAAACGGAACATGACCCCCATCAACGTCTGCATTCCAAAACGTTACTACTTCCTTTCCAAGCCCTGCCGTGCGCCCAAACAGTTTCCTCCCCCCCCCCCAATATTGGGTATCAGCATACTCAGGACAAATTGGCCAACAACTTTTGGGGTCCAATTTCCTTGGGAAAAATCAAAAATTTGGGACTAAAAAATCATTTTTGTGGAAAATTGTTTCTTTTTTTTTTCACACCCAGGCATTATAAACTTTTGTGAAACACTTGGGGATTCAAAGTGCTCACAACAGATCTAGATAAGTTCCTTAGGGGGTCTAGTTTCCAAAATGGTGTCACTTGTGGGGGGTTTCCACTGTTTAGGCGCATCAGGGGCTCTCCAAACACGACATGGCGTCCAATCTCAATTCCAGCCAATTTTAGTTTGAAAAAGTCAAACGGCGCTCCTTCCCTTATGAGCTCTGCTGTGCACACATACAGTGGTTTTCCCCCACTTATGGGGTATTGGCGTACTCAGGAGAAATTGCACAACAACTTTGTGTCCATTTTCTTCTTTTACCCTTGTGAAAATAAAAAAAAAGTTTGTAAAAGATCATTTTTGTGGCTAAAAAGTTAAATATTCATTTTTTCCTTCCACGTTGCTTCAGCTCCTGTGAAGCACCTGAAGGGTTAATAAACTTTTTGAATGTGGTTTTGAGTACCTTGAGGGGTGCAGTTTTTATAATGGTGTCACTTTTGGGTATTTTCTGCCATATAGACCCCTCAACGTGACTTCAAATATGAGGTGGTCCCTAAAAAAAATGGCTTTGTAAATTTTGTTGTAAAAATGAGAAATCGCTGGTCAACTTTTAACCCTTATAATTTCCTAAGACAAAAAAATTTTGATTCCAAAATTGTGCTGATGTAAAGTAGACATGTGGGAAATGTTATTTCTTAACTATTTTGTGTGACATATTTCTCTGTTTTAAGGGAATAAAAATTCAAAGTTTGAAAATTGCAAAATTTTCAAAATTTTCGCCATATTTGCATTTTTTTCAAAAATAAACGCAAGGTATATCGAAGAAATTTTACCACTAACGTAAAGTACAATATGTCACGAGAAAACAATCTCAGAATCGCGCAGATCCGTTGAAGCGTTCCAGAGTTATAACCTCATAAAGAGACAGTGGTCAGAATTGTAAAAATTGGCCCGGTCATTAACGTGCAAACCACCCTTGGGGGTGAAAGGGTTAAAAAAAAAAAAGGGGGGAATTCTCAGAAATTCCGCATACCCTGGAAATAGAACTTCTGTTAAGACAGAAGCTGGCAAAAAACCCGCTAAGGCGCACTGACGTCTGGGTCTCACTCGAGCGCTCTCGAGTGGGGGTCGTTTACTCCAATTCAAACCGACTTGGGTTTCCCGTGTGTCGGACGCCTGGATGACACAGGTTGTGTTGGCAGGCTACTTCATAGAGTTTCTTTCTCGACCCCCGGACAGTTTTTGCCAATCTCGCATTCCGTCAGAGCCGAACTATTTGCCGTTCTACTACGAGAGGTCGATTCCCTTCTGCAGAAGGGTGTGGTGATACCGGTTCCGCAGAGGACCGGGGAAGAGGAATTTTATTCCAACCTCTTTGTGGTCCCCAAAAAGGAGGACAAATTTCGCCCTATTCTGGATCTCAAAGATTGAATCGACATGTCTACACCCGACAATTTCACATGGAGTCGTTTCGCTCCGTTGTGGCAGCCCTGTCGCAGAACGCCGTTGGAAGGGCTCATCGGCGCTTCCTTCGTTTTGCCATAGGTCAGGACCATTGCCAGTTTGTGGCTCTGCCATTCGGCTTGGCCTCGGCGCCCAGAGTTTTTACAAAAATTCTGGTACCCCTCATGGCAATTCTTCAAAGACAGGGGGTTACGATTTTTCCCTACCTGGACGATCTCCTCAAAGGAGGAGGCAGTGACGGCTCGCAATCTATCCCTTCAGCTCCTGGAGGATTTCGGGTGGCTGGTTCAATTGGGAGAAGTCGTCTCTGGAACCGTCGCAGTCATTCCTGTTTTTGGGGATGCATTTCGACACGGTACGGACGGTGGTGTCCCTTCTTTCCAGACAAGCGGGCATGTCTATTCCGACATGTACAGATTATGAAGTCTGCGACAGCAATGTCCCTTCGGAAGTGTATGCGCCTTCTGGGTTGATGGTGGCGTTCATGGAGACACTTCCGTTTGCCCAATTTCATTCCAGGGCCCTCCAAAGGCTCATTCTGAGTCGTTGGGATCGATCGCAAGTTTCTCTGGATTGCAACGTCCTCATCTCTCACAGGGTGCGAGAATCCCTAGGATGGTGGTTACGTCCAGGAGCGTTATCCCTGGGGAAATCTTTCTTTCCTCTGAGGTGGTCGGTCATAACCACCGATGCCAGCCTGACGGGCTGGGGGGGGGGGTGTCTGGAACGATCTTTGGATCCAGGGAGTATGGTCATCGGCAGAGTCTGTTCTACCGATCAACATCCTGGAATTGAGGGCAATTTTCCTTTGCCTCCATCACTGGACGGTTCCTTTAAGCGGCCTACCAGTCCGAGTGCAGACAGACAACGCGACGCCGGTTGCGTATATCAACCACTAAGGCGGGACAAGGAGCTCCAGGCTCTTGATGGAGGTGTCTCGGATTCTGTTATGGACCGAGACCAAGGTTCCAGCTATCTCTGCGATGCACATTCCAGGAGTCCAGAATACCACGGCGGACTTCCTCAGTCGCGAGAAGATGGATCCTGGAGTCTTCATCCGAAAATTTTTGCACTGCTGTGCTTCCGTTGGGGAACTCCCCAAGTGGATTTGATGGCATCCAGGTTCAATGCCAAACTATCGACCTTCATGTCCAGGTACAAGGACCCGAAGGCTATAGCGGTGGTTGCTCTGGTGGCTCCGTGGGACCATTTCGAGCTAGTCTATGTGTTTCCGCCGATATCTTTACTTCCTCTTGTGCTGCGTCGGATCAGACTGGAGAGAATTCCGGCTATGTTGATAGTCCTGGATTGGCCAAGGAGGACGTGGTTCTCGACACTGGTGTCGCTTTTGGCGGCACCGCCATTCCCACTTCCTCCTCGCCCGGACCTGTTAACCCAGGGGCCCGTTCGTCATCCGGACTTGAAGTCTCTGCGTTTGACGGCGTGGCTCTTGAGACCGAAATATTGACCCGTAGAGGTTTTTTCAGCCGAAGTCATTGCCACTCTGCGAGCTGTCAGAGGTTCGGCTACTACTAAGATTTATCACAAGACTTGGGAAGCCTTCTTTTAGTGGTGTTCGGGTTCTTCAAGGAATCCGAGGATTTTTTCCATTCCCAATTTGTTGGCTTTGCTGCAGTACGGGCTGGACAAAGGTTTGGCAGTTAGCACTCTGGAAGGTCAGGTTTCTGCCCTGTCCTTGCTGTTTCGGAAGGCTATCGCCTCGCGTAGGGACGTGCGTTTCTTTTTTCAAGGAGTAACCCGTCAGTTTCCACCGCGGAAGGCACCTGTGTCTCCTTGGCGGCTCAACCTTGTCTTGGAGGCTCTTCAGCATGTACCTTTTGAGCCTATGGGTTCTGCTAGACTTTCTTTACTTTCTTAGAAGGTTGCCTTCTTACTGGCGGTAACCTCTTTAAGAAGGGTTTCTGAGTTGGCAGTTTTTTCCTGCTCGCCTCCTTTCCTGGAGTTTTACCCGGATTGAATAGTGCTTCGCACTCGGGGCGACTTTCTACCTAAGGGGTGTCGCAATTTCATGCTAACCAGGATATTGTGTTGCCCTCGCTTTGCCCGGGCCCAAGGAATGCAAAGGAACGGGACTTGCACAAATTGGATTTAGTGCGAGCCTTGAAGTTCTATTTGTCTGTCATTCAAGGCTTTCGGAAGTCAGATTCCTTGTTTGTGATTACAGCAGGTCGTAGGCGTGGTCATCGAGCTTCCAAGGACTCTATAGCTCGTTGGATTTGGTCGGCCATTTTGGAGGTTTACCGACTTAAAGGCGAACCTTGCCCGATTAAGATTCAAGCTCACTCCACGAGGGCTGTGGCTTCATCGTGGGCCTTTCACCAAGGGGCCTTGGCAGTTCAGCTCTGCCGAGCGACGACCTGGCGTTCCGTCCACACATTTACAAAGTTTTATAAGGTGGACGTCAGTGTTTCCGCTGATGCGGCCTTAAGACGTAGGGTCCTGCAGGCAGCAGTAATTTAAAGTTTTTAGTTAACTTGTATTTGGCGCCTGTGGCGCATTTATCTAGGTTGTTGGGTTGGGTTGGGTTTCTGCCTATTTTGTTTTTTTCCCACTCTAATTTTTGGACTGCTTTGGGACGTCCCACTAGTAATGCCTAGTGTGTCTCCCTTCCTTCATCTGCAGCTGAAAGATGGATTTTGGTAAGAACTTACCTGTAAAATCCTTTTCAGCGAAGAAGGAAGGGAGACACACATCCCTCCCATGGCAGAAGTGTGTTGTTGTATTTACAGATGCAGCGTGGCCCTTCTCTGATAGCGATTTTCTGAGCTGAGGTCGGCGCCCTACGGCTCTGTTCCAGCATTGCCAGCTTATCGCAGTAGTCAGGTTCAGTGAGTAGTACCTGGAACTGTGTGATTTTTTGCCAAATGCATGCATAACCTGTACTTTTATGTTTTTTCTCTGAAGTCCTTCAGAAGGGGTTATGTTGCTTCGCTGGTGATATTGTTCTTCCTTAAGCTTGGGTACGACTGAAGAGCTGAGTAGGAGGAGCCTGAGCTGGAGGGGCCGGTCAACACTCTTTTTAATCTGAGGTGTCAATCCTATCTGGGGCTCCGCCTACCCACTAGTAATGCCTAGTGTGTCTCCCTTCCTTCTTCGCTGAAAAGGATTTTACAGGTAAGTTCTTACCAAAATCCGTCTTTCGAGGGGCTCCATTATGACAGGCACGGACGTCTTCAGTAGACCCCCAGCTGTCATGTCAACCCATTGGCACCCCGAGATAGCTCTGATGGATGCATAGAATGACATGCCTCTGTGTCGGTTGACCGTTTTGGATGGAGCTCCCCTCCACGGTCAGTTGATAGAGGCAAGTCCTGGCTGTAATACAGCCATTACCTGCCGGGTATTGGGTGAGGTTGCCTCGTGAGCCCGTTCCATACACCCGGTACTGACTTGCGCCGTATTTGTACGGCAAATGTTGGAAGGAGTAAAAGGGCAAGCAGTGGTAAAAAAGTAACAGAAACTAACCAAATTTCACTGTAATATAAATCAAATACAGAAACCTATTGGCAATACAGTACTTCACTGATTGAAATATGACTGTTAGTTTTGAGCAGTTGTTAACAAAATCCTCAATATTAAGCTAATTTATCAAAGTGTAAACTGGGTAGTGTGTGATTTAAAATGACGTAACAAGTGCTTGGCGATTTTAGCTAGTGAGACAAAAGGGCACATCTGTATCTTTGTTGAACTTTATGCCACTAGTACTGATACTCTTAATTTTTGCCAGAGCTGTGTGTGTGTGTATATATATGTGTATGTATATATATATATATATATATATTTTTTTTTTTTTTCAGTTTGTCTGATTTTTCTCTTTATAGGTATATTTTTGAGTAAAATGTAAATTGTTCTTTTAGGCTATAAACTTCTGACATGTCACCGAATTTCCAAGCAATAAATTTTGTATTTTTTTTCTGACAAAAAAAATGGTCAAAATTAAAAAAAAAAAACCCAGTTCTTTCAGACCTCAAATAATGCAAAGAAAACAAGTTCATAATCATTTAGAAACAATAATACTAATGTTTTAACTCAGGAACAGTTCAGAAATCAATATTTTGTGGCATAACCATAATTTTTAAAAGCAGCTTTCATGCGTCTTGGCATGCTTTCCACCAGTTTTTCACACTGCTTCTGGTGCAAAAATTTAAGCAGTTCTTTGTTTGATAGCTTGTGACTATCCATCATCCTCTTGATCCAGAGGTTTTCAATGGGGTTCAGGTCTGGAGAATGGGCTGCCCATAACAGGGTTTTGATGTGGTGGTCTCTTAATTTTTGCCAGAGCTGTATATTTGATGGTCAGTGTACTTGTTATTTAATTTTTTTTCTTTTCTTTTCATAGGTCCACTTCTCAAGACGTTCAGTTTCCTCGGTTTTGAGATTGTGCGCCCTGGGCACCCCTGTGTCCCCGCACGTCCTGAAGTTTTGTTCATGGTGTACTCTCTTGACCAGAGCTCATCAGATGAGGAATAATATACAGAGGACATGTAGTTCTTGTAGCTCCGTTTTTGTTTTTGAGTTCTTCCTTTTTGTTTTCTTTGTGTGTATCCAAGTAGCTGTTGAGAATTTTTCGCACTTTTTCCCTAGGCATGGGAGGACAAGCGCGCATGGTCATGCGATGGACTGATATTTTTGGCCTTTCTTTCAGTTTTATGAATAAGATTTTGTTTTGGGTTTTGTTTTTTTTTTTTTTGTTTTTTTCTGCAATTTTGTTTAAAAGCATCAACTTCAAGCACCTTGCAGTCTGTGATCACAAACATGTACTCAGAATGTAGTTGAAACTGCATATGAAAAAAATAGTAATCTTAAATGCCAGTCTGTTGTGGGTGTGCTTTTTTTATGCTAAAAGACATGCTGGTCATACACACGCACATACAATTCTGAACACTCATTTGTCTCATGCTCTGTCTATTTCAATGGCAAGAGGCGAATAATCGGGTCAGTCACTTCTCATAGTGGATGATCTTCCTGGGGAACAAATGACCAAGCATGTTAAAATGGCAGGACATTGGGTCACGGTCTGAGTGCCCCCTACACATTGGACTGTTGGCAAAGTTATTCTGAAATTGAGTGACTACCCTCTCTTTATGGCTAACTTTATATTTAAGACGCATATTTCCGGTACATCAATCTTACTGGACTAGACATTCTGCAGTGGCAGCATTGCAACTGTGCAGGGGTTTATGGGTAGCGGGTTTTTCGGGGACTGATATGAGTATAGGAATGAACTTTCAAGACAGTGTAACCTACAAAGTTGCACTCTGTAGCACTATAGTATGAAAATATGAAATATTAATTGCATTACTGCTCTGGAAAATAGGTAAAATTGAAAATACTTGGCACATAAATTTGACTATTGAGTTGCCAACAGCTTCAATAAAGTGATTTTTGTGGCCGGGAACCTATTTAATGTGAATCCTCTCCTAGGCTGAAGCCTGCATTTATGTGGGTAGATCGGATGATGCTATGATTAAAACCACCAGAGGCCGATGGGTGTGTGTGACTACATTAAACCACCAAGACGTACAGTTAAATCCTTGGGACAAGCAATAGTATAAGTTTTTAGAAATATGTTAAGTAAATGCATGATTTAAACTGCACATATTGTTTACTCTGCATCACCACTATTATGCACAGTACTTGCACTCTCTTCCCCTCAGTATCAGGCCACACAGCTTTGCCCCTTGGCATCAACCCACCACACATTACCACATTTTTCCTTCCAGGCATGTCACGACTGTTCACATGAGCTGAAAGATCCTTCAGCTACTAAGAACCTGCACTATCTTTGCAGGTTAAGAGTTTTAGGTACCGGTAGCTTCCTCTCCTGCCCTTCACCGATCACACTGATCGGTGTTGGGCTTTAGGAAAGAGAGTCCTTCTCAAGGTGATCTGGGAGGACTCTGTGTAACGGCGCAGTCAGACAGCCATAAAACACGCACAACAATCACATCGCAGTGCTCAGACTTGCTGGCGGCTCTCCTGACCCAAGTGTGACTGCATGTATTTCTATACAGCTGTCGTGCTCTGGTCAGGAGAGCTGACGGCCAGTCTGTGTGCTGCGATGCGGTTGTCATCTATGTTTTGCGGCAGTCTGACAGCACCCTAATCCTTTTTCTCCATGAGCGGAATTTGCTGTCGGATGATGTGACGCATTTTAAGAAAAAAAAAGTATTTTCTTTACCCATAACCTATCCCCAGACTTCCCAAAAACTTGTATAAAAAAATCAGCTCCTCCATAAGACTATACCAGCAAAATGAAAAGTTATGTCTTTTGGAATGCTGCAACATCACAAAAGATGTTCTATTTATGTGCAGAAATATTAACCCATAAAACTAGACCTGTTTGGGTCAAAATAATTCTTAGACACAAAGAAAAATAAAATAAAGAACCAGTTATAACAGTGAACAGCACCAAAGTTTATATTGAAAATCGATGTCAGAATTGCTTTTTTTTTTTGTTTTGGTTTTTTGTTTGTTTTTGTTTTTTTTGGGGAGAGGGGGTTATTACATGTACCTTCCAAGTGGGTCCACAAAAAAAATTACAAGTTGTCCCACAATAAATAATCCCTTTAGGATATGTGCAGATGATCCGGAAGTGGCCGCGCTTTGGACGCAGCGCATGTTCGCTGCATCCAAAGCGCTGCCGTCTATTGAATGCAGATGAATCTGCATGTGTCCTCTGAACTGTGCGGATTCACCGCGTCCAATACATTGTCGGTGAAATTTTTATTGCGGAGGCTTGCATCTCCGCAAGAGAAATTGACAAGCAGCGGTCTGGAAAGACACGCTGTTCCCGCAGGCATCTGAAGACGCATGGTAGGCATGGGATTTCTTGAAATCCCATCCACTATGCTGTAACATCTGGACGCTGCACAAGTGCGCTTACTGATTGTCTGCACATACCGTTATATACTGTTTCCTATGGAAAAATGAAAAAGAAAAGTTGTGGTTTTTGAGTACTAAAAATTCTTAACACCAAAATAGGCATTGTACCTAATGAGTTAATAAAAAAATGGTTTAAAAATGTTATGACTTTTGGAATTTCCATACAAAGGGATGTTTGCCTGCCCTTTATTGGCGTATTTAAAAAAAAAAAACTTGTACAGTAAATACGTTTCTGTAACGGGTCTGGGAGGTGGAACCTCTGAGCTTTATTATACAAGGAGGCTTTCCTTGTAAAGGAGCGGGTGGCGCCCGGGGAGACGGATAGGAAGTCACTGCAAGTGACGGGGGCAGTCTCTGGACAGACAGGCGGGAGGTCACGGCAAGTGACCGGGCAGTCTCTGGGTAGACAGGCAGGTAGTCACGGCTAGTGACCGAGGCAGTCTCTGGGTAGACAGGCAGGTAGTCACGGCAAGTGACCGGGGCAGTCTCTGGGTAGACAGGCAGGAAGTCACAGCAAGTGACCGGGCAGTCTCTGGACAGACAGGTGGGAGGTCACGGCAAGTGACCGGGGCAGTCTCTGGGTAGACAGGCAGGTAGTCACGGCTAGTGACCGAGGCAGTCTCTGGGTAGACAGGCAGGTAGTCACGGCAAGTGACCGGGGCAGTCTCTGGGTAGACAGGCAGGTAGTCACGGCAAGTGACCGGGGCAGTCTCTGGTTAGACAGGCAGGAAGTCACAGCAAGTGACCGGGGCAGTCTCTGGTTAGACAGGCAGGAAATCACAGCAAGTGACCGGGGCTGTCTCTGGATAAACAGGCAGGCAGTCTTTGACTGGACAGGTATATACGACCTGAGACGGTGGAGCCTCCCGGTAGGCTAGCAGGCAGATGACAGATGAGCGCCCCCAAGTGAGCAGGCGAGAGTCTCTGGAACAGCCGATGAACACCGCAGGTGATGGCCGAACCTCCAGGTAGGCTTGCAGGCAGATGGCAGATGAGCGCCCCCAAGTGAGCAGGCGAGAGTCTCTGGAATTGCCGATGGTCACCGCATGTGACGGCCGAACCTCCAGGCAGGCTTGCGGGCAGGTAGCAGACAGCAAACTGGCAGGAAACAGGCAGGTAACTGGAAACGGACCCTGAGGGTTGAAGCAGAGTAAACAGTGCAACAACAACATTGCTCGGGCACCTCCATTAAGGAGGAAGTACTTTATATAGGGAGGAGTCCTCCGGCATTGGCCGGGGACCTTTTTGAAAAATGCGCGCGGCCCCTTTAAGAGCGGGGGAGCGCGCGGGCGCTCCCTAAGACCAGAAGCAGGGAAGGAGCGCGCGGCCCCAGCAGGGCGGAAGGATGACGCTGAGCGCGGGTAAGGGGGGCGACGTCCCTGCCTGGCAGAGGACGCTGTCGCAGGGGAACAGCGTCCCTGCCTGGCAGAAGGCAGGAACGCCGATGCTACAGTTTCCAAGATCAGTGTTGGTTGAGTTTTTCACACTGTGCAATCTCTGCAACCATTCCACACCTCGGTTTGCATGCATTGTTCTCAATAAAGATGTTTGAAACACAGGCAGCAGAGCAAATTTGGAAGTTGCCCAAAGCAAAAAGTTAAACAGAGTAGGACGAGTGTCATGTGAATACAATGCGATTTTTCTCAACTAGATATTTAATGTAAGAAGCCCCCTATATTTAATAAACTAACACCCTTTAGTGCCTTTCATGTGGCACTAAAGGGTGTTTGGACTTATTAAACCTATTAATTTTTTTTTTTTTTTTTTAAATGACGTGGGGTGAACCCTATTTTTTTTTTTATAACCAGCCAAGGTGAAGCAGACTGCTGTGGGCTTATATTATCTGGCTGGGAAGGACACTGGTTATTAAACCTTTCCCAGCCTAAACATACATGCACGCAACTGCCCCAGACGCTTGGCCCGACTCTTCCCGATTTGCCCTGGTGTGGTGGCAATCAGGGCAATGGTTGATGTCAGTTTTGTAATGTCCGCTGGTATCAGGCCCAGGAGATAGTAATGGAGAGGCATCTTATCAGATACCCAACATTACTAACACAGTTATCCAAAATAAAAACAAACAGAAAAAGTTTGTTTAAAAACACTCCTATTTCAGCAATTTAATAAAAAAAAAAAATGAAGATCCAATGCAATCCAGTGAATCTGGTGTAATCCAAAAATGGGAATCTAAAAGACATAAAAAGAGTTAATGAAGTAAAAACAAGTAACACTCCCTTAATCACCAATTAATGAAAAACAAAATCCACGCCGGTTCTGACATAATCTATTGAGATTCCACAACATCCAGCGATTCTGTACAGCAACCTATTTGGCTCAATAACGTCAGTAGCGTCATCCTTAAGTGGGAGTAACCTATGGTGCAGTACTGAGTCACTTAGTGTCAGCTAGCATCAATCCCTGGGGTTAGTAATGGAGAGGCATCTATCAGACACCCCCCATTAATAACCCAGTAAATGTAAGGATAAAATAACACAATTTTTTTTTTTCTTTTAAATACTTCCCTGGTTCACCAATTGATTAAAAAAATCAAAAAACCTGTGCAATTCTGACGTAGTTCGCAAATGGAAACTTGAAAGACATAAAAAGAGGGAAACAGATCGAGACAGTCCCTCGATCAGCAATTTATTAAGAAACCAAAGTTTGCAGCTCTGATGTAGGCCACCTGTCCCACAATGTTCCTTGATTACCAAGATCAAAGGCTATGGATACTCAGAACGAAGGCTCCATAGGCGTTGAGCCGCAGCCTCTCTCGGCTGACGTGAGACCCGGTAATTGAAAATCAGTGACGAAAGAGAAATTGACATGCATCTTGGAAAAGCGCACTGCAAAAAAGCAGAGTCATGAGATTTCTATTAATCTCATCCACTTTGCTTGTACTGTACAACCCAGGGTTTTGGATGTAGTGAAAATACGCTGCGTCCAGAACGCTGGTAACACTGATTGTGGGAACGTACCCTTAAGGCTGTGTGCACACGTTTAGTTTTTGCAGCTTTTTTTTCCGTGCGGAATTGGCTTAAAAATGCAAGGGAATCCTTATGCCAGCAAAGTCAGAGAATCCTAATGTGCTGTATATGATCAATATTTTTCCTTTCAGGATTTGTGCTGTTTTTAAATCCTAAGCATGTCCGTTCTTTGTGTGTTTAGGTCCCATTGACTTCAATTGAGTTAGTCAAAAAACGCAGGTGTAAAGATGTTTGCAGATTTGCTGAATTTTTGCTTGCGTTTTTTTATGGACTTCCTATATCAGGTGCTTACTGCGCATTCACCTGTGTGACAGTACGAGAAACACCTATCAAAAAACTGACCGGCACATCCAAACATAGATTCAGTGTGAACAGGTGCTAAACCTAGAGTCACCAACTCATATACATACAAGAAAAAAAGGTAGCACACTGTAGCGCTATAGCTTGCAAACACGAAATATGAAAAATGATTTGCATCATTACCTTAGAAATATGAAAAATTGAGAAGTCTTAGCGCATAAGATGGCCAAATTATGTGAGCCTGATAGCCACGTCAAGGCTCTTCTCGTATATCAGGTCCTAACTAATGCCTATCCTCGCTTAGAAAAGTCTGTCTGCATGGGAACATATGAATCCTCTCTTCAGACTAAAATCTACATCTCTGTGGAGGGGTGATGAACCTGTTGTAATTAAAAAGCCTGTGACCACCAGGTGGAGTGCTCAGGTAGAAGGTAAATGAATACATAGCAAAAAACTGACCGCACATCCAAACATAGATTCAGTGTGAACAGGTGCTAAACCTAGAGTCACCAACTCATATACATACAAGAAAAAAAGGTAGCACACTGTAGCGTTGGCGTCCCTGCCCTCTGCCAGGCAGGGACGCTGTTCCCCTCACCCCTCTGCTCCAGGTCCGGCGTCCTCCTGCCGCTCTGCTGGCGGCGCACGCTCCTTTCCTGCCACTGTGCTTAGGGCGCGGGCGGTGCCCTCCCTCTTAAAGGGGCCGCGCGCGTCGTCCTAAGGAGTCCCCGGCCAATGGCCGGAGGACTTCACCTTATATAAGGCCCCTCCTCCAAAATGGAGGTGCCCGAGCAATGTTGTTGCACTGTTCACTACTCTGCTTCAGTCCTCAGGGTCCTTGCCAGATACCTGTCTGATTCCTGCCAGGTTGCTGTCTGTTACCTGCCTGCTGGCCTACCTGGAGGCTCTGCCGTCACGTACCGTGATCTGCTATTCCTGTGGCTCTCGCCCGCTCACCTGGGAGCGCTCCTCTGTTATCTGCCTGCTAGCTCACCTGGGAGCGCTCATCTGTTACCTGCCTGCTGGCCTACCTGGAGGCTCTGCCGTCACGTACCGTGATCTTCTGCTATTCCAGTGACTCTCGCCCGCTCACCTGGGAGCGCTCATCTGTTACCTGCCTGCTAGCACACCTGGGAGGGCTCAGCTGTTACCTGCCTGCTAGCCTACCTGGAGGCTCTGCCGTCACGTACCGTGATCTTCTGCTATTCCAGTGACTCTCGCTCACCTGGGAGCGCTCATCTTCTATCTTCCTGCTAGCCTACCTGGAGGCTCAGCCATCACAGGTCGTATCTACCTTCATCCAGAGACTGCCCCGGTCACTTGCCGTGACCTCCTGCCCACTCATCCAGAGACTGCCCCGGTCACTTGCCGTGACCTTCTGCCCACTCATCCAGAGACTGCCCTGGTCACTTGCCGTGACCTCCTGCCCACTCTTCCAGAGACTGCCCCGGTCACTTGCCGTGACCTCCTGCCCACTCATCCAGAGACTGCCTCGGTCACTTGCCGCGACTTCCTGCCCGTTCATCCAGAGACTACCCCGGTTATCTGCTGTGACTACCTGCCCGTCCACCCTGGTCGCCACCCACTCTCTTACAAGGTCCGCCCCTTTGTATAGTAGCTCAGAGGTTCCGCCTCCCAGACCCGTTACAGTTTGCTCGGGCCATGGAACCCGGTGGCGCCCAAGTTCCCTCCATCTCGGACCTGTGTCATGAACTGTCCCGTCAGAAGTCCCAACAGGAGTCCATCCTGGGTCACCTGCGGAATGTCAATTCTCGCCTGGACACTGACAGCTCCACCAGCAACCACCGCTGGTGCCATGACTCGAAATCCGGCAGCCCCTCTGCTCCCCAATACCATGGGCTCCTGTCACGGACCCCGGCTCTCCGCACCTCCTCGCTTCGGAGGCGACCCTGCTCAGGCTTGGGGCTTCATTAATCAGTGCACTCTGCACTTTGAACTCCTCTCCCACCAGTTTAACTCCGACTGGGCCAAAATTGCCTTCATCATGTCCCATCTCACTGGGGAGGCCCTGGCCTGGCTGAATCCTCTTTGGGAGAGAGGAGACCCTCTGGTGTCCGACCTGTCTGCCTTTCTCGCGGCTTTTCGGAAAGTCTTTGATGAACCCGGACGAAAGATCTCATCCGCATCATCTCTGCTACGCCTCCGTCAGGGAAGTCTCACCGTGGGCCAATATGCCATACGGTTTCATACCCTTGCATCGGAGCTGGCCTGGGACAACGACGCTCTGGTATCCGTTTTCTGGGAGGGTTTGTCCGGCCGTATTAAAGATGAACTCGCCGGTCGGGACATTCCTACTACTCTCGATGCCCTTATAACTCTCGCCACCCGGATTGACCTACGGTTCCAGGAGCGGGCCAAAGAGGTCACCCGTGAGAAGAGGTTTTCCACGTCTAGCTCCTACGTTTCAGAAACCCGTCACTCCCTCCGTTTCTCCCCAATTACACTCTCCTGAGCCTATGCAGGTCGACCAGACCAAGATGGTCAAAACCCGTCAGGACTTACGCCGTGCTGAGGGGAGTTGCTTCTACTGTGGCAGTAAGGAGCATCGGATTCGTACCTGTCCGGAGAGGTCGGGAAACGCCTGTGTCTAGGTTCGCTCAGAGAGGTCGACCTAGACAAGGAGAAAGCCTCTCCATCTCTGCTGCTGTCAGTCTCAATTCTCTGTGGGGAGAATCGTTATTTTGAACTAGCCCAACTTGACTCTGGAGCAGCCGGGAATCTTATGTCACAGTCCCTGGTAGAAAAATACCGCATTCCCACCAAACCTCTGGTTGTACCATTATCAGTTGCTGCTGTGGACGGGGTCTTTTACCACACCCCATCCAACTCATCACCGAACCCATAACTCTGCAAGTGGGAATGCTGCATTCTGAGAGCATCTCTTTTCATGTTCTGCCTGGACTCTCTCACGCCCTCTTACTAGGGCTACCTTGGCTCCAGAGACATGGACCCGTGCTCGACTGGCAGACCGGAGAGGTTCTTCGCTGGGGACAGGATTGTCATAAGATGTGTTTGGTTCCTGTTCATCCTGTCTGTCCTTCTACCCCAACTAATCTACCTGGACTTCCGATTCCCTATTGGTCATTTGCTGATGTCTTTAATAAAAAAGAGGCAGAGACATTACCTCCTCACAGACCATACGATTGTCCTATCGACCTGTTACCTGGTACTACGCCTCCCCGTGGGCGTATTTACCCATTATCCGCTGCTGAGACCCGGTCGATGTCCGAATATATCGAGGAGAATTTGGCCAGGGGATTCATCCGGAAATCTACCTCCCCGGCAGGAGCAGGCTTCTTTTTCGTAAAAAAGAAGGACGGCTCTCTCCGCCCCTGTATAGACTATAGAGGTCTTAACCAGATCACGGTGAAGAATAAGTACCCCCTTCCGCTCATTCCAGAATTATTTGATCGTTTGAGGGGGGCTAGAATCTTCACCAAACTGGATCTCCGTGGGGCGTACAACCTGGTCCGTATCCGTCAAGGGGATGAATGGAAGACTGCATTTAACACCCGGGAGGCCACTATGAATATCTAGTGATGCCCTTTGGTCTCTGTAATGCTCCTGCCGTCTTTCAAGAGTTGGTCAATGACATCTTCCGGGACCTTCTCTACTCCTGCGTAGTGGTGTACCTGGACGACATCTTGGTCTTCTCTCCGATCTCCAGACTCACCGGAGGGACGTTCGTCAGGTTCTGCTCAGGCTCAGGCAGAATCACCTCTTCGCTAAATTTGAGAAATGCCTCTTTGAGCAGACTTCGCTGCCGTTTTTGGGCTACGTTATTTCTCAGACCGGCCTACGAATGGATCCAGAGAAACTGTCGGCCATCGAGAAATGGCCCGACCGGAGGGATTGAAGGCCATTCAGCGGTTCCTGGGCTTCGCCAACTACTACCGCCTCTTCATACCGCACTTCTCTTCCCGGACTGGCCCAATTTCCGCACTTACCCGTAAGGGTACTAACCCCAAAGAGTGGACGCCCGAAGCAGAGGAGCCTTTCTTTCCTTAAAGCAGGCCTTCTCTTCCGCCCCGGTGCTGCATCGCCCGGACGGCAACAAGCAGTTCTTCATGGAGGTTGACGCTTCCTCCTCTGGAGCCGGAGCGGTACTTACTCAAAAATCATCTTCCGGGAGGATGGTAACTTGTGGCTTCTTCTCCAAACTCTTCTCCTCTTCTGAGCGCAATTATTCCATAGGAGACCGAGAGTTATTGGCCATCAAGCTGGCATTGGAGGAGTGGCGTTACCTACTCGAGGGGGCTCTTCATCCGGTAATTATTTACACTGACCACAAAAACTTGGCTTACCTCCAGCATGCCCAGAGACTTAACCCGCGCCAGGCCCGGTGGTCCTTGTTTTTTGCTCGTTTTGATTTTGTTCTACATTTTCGCCCGGCAGACAAGAACATCAAGGCGGACGCCTTGTCCCGATCCTTCCTGGTGTCGGATCTCGAGGAGGAACCTAAGCATATCATCGATCCCGCCAGAGTAATGCAGGTGGCTCCCGTGAGTCTAAATCGTCTCCCTCCCGGTAAGACGTTCGTATCGGTACCCGATCGGGAGAGAATCCTACACTGGGGTCATTCGTCTAAATTAGCTGGCCACGCCGGTCAAAAAAAGACCCTCCAGCTTATTACTCGGCATTACTGGTGGCCTACCCTGCACAAGGACGTAATAGACTTTGTTTCTGCCTGTGCCTCATGTGGCCGCAACAAGTTCCGAGACATCTGCCTGCCGGTCGCCTCCTTCCGCTTCCTGTACCCGCTGCTCCCTGGCAGCATATAGCCATGGACTTCATAACGGACCTCCCCGTTTCTGCCGGTTGTACGGTCATTTGGGTGGTCGTTGACCGCTTTTCCAAGATGGCTCACTTTATTCCCCTGCCAGGCCTCCCGTCTGCACCCAAGCTGGCTAAAGACTTTATCCGCCACATCTTCCGTCTTCATGGCCTGCCCCGCCATATCGTGTCGGATCGAGGGGTACAGTTCACCTCACGTTTCTGGAGAGCCACTTGTAAATTGCTAGACGTCACCTTGGACTTCTCTCCGCCTACCACCCACAGTCCAATGGTCAAGTGGAGCGGGTCAATCAGATCCTGACCAGTTACCTCCGGCACTTCGTTAATGTCCACCATTCTGACTGGGTGGATCTCCTGCCATGGGCCGAATTTTCTTACAACAATCACGAGAGCGAATCTTCCTCCAAATCCCCGTTTTTTGTAGTCTTCGGTCAGCATCCTCGGATCCCATTTCCCGTCTCTATCTCAGTGGACAATCCGGCTGCGGAATCTCTTGTTAACAAATTTTCCTCCATATGGGAGAGTACCCGGTCCGCACTCCTTCTGTCATCCGAGCGTATGAAAAGACATGCTGACAAAAAACGTCTGGATCCTCCTCAATTCCGTCCTGGGGATAAGGTCTGGCTCTCGTCCAAGTATGTCCGGCTCAAGATTCCTTCCTATAAGTTAGGGCCTCGATTCATCGGTCCTTTGGAGGTCATCAGTCAGATCAACCCAGTGGCCTATAAATTGAAACTTCCGGCCAACTTGCGGATCCCTAACTCCTTCCATGTATCTCTCCTCAAACCGGTGGTACTTAACTCTTTTTCCAAGTCTACAGGTACGCCTCCTGCTCCGGTTTCAGCTGAAAACGAATTTGAGGTAGAGAACATTTTGGCCACCAAAAGGGTAAGAAGGAAGACCTATTTTTTGGTGGATTGGAAGGGGTTTGGTCCTGAGGAGAGAACGTGGGAGCCTCGGGAGAACATCCATGCCCCTCTCATCCTAGCTAAATTTCTTTCTGGCCTAAAAAAGGGGGGGCCTAAAGGGGGGTACTGTAGCGCCGGCGTCGGCGTCCCTGCCCTCTGCCAGGCAGGGACGCTGTTCCCCTCACCCCTCTGCTCCAGGTCCGGCGTCCTCCTGCCGCTCTGCTGGCGGCGCACGCTCCTTTCCTGCCACTGTGCTTAGGGCGCGCGCGCGGGCGTTGCCCTCCCTCTTAAAGGGGCCGCGCGCGTCGTCCTAAGGAGTCCCCGGCCAATGGCCGGAGGACTTCACCTTATATAAGGCCCCTCCTCCAAAATGGAGGTGCCCGAGCAATGTTGTTGCACTGTTCACTACTCTGCTTCAGTCCTCAGGGTCCTTGCCAGATACCTGTCTGATTCCTGCCAGGTTGCTGTCTGTTACCTGCCTGCTGGCCTACCTGGAGGCTCTGCCGTCACGTACCGTGATCTGCTATTCCTGTGGCTCTCGCCCGCTCACCTGGAGCGCTCATCTGTTATCTGCCTGCTAGCTCACCTGGGAGCGCTCATCTGTTACCTGCCTGCTAGCCTACCTGGAGGCTCTGCCGTCACGTACCGTGATCTTCTGCTATTCCAGTGACTCTCGCCCGCTCACCTGGGAGCGCTCATCTGTTACCTGCCTGCTAGCACACCTGGGAGGGCTCATCTGTTACCTGCCTGCTAGCCTACCTGGAGGCTCTGCCGTCACGTACCGTGATCTTCTGCTATTCCAGTGACTCTCGCTCGCTCACCTGGGAGCGCTCATCTTCTATCTTCCTGCTAGCCTACCTGGAGGTTCAGCCATCACAGGTCGTATCTACCTTCATCCAGAGACTGCCCCGGTCACTTGCCGTGACCTCCTGCCCACTCATCCAGAGACTGCCCCGGTCACTTGCCGTGACCTCCTGCCCACTCATCCAGAGACTGCCCCGGTCACTTGCCGTGATCTCCTGCCCACTCTTCCAGAGACTGCCCCGGTCACTTGCCGTGACCTCCTGCCCACTCATCCAGAGACTGCCTCGGTCACTTGCCGCGACTTCCTGCCCGTTCATCCAGAGACTACCCCGGTTATCTGCTGTGACTACCTGCCCGTCCACCCTGGTCGCCACCCGCTCTTACAAGGTCCGCCCCTTTGTATAGTAGCTCAGAGGTTCCGCCTCCCAGACCCGTTACAAGCGCTATAGCTTGCAAACACGAAATATGAAAAATATGAAAAATGATTTGCATCATTACCTTAGAAATATGAAAAATTGAGAAGTCTTAGCGCATAAGATGGCCAAATTATGTGAGCCTGATAGCCACGTCAAGACTCTTCTCGTATATCAGGTCCTAACTAATGCCTATCCTCGCTTAGAAAAGTCTGTCTGCATGGGAACATATGAATCCTCTCTTCAGACTAAAATCTACATCTCTGTGGAGGGGTGATGAACCTGTTGTAATTAAAAAGCCTGTGACCACCAGGTGGAGTGCTCAGGTAGAAGGTAAATGAATACATATCAAAAAACTGACCGGCACATCCAAACATAGATTCAGTGTGAACAGGTGCTAAACCTAGAGTCACCAACTCATATACATACAAGAAAAAAAGGTAGCACTAGTGTTGAGCATTCCGATACCGCAAGTATCGGGTATCGGCCGATATTCGCTGTATCGGAATTCCGATACTTAGTTCCGATATTTTTCCTATATCGTATACCGGAATCGGAAGTTCCCATAATTCTTTGAGAGGCAATGTGATTTTAGTCAGCCAATGAGGAATCTTATGAAGTGTGGGCACATCCTGTAATGCTGCGGTCATCTTAACTAATGGCATGGCTGTGATTGGCTGCTGAAATGATTTCAGAATGCACTATAAAAGGCGCCGCCTCCATTTTAGCGTCACTGTGCTGTGAACTCAGTTAGGGACAGAACGCTGCTGTGCTGACTCTGAGGGACAGTTAGACATTGCGATTTTGTGTACTCTACTGTGCTTTAGGCAGGCTAGTTTACCAACCACTGTGTAAAGCTTCCTTTTGCCAGTGTTGTTTTAACAGCTCTGTGCAAGGTGTGTGTGAGAGTGCAGGTGACGCTGCAGTTTGCTCTGCATCCACCGCTGTTTGTAGGCATCTGCACGTGTCACTCACTGACTTTTTTTTATTTGATTTGTGGAATTGGTGCGGCTCCATTATATTTGAAAAAAATCTAATCTATTAGTGTGACGCGCTTCCATCCGTACACAATACATTGGTTGCAAACACTATAGAAGTAGACAAAGGGGCCTTTCACAGCTACTGAACAGTTGTGTTTCAGTGTTCACTGTAGTCTGTGAGCTTTTCATTTTTTGAGTGCAGATTACGCTCCAGTTAGTTCTTTAACCACTGCTGGTTGTAGTCTGCTGAGCGTGTGTCACTGCCTCATCCTTCACTAATTGGTGCTGCTCCATTATATTTGAAAAAAATCTAATCTATTAGTGTGACGCGCTTCCATCTGTATACAATACATTGGTTGCAAACACTATAGAAGTAGACAAAGGGGCCTTTCACAGCTACTGAACAGTTGTGTTTCAGTGTTCACTGTAGTCTGTGAGCTTTTCATTTTTTGAGTGCAGATTACGCTCCAGTTAGTTCTTCAACCACTGCTGGTTGTAGTCTGCTGAGCGTGTGTCACTGCCTCATCCTTCACTAATTGGTGCTGCTCCATTATATTTGAAAAAAATCTAATCTATTAGTGTGACGCGCTTCCATCCGTATACAATACATTGGTTGCAAACACTATAGAAGTAGACAAAGGGGCCTTTCACAACTACTGAACAGTTGTGTTTCAGTGTTCACTGTAGTCTGTGAGCTTTTCATTTTTGAGTGCAGATTACGCTCCAGTTAGTTCTTCAACCACTGCTGGTTGTAGTCTGCTGAGCGTGTGTCACTGCCTCATCCTTCACTAATTGGTGCTGCTCCATTATATTTGAAAAAAATCTAATCTATTAGTGTGACGCGCTTCCATCCGTATACAATACATTGGTTGCAAACAATATAGAAGTAGACAAAGGGGCCTTTCACAGCTACTGAACAGTTGTGTTTCAGTGTTCACTGTAGTCTGTGAGCTTTTCATTTTTTTAGTGCAGATTACTCTCCAGTTAGTTCTTCAACCACTGCTGGTTGTAGTCTGCTGAGCGTGTGTCACTGCCTCATCCTTCACTAATTGGTGCTGCTCCATTATATTTGAAAAAAATCTAATCTATTAGTGTGACGCGCTTCCATCCGTATACAATACATTGGTTGTAAACACTATAGAAGTAGACAAAGGGGCCTTTCACAGCTACTGAACAGTTGTGTTTCAGTGTTCACTGTAGTCTGTGAGCTTTTCATTTTTTGAGTGCAGATTACGCTCCAGTTAGTTCTTCAACCACTGCTGGTTGTAGTCTGCTGAGCGTGTGTCACTGCCTCATCCTTCACTAATTGATGCTGCTCCATTATATTTGAAAAAAATCTAATCTATTAGTGTGACGCGCTTCCATCCGTATACAATACATTGGTTGCAAACACTATAGAAGTAGACAAAGGGGCCTTTCACAGCTACTGAACAGTTGTCTGCAGTGTTCACTGCAGTCTCTGAGGAATAACCACACTTAGGCCTTATAACTTTTCTGACTTTCTTTATCAATCTACCAAGATGAAGAAGGCAGGGAGTAAGGCACGTGGTCGTGGCTGTGGAGTTTCAGCAGGGAGAGGACGTGGGGATTTTGTGGCTGCTGCCGCACCCAGTGACACAGCATCCACCAGTTTTCCCCGTGAGCGTTCCTTTATGCGCACTTTTGTAGGAGCTCAGCGTACCCCCCTGCTGCGGGAAGAACAAATTGAAGCCGTTGTTGGTTGGATGGCAGCCAATGCATCGACTTCAATTGCTTCCACCTCCTCTCAGGACCACAGCACTGTTGAACAACCATCTGTCTCTTCACCGCCTGCCAAATTGCCCAGGCAGTCAGAGAGTTCTGAACTGGAGCCAGCTGAGTCTCTGCTTCTGTTCTCAGAATCTGTTGGCTTGCAAACAGGGGCCCAGCCAAGCAGCATTCTGGAATGTGAAGAAGAGGCAGTATGCAGTGATGCGCAACAGCTGTGTCTCTCTGAATGTGAAGAGGCGGGTGAGCCAGTGCCGATGGTCAGCACACCGCAGAACGCATCTGATGATGATGAGACTCAGGTGCCAGTTTCTGTTGAGCATGGTGCTGGCCAGTCCACCCAACAGCAGCAGGTGTTGGAAGAGGGTAGTGGAGATGATGAGGTCCAAGACCCAACATGGCGTGAGGAACAGGAAGGTGGTGGTAGCAGCTCTGAGGAAGAGATTGCCCGAACGGTCCAAACAGTAGGGAGGTAGGCTGCAGACTCGGTTGCCTGTAGCCTCCAGTTTGGCACCGGTTCGTAGCAGTTCTCTTCCAACAGCCAAAACGGGCGCTCCCAGGACTTGCACTGCGTGGTCCTTTTTTGACACACTTGCAGATGATATTTGCTATGTCAAATGCAAGCTGTGTCATCAAAAAGTAAAAAGAGGTAAAAGTGTCAGTAACCTTAATACCACAAATATGTGGAAACATGTGCGGTCAAAGCACGTGGTTGAGTTACAAAGACACACTGGAGATGTAGGCCAACCTACAGCAGCACCTATATCTTCAGCTCGTGTTGGAGCCTCTTCCTCCAGCTCACACACAGCTGGTTCGGCTTCCTCACAGGATCGCCATGGAAGAACCTCTGTCACTGTTGTCCAGAGACCCAGTGTTATTCCACCCACAGCTGCAAGTTCCCTGTCATCCTCACACTCCCAGGCCACAAAACAGCCATCGGTAGCACAGGCATGGGATAAAAGACGGCCATACTCGGCAAACCATCCACGAGCACAGGCTCTGAATGCTGGCATTGCAAAACTCCTGTCCCTTGAAATGCTGTCATTCAGGCTGGTGGAGACTGACAGTTTCCGTAACTTAATGGCATTGGCAGTCCCACAATACAATGTGCCCAGCCGATTTTATTTCAGCAGGCAAGCCGTCCCTGGTCTGCAAAAGCATGTTGAGGGAAAAATTAAACATGCGCTACTAAACGCCGTCAGTAGCAAGGTCCACCTGACCACCGATGCGTGGACCAGTACGCATGGCCAGGGACGATACCTTTCCCTCACTGCCCATTGGGTCAATGTTGTGGAGCCGGGTACAGATCTTGCGAGTGGCGCTGTACGTGTTCTGCCAACTCCAAGGATTGCAGGAATCCAGTCTGTCCACATTGACTCCTCCTCCTACTCCAGTTCCTCAGAATCATCGCTGCAGGAGCCGTCACGGTCTACCTCCACATGGACCCGTGAACGCTTACCTGATGCGACCGATATGAGCACAGCCGTGGCCAAACGTCAACAGGCCATCCTGAAATTAATTTCCATGGGGAATCGAAGCCACACAGCGCAGGAGCTCTGGAATGCCTTCAAGCAGGAGAGCGACGTGTGGTTTTTGCCAGCGAATCTCCAGCCAGACTTGGTAGTGTGTGACAATGGCCGAAATCTGGTGGCAGCTCTGGGCCTTGGCAACCTCACTCACATACCATGTCTGGCACATGTGCTCAACTTGGTCGTGCAGAGTTTTTTGAGGGACTATCCGGATCTTGATGCACTGCTGCACAAGGTCCGCCTAGAGTGCGCTCACTTGCGACGTTCCAGCATGGCCAGATCGCGCATTGCTGCTCTGCAACGCAGATTTCGCCTTCCTGAACATCGCATCATATGTGACGTACCCACCAGGTGGAATTCCACGTTACATATGTTGGAGCGGTTGTGTGAGCAGCAGCCAGCAGTAATGGAGTATCAGCTGTATCAGGCGCAATCAACTCGCAATTTGCGCCGTTCACACTTCACCACTACTGAGTGGGCCTCTATGAAGGACATCTGCCACGTTTTGCTTGCGTTTGATGAGTCAACGCGGATGGCGAGTGCAGATGATGCACTAGTCAGCCTGACTGTCCCCCTTATCTGCCTGCTTCAAAAAACACTGCAAGCACTAAGGGATGAGGTTTTGGAAGAGGTGGAGGATGAGGAGACACAAATTCCATCACCTTTTGGACAGTCAGCGCAACGTGGTTCCTCCCAAAGGGCTTTGCAGTGCTCATTTTGTGAGGAGGGTGAGGAGGAGTCAATGGAGGAGGAAGACATCGCTCCAGAGGGAGGTACACAACGCTCTAGTCAGTATGTAGAGCGAGGGTGGGGTGATGCAGAGCAGGCAGAGATTACGCCTCTTGCAGGGGACAGCGTTTCTTGGCCAGTTGGGAGTCTGCAGCACATGGTTGATTTCATGCTGCAGTGCCTGAGAAACGACCGCCGCATCGCCCACATTCTCACCACGTCTGATTATTGGGTGTACACCCTCCTAGACCCTCGCTACCGGGACAACTTACAAAGCCTCATCACACCGTTGAACCGGGAGCGTAAAATGCGGGAGTACCAAGACACACTGGTGCAATCCATAATGTTCTCCATTCCAGCCGAGAGCACTGCTGCTGCTGCTACTGCTTTACAAAGCAGCTCTGTGCGTCGAGGCAGTGGAGACAGCTCTGCAACAAGAGGGAGCACAAGCAGCTCCTCTTCAAAAGGCAAGACCAGTATGTTCCAAATGTGGCGAAGTTTTGTGGCAGCACCACAAATGTCTACACCATCCGAGACGGCTCCAGTCAGCAGGAGGCAACGTTTCCGTAAGATGGTGACAGACTACATGTCTTTCCCTCTCAGTGTACTCCCAGATGGCTCTTCCCCATTCAACTTTTGGGTCTCTAAGCTGGATACATGGCCAGAGCATAGCCAGTATGCATTGGAGGTGCTGGCTTGCCCTGCTGCCAGTGTATTATCGGAGCGCGTCTTTAGTGCTGCAGGTGGTGTACTAACAGACCGTCGCATGCGACTATCCTCCGATAATGTAGACCGGCTTACTTTTCTGAAAATGAACAAGGCATGGATCTCGCCAGAATTTGTCTGTCCGTTTTCAGATTAAATAAGTGGTTCGCAACGTTATCCATGTCTCCTGTTCCCTACACATGCACAGAAAAACCCATGTCGAACATGCTCCAAATAGGGAAGAGCCGTCACCCTGATTGTTATGCTTAAAACATGAAATTGTGAAGTTTTGCAGGCCTAGAATGATAAATTTTTATGACAAAT
This sequence comes from Oophaga sylvatica, assembly GCA_033576555.1. NCBI lineage: Eukaryota > Metazoa > Chordata > Amphibia > Anura > Dendrobatidae > Oophaga > Oophaga sylvatica. The sequence goes on along the minus strand of JARQOD010000004.1, from coordinate 363,094,137 downwards.
AATAATTTTTCATCACAGCGCATATCTGCACATGTCTATTAGAAATGGTAACAAAAACTAAAACATAGTGTTCACTTTTTGAAATTAATGCATAAAAGTACATTTCATACTTATCAATTAATGCTTTTTAATGAACTTTATCTGTACCTGTAAGATAATGCAGTCAATGGATGTACGAATCATAAAATCCTCATCATCATCATCACGAGTTTTATTTATGACAGACATTATAAAATACACATACTGATGCCAACTGTAACTTCACACACCATATATGAAATGGCCAGCATCTAAACCTGGTAATAATGTGCAATAATAAATTATTACATCTAGAAAGTGCATCATGCATACTGACAATAGGTAGTTATACCTGCAAGTGCTGTTGAAACAACCACAACAGATATAAATTAATAATGGTATATAGGTATCACAGTGCATAGTTACTCATGGACAATGTCGATGTAATACTGTACCTCAATAAAGTCAGCGTCAACCATTATGCTTGTTAGTCTTGTAGATTGTTAGAGGGAACGGTCTTTTTTTGTTGGTCATAGGTGGAGTATTAGACAGTAAATGATTACTGCTGTCGTATTTTTGGCGTCCATAGGGCGCAATAACGCTGCGTAACGTCACATTTTATAGAGTCATCTAATTGACACACGGTATCCTACCCTACGCGTGACAGTAGGAAGGTAGTGTTGACGGATAAAGCCTTGCGCAACCAGACATGCTTTTACCCTCTTCAACACTGTACAAGCAAAAAATGCATGATTGCAGCCGCAGATTTTATTGGCGTACAGTATAACATCGCCATTACCCATCAGAGGCTGTCCACTGTCTGATACAGACATAGAATACACCTTTTCTATCCGTAGCCTTTGTTTCACCTACACTTGCAGGCACACACTTAAATTGTGACAATGCATTATGTTTTTTTAAATGGTTATTTTTTATCGTACATTATTGTGTCATCACATTGATGAGTCCATGCTGGATATGTCATACATGGTGTACAAAGTAACGATTTTATTAACTTAAATAATTGAAATGTCTGTGACTGTCACATCTAAATTGCAATGATGATGATGATGAGTGACTATTACAAAATCCATTGTCTTCACTATGTTATGGTTTAACATAGCGTTCCTTAAGCATTATTCATAAATACAAAAATGGATTTTTATTCTTAAATTTACAACACTATATTTTGTAACCAATTTTTTGGGTGGTGTGTTGTTCCATTTCTTGTTGGCATGTGCATATATGCGTTTATATTTGCAGTGTCTTTATTTTTATTCTTGAAGTTAGGAAACATGTGTATCTTCGTACCGTGTTAGCCAGTAGATAGAAAAATATTTAGACTTGAGAGTCCACAGTGGTTGTTACCTTTTAATGGATAACTGAAAAGATGGTAACAAATTGCAAGCTTTCGAGGCTACTCACGTCTCTTCATCAGGCAAAGACTAAAACCAAAAATGAAGCATCACATATTTCTATACACAACAGGACACAGGAATAGTGAAATAGGTAAGACAAGTAAGTGACGTGTAGCAGAACTCTCATCACAGAGGGATGAACATAAATATTGTAACAGTTCCTACATAAGGATAGAAAGTTTTATTGCCCTCTGATTGGGGTCTGGTTTTGTGTTTTCATGCCCCTGGAAGGGCAGAGACGCAGATTCCTTAATTGATATAGAATGACATAAATCCGTGTGATCTATTCATTCCATCACTAACAGTGTCAAAGGTCATGATGAGCTTATATTCTGAAACCTTTGTATCTTTCTCATATTTGAAGTTATATTTTAATACCAGTAATTCCATATCCATCATGCTATGACCGGGCAATGGGCATACAAAATTGTTTTGCCACAGGTAAATCCATTATTTTTTCTCTTATTGTGTGGCGCTGATAATTCATCCTTGTTCTCATTTTTTGGCCGGTCTCCCCTCACTTGTCCCTCCCTCACTTGTCTTACCTATTCCTGTGTCCTGTTGTGTGTAGATATATGTGATTCTTCATTTTTTGTTTTAGTCTTAGCCTGATGAAGAGACCTGAGTAGTCTCGAAAGCTTGGAATTTGTTACCATATTTTCAGTTAGCCATTAAACGGTATCAACCACAGAGGACTCTCAAGTATAAATATTTTTCTATTCTTGGAATTGAAATTCATCATTTTATTGTCCTAGTAAAACTTCATTTATTCTTGTTTGAAGTACATACATTTGCAATGGATTGGCCACGTAACAAGGCAATAACTCAATATTTTATGCCTACACCCTCCTTGACCCTGGGCTTCAAAAGCGCCAGTTGCTGCTCAGAAGTGTTAGATGCACAGATGAAAACAATCGCTGATGTGTTTGTGCGGTTCAGTAACGCCTGCTGTTCCCCTGCTGTGTGTCTGGCAAAAATTACTGCTGCTAACTACAACTTCAACTTCAAACATCTCATACTAGGCCTCTGCCTACACCCTCCTTGACCCTGGGCTTCAACAGCGCCAGTTGCTGCTCAGAAGTGTTAGATGCACAGATGAAAACAATCGCTGATGTGTTTGTGGGGTTCAGTAACGCCTGCTGTTCCCCTGCTGTGTGTCTGGCAAAAATTACTGCTGCTAACTACAACTTCAACTTCAAACATCTCATACTAGGCCTCTGCCTACACCCTCCTTGACCCTGGGCTTCAACAGCGCCAGTTGCTGCTCAGAAGTGTTAGATGCACAGATGAAAACAATCGCTGATGTGTTTGTGGGGTTCAGTAACGCCTGCTGTTCCCCTGCTGTGTGTCTGGCAAAAATTACTGCTAGCTACCTAATCATGGTGAAAAAAACATGACATCTCAAAGTGTCTAGTGCTACACATAGATATGAGGCTACACCCTGATTTCTAAGCTGTAAACATTTGAAACGTCAACTTTCAAACCATAAAATGATTAGTCTTTGTCACAAATCTGTAACAAAATAATTGTGACATATTATTACAGATATGCACATGTCGAAAACGAATGCAAACACAAAAGCCTACTTATGCTATAGGATACTGATGGTCAACCTTGTCACTCCATAGCTTAGACAAATCCAACTCACATCATGATGACTCAAATGCTGCAATGTTGGAATTGCATAATGTGGGTTGAACTTTGACAACTGCTGCAGTGCGAAGGTTATACTTCAGTGTTCTTGCCTTTGAAATAAAAGCATACAAGTAAATATAATAATCCAATGTTGATTAAGGGATGTGATGTACACCTGTAATATTGTGCAAACAATGCATGTAGGAATAGTCCTCTTCAACATTACTTATATTTGTGTCATTTTAAAAAATACATATTTGATTAGAAAGTTAACAGCCCATATCATAAAGGTCCTTCATGTAAACATGATAATCGCTAACAAAAATCATGCATTACCTTGGTAAAGTCAATAGTGCATAGTCACAATAGCAAAATATATACCTGTAAGTGGTGCTGAAAGAACGACAACTGATAGAATACGTGAATGATATATATTTATCAGACTGAATAGCGACATCTGTACAATGTCGATATAATACTGTACCTTAACAAAACAGCTGTGTCACACCTCACACTCGTTTTTCTTGTAGCTTGTTATGTAATAGGGCACATGCGTGTATGTTTCATCATAGGTGCATGTTTACTGAGTAAAGCAGTCATGACAACGCCTTTGTGTTGTCGGTACGCTTGCGATGATGAACGATGCGCACCGTGAATGTTAGTCTGCGTCATAAGACGTACAGACGCTCCAATACCCAACGCGTCACAGCAGGAAGCCAGTCTGTGCGTCCAAACAAAGGCGCAACCATACATGCACGTAACCTTTTATAAAGCTATATAAAAAAAAGGATGTAGTAGTAACGCACACTTTATTGAGGTACAGTATTACATCGCCATTCACCATCTGTGGCTATGCAGTCTCATCTATATATACCTTATCTATCCGTTGTCATGCTTGCAAGTCCACAGTCAGGCATAAATATCTGTTTTCACTCTGCACTATGCACTTTTTAAATTTTTGTTTTGTTAATATAAATGATTGGCACACATTATCAGTATTAACATGAAAGGAAATTTTAGATATTTTTTTAAAAATTTTAGTGATATTCAAACCCAAAAGTAAGTTTTATGAAGTCAAAGAAAACTTTAATGCTGATTAATGTTTTTAAGTCAGCCATTCATTGTCTACACAATAAAAATGGTGTACATACTGTTACTTACCCATCATTAATGGATTCGATGTGTACTTTATGCTTTTTTTTTTAAACCGTATAGCAGATATTTAACCTATTTTAATTGTTGTTTGCATTGCTTTTCAACATGTTAATGTATGCGTTTTTTGTAAATTTTAATTTACATATATTTTTTTAAGTTAAATCATCATCTTATGGTACTAAAGTTTATATTTCTCTTGTTTGGAGTATAGACATTTTAATTGACACGTAACAAGAAAATACTTATATATATTTAAACACCTCCCTTTACCCTGGCACAACACCGCCAGTTGTTGCTCGAAGTGCTGTTAGCACAGGAACACTCTCCGGACGGGTTCATAATTCAGCTGTCCCCTCTGGTGAACGGCAAAAAGTCCTCTGCCCCCCACCCGTTCCTTCTCATCCCTGGGGTACAACACCGCCAGTTTTGCTCGAAGTGCTGTTACACAGTCTACACTTTCTCCTGTTTACTGGGTTCTAATTCAGCTTTCCCATGCTGTTG
>JARQOD010000004.1:362933999-363089310 GCA_033576555.1 Oophaga sylvatica | reverse complement strand
GGGAGGTTCGGTACTGGGATGACGGATTTTGGTGGGTGCTGGGGTTGGGAGGTGGTGGATGGGGAGGTTGCGAACGGGAGGTTGGGTGGAGCTGGGGAGGTGGCTGTATTGAATGGAGGGGGGAGGAGGCGGTGGAGGGGGGAGGGGGGAACGTGGGGTGGATGGGGAGGTTGGTGGTTAACCGCCAAGACAGCGTGGCATGTGCATTAAACATCTGTGGTCGTAGTATGATCCATGCATTGTGTAGCCCGGTTGTAAGGACACATTATCCGGGGGATGGTGGAGAGGTAACGGTTTAAGGGGTCGACATCACTATAACTTTCAACACACCAGCAGGGGTGTTAGGGGAGTGTCCTGTAGCAACAGTGCAGTCGAAAGTTTTCCTGTGAGGTGCAGAGAGTAGGCTGGGCCTTTTTGGAGAGCCGAGACCTCCTGTCAACACAGGGGGGACGAAGTGGAGGCTAGAAGGATGGAATATTATTAGCTAGTCATGCTTTTAAAACGCGAGGGGCGAGGGCCGTGGAAAGAATTTGAGTGTTTAAGGTTTGGTATCCGCATTAGTCACGGTCAGGGGACCGAAGTGTGCACAGCCAAGCGTAGTAAGAATACCGAGGTTCGCTGGACTTCAATACAGGAAAAGCCCTGTTGTCAGTACAAACCGGGTAGGTAGAACAAGAACTTTGAGTAGTGCCGACAAGAGAAGGAACTTAGTTCATCCTTAGAAGACTCGACCACCATGCTGACGGGCAGTACAGCTACAAATTAGCTGAGTTTTTGAGGAAATTGCTTCAGCAAGTTGGAAGTTTGAAAGTTAAGGGGCCTTAACCTACTCAGCCGTTACTTGAACGCATCCCCATCCACCCAACAGTTTCCCCCCCCGGGACCTGCCTTATATTTGAAAGTAAAAGGTAGGAAAGAAGCTTTAATGTGTGAGACTGTGTCATTTAACTGACACCTTCCAATCTAATCCTATAGACCCTGGGGAAAGTCCCACCTGTGGGGACCGCATTAGCTGCCACCCATCCCCTCAGAGAATTACGCAGCGCTGGTCTTAGTGATCAGAAAACCAGGGGCGTCCGAACTGTTATAACCACCCCCTGTAAAATAATCCCCCCCCAAAATACGCCTGACCGCCAGGGACAGACCGAGCCACCCGTACCTGTGAAACCCATGACTTCCATGGGCCGGCTTGAGACCCCATTGCCCGGTAACCCACAATTGTGGTGCGGGTCACGAAAATTGGCGTCAGAACAGGATCCGAAATTGCAGCATTGCGAGCCCGTGTGTGTGGAGTGCTTTGTGAAAAAACTGTTGCTTGTTTTGGCGCCAAAACCGCCATATTTGCCACCTATTCGCGCCCAAGGCGCTGGAGAAGAAGGTGGGCGTACCGAAAGAGGGCAAAGTCTTGGACACGCCCCGGCTCTGACTCGCGGGGTCCTGCAAGGAAGTGGACCTCTGCATCAGAGCGCCTGCGACGAAGGTCGTCCCCACCGCTGTGCTGTGGAATAGCAGTCTGAAACCGGTAGGTCCGTTTAACCAAGGGGGCGTAAATGTCACAAAACGGCCGAAGTGCGGCCCCCGGAGGCCCCGACCCCGCACCGCGTGGATTGTAGGCCAGTGGGGGCGCAGGCCCAGCACCATCCGGTGCCCCCGCTCATGCCACAAAAGCTCCCAATATGCCTGGGGCGAAATGGTTCCCCAGTAACAGCGGTGACCAGGACTTTGCAGGACAAGCGGAAGTTAGCAGCATTGAAATGTACTCAAAGCCTGAGGACAAAAAGTGCTTGCTGTAGGGCAGCTAACGGCGTGCGAGAGGGAAGTGGGACTTGGGTACCGTTGAAGGGTCGGTACCTGGATCCTCTTTAAGCTCATCCTGTTGAAGACCGCAAAAACAGAAACGGATCTCCGGAAGGCCTTTACCACTGTTCACAGCCCAGGTGACAGCATCGGGACTAGCTTGCCGTACAAGGAGCCCGGGGGCCCTTAAGCAGATTAATAAAAAAATGCTATCGACGAAATAAGATGTAAAGAAAATTTGTACAGGTTTGAGATCCCAAAGAGGAAGCAGAACTGTAAATTTGGTCCTTAGATCATCCGTTTCTTTGTTGCCCTAAAGGAATGGAAAAAGGGGCTGCGACCCCGGCAAACCTGAGGTGGCAACCAACAACCCAGGGTGAAGTCACTCCGGAACCCGGCAGTACCCCCCTTTTCCCCGCTAGGGGAAGCCAAAACCAGGGTGACACCCCCTATGAATTGGACTGTCGCGTCGAGGTGCGCCGTGACTAAAAATCTGGCTGCTTGTGAGTGCCCTGCATGCGGAAAGAAAGAAGGGAAGATTTATTAGTGATGCCCAGAAGACGTCCCGTGGATGAACCGGGGGGAAGAAGGAAGACGTCGCCCCCCCGGGGGAGGCAACGCCACCCCAACGACCTCTGATCCCCCTCCTCGTGGGAGATCACCTTTACCGTTGCAACCGGAAAGGTATATGTCTCCACAGTTTTTTTAAATGGGCAGAACCTGGGTCCGGGGCCAAACCCAGGAGGAGACCCGTCAGGCCCCCTGACTGGAACCGCGGTAGTGGGTTGGGCGACCCTACCTGTCTATCATTCTAGTGGTATGCAGTTCGGCATTGTTAAAACTGGGTCTCAGGTGACCCTAATACCTGATGCCTTTTTTACTAAGTTTGGCAATGGGACGTCTTAAACCCCCGAGCCCTGATTTAACCGTGTATGTTCTAATGTTTCCTGTAGAAGTCCCTGGACAAAATGTGGGTGTGAAAAGTGGGAGAGAGGAGTTGAAAGACAGGGGCTTCTAGAGTAAAGATGTAAAGAGGAGAACGTTTAAATAAAATTTTTTGGGTACTAACATTATCCTAACTGTCTGGGAGAAGTTGTGTTTTACTCAACAGCTCGTGAAATTGCCAGATCAAAAAAAAGGAGTATCAAAAGAGGATGGGCCCTGATGTGTCAGCAAAGCGAGTTTTACCAGAGGCGAAATTGGTAGTAGGGCACTGACCAATCCCATTTGATACCCCCAATAGGGAAATGAAAATCTGGTGCGGGCAGCCAAAGGTCTGAGGGACAGAACTACCAACTGTAGTGAACCCACCTTGAACATAGACCTACACTTAGCTTGCTAGGGGAGTAGTGGAAGTGGGAATGGAAGAGTAAGGTAGGCTTCCTCAACTGGGGAGATGATGAGGTAAACTTACCCGTTATGCAACCATTGCTAAATTACTGGCGTAATAATTTATTCTCCCGAATGTTCCTTAGACTCCGCCCCAATAGGGGGGTTTGACCCGCACCAAAAAGGGGGGGATTGGGTAGCAACTCCATGTCGGGACCGACACCACCTCCCGCCCACCAGAAACAAGGGGTTTACGGGTGGTAAAGAGTACGCCAAAGTTTTAAACACCCCTCGACTTTGGGGCCATTAAGGGAGTACAGATCATTCCCTAAGGTAGTCATCCTCCCTTAAAGAGCGGTAAGGCCTATCCTCCACCCATTATCAGAAAGCTAAGGAAATGTTACATGATTGAAGGAAGCCGGGGTGAAAGGGATAGTTGTAGCCCCTGGGCGCACCTCTGTTTGGTTAAAAAGAAAGATGGTATATGAAATGTGTGTGGATTAAGGAAGGAATGCATAAACATAAAGATGCTTCCCGTTACCCGAATTGAGGAGTCCTTAGTGCCTGAAACGGCTAATACTTTTCTACCCTCGTTCTGACTATGGGGTATGGCAAGTGGGTTTGGGTGAGGAGGCGTGAGAAAACGGCTTTCACCACCCCAATGGGGCTTGTGGAGTTCGAAGAAGCCGTTTGGGTCAGCAGTGCCCAGGAACATTTCAGAGAGTGTGGAGAATGCCTGGGAATCTCAATTTTTAAAAACCCTGGCTATACCAACGACGTATGTGTACCCAAGACATATGAGGCCATCTGAAGCACCTGGCAGAATATTTGAGTCCCTGTCAGGTTAGGGATGAAGTTGAAACCCTCAAAATGCCATCTACTCAACAGAAGGTACAATACTTGGGGACACGCAGTTCGGAAGGGTAGCGCCGGACCCGAGAAAGCCTGCATCCAGAAGTGGCCGGAGCCAGAACCTAAGGAAGGGCGACAGTTCTGGGGACTAAGGGTTATACAGAAGGTTCTGAAAGATTAACGAAGAAGGCGCCCCTTTACGGGACCCCTGTGGACATCCCTAAAGAGCAGAAACCCTCCCTTTAATTTGGGTAAGGAAAGGCTGAAGCTTCCAAAAGATGAAAGAGTCCTCAGGTGATGAGTCTTGACCTATCCTGATTACAGCCACCGTTCTGCTGTACACCGATGCAAGTAATGAAGGTTTAGGAGCAGTTCTCAGTCAGAAGCAAATGGCCCAAAAGAAAAAGTCATCGCAATGCCAGCAGAAAACTCAGGCCAACTGAGAGGAATCCGAAAATTATAGCACTTCAAGCTGGAGTTTCTGGCGCTGGTCTGGCCATTACTGAAAGATTTAAGCACTATCTGGCCTCCACCAGTTCACTGCGTTTACAGACAACAACCCCTTAAACGCACCTGGACACAGCCAAGCTGGGCGCCATGGAGCAGCGTTGGATGGCTCGGTTGTCCAATTACCAGTTTACCATCATACGGCAGGCCGAAAGAATGCTAATGCTGACGCATTGTCCCGAATGCCGCATGAATCTGACACGGAAGAAGAATCGGACGACCTGGAAGAAATTGAACTACCTGCGTTCCATCAAAAATGGGATAGTCCACGAGCAGCGAGTCTACAGAAGCAGTATGGTGCAACGTTAAACCCCCTTACCCCATCACAGCTGGAAAGAGACTCGGGACAGCGATCCAGTGGTCAGCCGTATCAAGGAGTTGTTAAGACAGGAAGGTTCCTCCTTGGAAAAAGAGCACCTATGTCAGCAAAGCTCCTGTGGAACGAGAGAAGCCGGTTGTTCCTTTTACCGTGAGAAGTTGTGCAGGAGATACGTCAACCCCAGGACCCATGAGATGGTCTGGCAGATAGTGGTCCCCAAAGGGCAGAGTCCAAATGGTTTGGGAAGCATACCACGATCAAGCAGGACACTTTGGCTGGAGAAAGCTGGAGACCCTGTTGAGGTGCCGATTCTCCCTGGGTAGGGATGCGCAGCTCCATCGAGAGGGTGGTGTCGGAACTGTGGACCCTGTGGTCTCAGAAGAAAGGACTTACGGTTAGTCAGAGGGCACTCCTGCAGCCGTCCGGACGACTCGTCCCTTGGAGATTGTGGCCCTGGACCACGTTAAATTGGCGCCAAGTAGATCTGGATACTCATACCCTTGACCATGGTGGACCATTACTCTAGATTTCTGGTGGTTGTTCCAGTTAAGGATCAGACAGCAAGTGACGGCAGCAAGAACCTTTCAAGCAAGCTTCTGCAGACCGAAATGGGTATCCGGAGCAAGTTTTAACTGATCAAGGACCTGCTTTCGAGGCTGACCTATTCAAGGAATTCTGTCACATGTATGGGTGTAAGAAAATTAAACAACACCATACCATCCTCAAACCAACGGCCTTTGTGAGAAATGAACCACATTGTCCTTGATTTGTTGAAATCCATCCGTTGGAAGACAGAAATTGGTGGCCGGACGTACTACTGATTTGGTTGACTTGTATAACCATTACCTGTAAGTTCCACTAACTGCACTCCAGCCTATCTTATGAGAGCAAGGCCCGGAAGACTACCAATGGATTTGGGAACTTGGAGTGGTAGAACCGGAGGCAGATGACGCCGTTTGAAAACTGGGACATCAATCGGCAAGAGCAATACAGACAGTGCAAGTCTGTGTTGAAGAAAGTCTCAACAGGCACGGGAAAAAACAGGAAGATATTTACAACAGGAATGCTCCTGCCAAGCCTTGATGCTGGAGAAGTGGTATTGAAAAGAAAAAGGAGATGCACAAATTGGACAACCAGTGGGAACAAGAACCTACGTCGTACAAGACTCCAAATATGACAACAAAAAGTTTGTATCATCAGTAAGGACGGAGGAAGAACAATATTCACTGTGTCCAGAGACCATTTGAAATTGTGCCCAGAACCCTTAAAGCTTCGTGAAGAGAACCCTGTCGTCAATCAAGAAGAAAGAAAAGAAGAGGTCATACACCGGATCTGGGAAAATTTTCCCTGCGGATTGGCCTAGACTGGATGCTGTAATCATTCCGGTGTTGCAGTTTTATCGCCACAAGAGGAAGTTCTACCTCCAGTTATGCCCATGGTGCCAGTTGAGCCAGTTCAGGAGTTACCTATTCCAGTAACACCCCACCCACAGAATCTCAAGAAGGAACCATCAGAAGCAGCGCCCCATGCTATGGGATCCCCTGGTGAAGCTGACTCACACCGCCCAGCCATCATACGCTTGCCAGATCCATAAAAGATTGAGACGTTCTATAGTTTGCCGTTACGCAGAGCAGGTAGATCACAGACTAATATACCTGAAGCTACTCCACGTAGATCAGAGCGAACACGAAAGGGAAAATACCTATTCGATATCAACAGTAATTCTAGCAAAATAATGTAATTTAACCCAGAAAAAATTTACCTTATGTGAATATTGTAAAAAGTATTGTTATGGTATTGTGCATTACTAAATAGGAGGAATAATGGACTTCGAGGCTGTGGGCTATGTCAGCCCCCGAACTGATAATGTATATAGTGCACTTTATGCATTCTCGTGGTTCTATATCCAACTGTAACAATTACCTCTGAACATTTAAACGTTGTGGTGTGGCACTGGCGAGGTCTGCAGCCCGATGTCCTGCAGCCACCCAGGACCCACGTTTTAAGGTTTGGTTGCGGGTCCTTCACAAGAATACTGTTTTGATATGGGCATATTTATTGAAAGTATGTTTTTTGTATTTTTCTATGTCCATTGTACATAATGCAAAGTTAAGAATTTCTCACCTCCCTGTGGGAAGAGTTTGATGTTAAATGTTTAAATGCAAAACAAAATTCTTTCTTTGTCTATTTCACGCCCGGGAGTGCTGTATTTTACCAAGGGGGAATGTGTAGCCCTGGGATGGTAAGGCACACATTATCCGGGAGGATGAGTGGAGAGGTAACGGTTAAGGGCTCGACATCACTCATATACATTTCAGACACACCCAGCAGGGGTGTATAGGGGAGTGTCCTGTAGCACAGTGCAGTCTGAAAGTTTTCCTGTGAGCGTGCAGAGAGTCAGGACTGGTGCCTTTGGAGAGCCGAGACCTCCTGTCAACACAAAGGGAGACGGTACAGAAGTGGAGGCTAGTACGATGACTGAATATTATCCTAGTCTAGTCAGTGCTGATATTAAGAGCGCGAGCAGGGCGAAGGGCGCAGTGGAAAGAATTATAGAAGTGCTTTAAGGATTGGACTATCCTGCATTAGTCACCGGTCACTGGGGACCGAAGTGTCGCTACCAGCTTCAAGCGTAGTGATAGAATAACCAGAGGTTCGCTGGACTTCAGTCACAGGAACAAGCCCTGTTGTCAGTACGAAACCAGGGTCAGGGTAAACAAGAACTTTGAGTCAGTGCACGACAAGAGAAGGAACTTAGTTCTATCCATTAGAAGACTCGACCACCATGCTGACCGGGCAGTACAGCTACGAATTATGCTGGAGTTTTTGAGTGAACTTAGCTTCATGCAAGTTGGACTCGTTACATTGAAAGTTAAGGGGGCCCTCTAACCACTCAGCCGTTACCTTGAAACGCATCCTCCATCCACCCCAACAGCTTCCGGGACCTGCCTTATCATCTTGGAAAGTAAAGGTATGGAAAGAAGCTTTAATGTGTGAGACTGTGTCATTTAAACTGCACACCTTCACGACATCATAATCACTATAGCCCCTGAGGGAAGAGTCCCACCTGTAGGGGACCCGACATCTAGCTGCACACCATCCCCTCAGAGATCTACAGCAGCGCTGGTCTTAGTGATCAGAAAACTACAGGTGGCGTCACGAACTGTTATATACCAGTCCCCTGTAAATAATCCCCCCCAACATACGCCTGACCGCCAGGGCCACAGACCGAGCCACGCTACCTGTGACAACCCCATAGACTTCCATGGGCTCGGCTCTGAGTACCCCATTGCCCTGGTAACCCACAATTGTGGTGCGGGTCACGACACACTCGGCTACAGACCTAAAAAAACTGTGATTTGGACATGTTCTTGCTTCCGAATGCATGGTTTTGCAGAAGTGTCTTCACCTCCAAAATGTTGGTGTTTATCTGATTAATGCCTGTGGCAAGTTGTTCAGATAATACTTTGAGACAGTTCTGGAAAGATGCATTCAAATGCAAGAACTCGGGCGCATAGCTCCTTTCCTGACCCCTCTGCCGCTGCTGCCCAGTAGCCGCAGGTGTACTAGAGGTGGCAGTGGCAGAAGGGTGGGGTTAAAGGGAATGCTATCTCCTCACCAGCAGATTCATGTAATGCAGGTGGCCACGATGCTCCAGTGCTGGTGGAGGAGAAAGAGGGCTCACGTGTCGGTGCGGATGGGTTGGGGCGGTCAAAGTGTCCCTCGGTGCCGGTCTCCTCAGGGATCGCCCCAGAAGGGCCCAACTCTGCGGGCGCCCGAGTGCTGGTCATTGTGCTGTGGAATAAAGAAAAAAAATACAATTAATAGACTGTATTTGAATGGCCCTGGCTGGGAAAAAATTTAGTTAGACATGTTAACATTTCCTTTTGAATATTTACCTTCTGGTGACCATTGTTTGCCCGCAGGAACGCCAGGGCTCTTGCATACTTATATTTGCTCTGGGGTCCTGCAGATCCACTCTGGGCCCACATCTCTTTGTTGAACTCCTTCTTGAAGCGATCCCTGATAGATCGCCACCGCTTTACAATTCTCTCCCCTGAAACGAGATAGTACAAATTGGTTAGTATACAACTAGTGTTGAGCATTCCGATACCGCAAGTATCGGGTATCGGCCGATATTCGCTGTATCGGAATTCCGATACTTAGTTCCGATATTTTTTCAATATCGTATACCGGAATCGGAAGTTCCCATAATTCTTTGAGAGGCAATGTGATTTTAGTCAGCCAATGAGGAATCTTATGAAGTGTGGGCACATCCTGTAATGCTGCGGTCATCTTAACTAATGGCATGGCTGTGATTGGCTGCTGAAATGATGTCAGAATGCACTATAAAAGGTGCCGCCGCCATTTTAGCGTCACTGTGCTGTGAATTCAGATAGGGACAGAACGCTGCTCTGCTGACTCTGAGGGACAGTTAGAGATTGCGATTTTGTGTACTTTGCTTTAGGCAGGCTAGTTTACCAACCGCTGTGTAAAGCTTCCTTTTGCCTTGCAGTGTTGTTTTAACAGCTCTGTGCAAGGTGTGTGTGTGAGAGTGCAGGTGACGCTGCAGTTTGCTCTGCATCCAACGCTGTCTGTAGGCATCTGCACGTGTCACTCACTGACTTTTTTTTTTTTTTTATTTTGTGGAATTGATGCAGCTCCATTATATTTGAAAAAAATCTAATCTATTAGTGTGACGCGCTTCCATCCGTATACAATACATTGGTTGCAAACACTATAGAAGTACAGAAAGGAGCCTTTCACAGATAGTGAACAGTTGTGTTTCAGTGTTCACTGCAGTCTGTGAGGTTTTGATTTTTTGAGTGCAGATCACGCTCCAGTTAGTTCTTCAACCACTGCTGGTTGTAGTCTGCTGAGCGTGTGTCACTGCCTCATCCTTCACATTTTTCTCTAATTGGTGCTGCTCCATTATATTTGAAAAAAATCTAATCTATTAGTGTGACGCGCTTCCATCCGTATACAATACATTGGTTGCAAACACTATAGAAGTACAGAAAGGAGCCTTTCACAGATAGTGAACAGTTGTGTTTCAGTGTTCACTGCAGTCTGTGAGGTTTTGATTTTTTGAGTGCAGATCACGCTCCAGTTAGTTCTTCAACCACTGCTGGTTGTAGTCTGCTGAGCGTGTGTCACTGCCTCATCCTTCACATTTTTCTCTAATTGGTGCTGCTCCATTATATTTGAAAAAAATCTAATCTATTAGTGTGACACGCTTCCATCCGTATACAATACATTGGTTGCAAACACTATAGAAGTACACAAAGGGGCCTTTCACAGCTACTGAACAGTTGTCTGCAGTGTTCACTGTAGTCTGTGAGCTTTTCATTTATTGAGTGCAGATTACGCTCCAGTTAGTTCTTCAACCACTGCTGGTTGTAGTCTGCTGAGCGTGTGTCACTGCCTCATCCTTCACATTTTTCTCTAATTGGTGCTGCTCCATAATATTTGAAAAAAATCTAATCTATTAGTGTGTCGCGCTTCCATCCGTATACAATACATTGGTTGCAAACACTATAGAAGTACAGAAAGGAGCCTTTCACAGATAGTGAACAGTTGTGTTTCAGTGTTCACTGCAGTCTGTGAGGTTTTGATTTTTTGAGTGCAGATCACGCTCCAGTTAGTTCTTCAACCACTGCTGGTTGTAGTCTGCTGAGCGTGTGTCACTGCCTCATCCTTCACATTTTTCTCTAATTGGTGCTACTCCATTATATTTGAAAAAAATCTAATCTATTAGTGTGACGCGCTTCCATCCGTATACAATACATTGGTTGCAAACACTATAGAAGTACAAAAAGGGGCCTTTCACAGCTACTGAACAGTTGTCTGCAGTGTTCACTGTAGTCTGTGAGCTTTTCATTTATTGAGTGCAGATTACGCTCCAGTTAGTTCTTCAACCACTGCTGGTTGTAGTCTGCTGAGCGTGTGTCACTGCCTCATCCTTCACATTTTTCTCTAATTGCTGCTGCTCCATAATATTTGAAAAAAATCTAATCTATTAGTGTGACGCGCTTCCATCCGTATACAATACATTGGTTGCAAACACTATAGAAGTACACAAAGGGGCCTTTCACAGCTACTGAACAGTTGTCTGCAGTGTTCACTGCAGTCTCTGAGGAATAACCACACTTAGGCCTTATAACTTTTCTGACTTTCTTTATCAATCTACCAAGATGAAGAAGGCAGGGAGTAAGGCACGTGGTCGTGGCCGTGGAGTTTCAGCAGGGAGAGGACGTGGGGTTCTGTGGCTGCTGCCGCACCCAGTGACACAGCATCCACCAGTTTTCCCCGTGAGCGTTCCTTTATGCGCAGTTTTGTAGGAGCTCAGCGTACCCCCCTGCTGCGGGAAGAACAAATTGAAGCCGTTGTTGGTTGGATGGCAGCCAATGCATCGACTTCAATTGCTTCCACCTCCTCTCAGGACCACAGCACTGTTGAACAACCATCTGTCTCTTCACCGCCTGCCAAATTGCCCAGGCAGTCAGAGAGTTCTGAACTGGAGCCAGCTGAGTCTCTGCTTCTGTTCTCAGAATCTGTTGGCTTGCAAACAGGGGCCCAGCCAAGCAGCATTCTGGAATGTGAAGAAGAGGCAGTATGCAGTGATGCGCAACAGCTGTGTCTCTCTGAATGTGAAGAGGCGGGTGAGCCAGTGCCGATGGTCAGCACACCGCAGAACGCATCTGATGATGATGAGACTCAGGTGCCAGTTTCTGTTGAGCATGGTGCTGGCCAGACCACCCAACAGCAGCAGGTGTTGGAAGAGGGTAGTGGAGATGATGAGGTCCAAGACCCAACATGGCGTGAGGAACAGGAAGGTGGTGGTAGCAGCTCTGAGGAAGAGATTACCCCAACGGTCCAAACAGTAGGGAGAGGTAGGCTGCAGACTCGGTTGCCTGTAGCCTCCAGTTTGGCACCCGTTCGTAGCAGTTCTCTTCCAACAGCCAAAACGGGCGCTCCCAGGACTTGCACTGCGTGGTCCTTTTTTGACACACTTGCAGATGATATTTGCTATGTCAAATGCAAGCTGTGTAATCAAAAAGTAAAAAGAGGTAAAAGTGTCAGTAACCTTAATACCACAAATATGTGGAAACATGTGCGGTCAAAGCACGTGGTTGAGTTACAAAGACACACTGGAGATGTAGGCCAACCTACAGCAGCACCTACATCTTCAGCTCGTGTTGGAGCCTCTTCCTCCAGCTCACACACAGCTGGTTCGGCTTCCTCACAGGATCGCCATGGAAGAACCTCTGTCACTGTTGTCCAGAGACCCAGTGTTATTCCACCCACAGCTGCAAGTTCCCTGTCATCCTCACACTCCCAGGCCACAAAACAGCCATCGGTAGCACAGGCATGGGATAAAAGACGGCCATACTCGGCAAACCATCCACGAGCACAGGCTCTGAATGCTGGCATTGCAAAACTTCTGTCCCTTGAAATGCTGTCATTCAGGCTGGTGGAGACTGACAGTTTCCGTAACTTAATGGCATTGGCAGTCCCACAATACAATGTGCCCAGCCGATTTTATTTCAGCAGGCAAGCCGTCCCTGGTCTGCAAAAGCATGTTGAGGGAAAAATTAAACATGCGCTACTAAACGCCGTCAGTAGCAAGGTCCACCTGACCACCGATGCGTGGACCAGTACCCATGGCCAGGGACGATACCTTTCCCTCACTGCCCATTGGGTCAATGTTGTGGAGCCGGGTACAGATCTTGCGAGTGGCGCTGTACGTGTTCTGCCAACTCCAAGGATTGCAGGAATCAAGTCTGTCCACATTGACTCCTCCTCCTACTCCAGTTCCTCAGAATCATCGCTGCAGGAGCCATCACGGTCTACCTCCACATGGACCCGTGAACGCTTACCTGATGCGACCGATATGAGCACAGCCGTGGCCAAACGTCAACAGGCCGTCCTGAAATTAATTTTCATGGGGAATCGAAGCCACACATCGCAGGAGCTCTGGAATGCCATCAAGCAGGAGAGCGACGTGTGGTTTTTGCCAGCGAATCTCCAGCCAGGCTTGGTAGTGTGTGACAATGGCCGAAATCTGGTGGCAGCTCTGGGCCTTGGCAACCTCACTCACATACCATGTCTGGCACATGTGCTCAACTTGGTCGTGCAGAGTTTTTTGAGGGACTATCCGGATCTTGATGCACTGCTGCACAAGGTCCGCCTAGAGTGCGCTCACTTGCGACGTTCCAGCATGGCCAGATCGCGCATTGCAGCTCTGCAACGCAGATTTCGCCTTCCTGAACATCGCATCATATGTGACGTACCCACCAGGTGGAATTCCACGTTACATATGTTGGAGCGGTTGTGTGAGCAGCAGCCAGCAGTAATGGAGTATCAGCTGCATCAGGCGCAATCAACTCGCAATTTGCGCCGTTCACACTTCACCACTACTGAGTGGGCCTCTATGAAGGACATCTGCCACGTTTTGCGTGCGTTTGATGAGTCAACGCGGATGGCGAGTGCAGATGATGCACTAGTCAGCCTGACTGTCCCCCTTATCTGCCTGCTTCAAAAAACAATGCAAGCACTAAGGGATGAGGTTTTGGAAGAGGTGGAGGATGAGGAGTCACAAATTCCATCACCTTCTGGACAGTCAGCGCAACGTGGTTCCTCACAAAGGGCTGGGCAGGGCTCACTTTGTGAGGAGGATGAGGAGGAGTCAATGGAGGAGGAAGACATCGCTCCAGAGGGAGGTACACAACGCTCTAGTCAGTATGTAGAGCGAGGGTGGGGTGATGCAGAGCAGGCAGAGATGACGCCTCTTTCAGGGGACAGCGTTTCTTGGCCAGTTGGGAGTCTGCAGCACATGGTTGATTTCATGCTGCAGTGCCTGAGAAACGACCGCCGCATCGCCCACATTCTCACCACGTCTGATTATTGGGTGTACACCCTCCTAGACCCTCGCTACCGGGACAACTTACAAAGCCTCATCACACCGTTGAACCGGGAGCGTAAAATGCGGGAGTACCAAGACACACTGGTGCAATCCATAATGTTCTCCATTCCAGCCGAGAGCACTGCTGCTGCTACTGCTTTACAAAGCAGCTCTGTGCGTCGAGGCAGTGGAGACAGCTCTGCAACAAGAGGGAGCACAAGCAGCGCCTCTGCACAGGGCAAGACCAGTATGTTCCAAATGTGGCGAAGTTTTGTGGCAGCGCCACAAATGTCTACACCATCCGAGACGGCTCCAGTCAGCAGGAGGCAACGTTTCCGTAAGATGGTGACAGACTACATGTCTTTCCCTCTCAGTGTACTCCCAGATGGCTCTTCCCCATTCAAGTTTTGGGTCTCTAAGCTGGATACATGGCCAGAGCTTAGCCAGTATGCATTGGAGGTGCTGGCTTGCCCTGCTGCCAGTGTATTATCGGAGCGCGTCTTTAGTGCTGCAGGTGGTGTACTAACAGACCGTCGCATGTGACTATCCTCCGATAATGTAGACCGGCTTACTTTTCTGAAAATGAACAAGGCATGGATCTCGCCAGAATTTGTCTGTCCGTTTTCAGATTAAATAACTGGTTCGCAACGTTATCCATGTCTCCTGTTATGTTCATCTTTCTACCACCTGAACTCTTCTCCTGGGCTACAACACTGCCAGTTGCTGCTCAGAAGTGTCGTGTCCACAGACCAATACACAAGCTATAGTGTTAGTGGGGTTCAGTAACGCCAGCTGTTCCCCTGCTGTGTGTCCGGCAAGAAGTCTCCTGTTCCCTACACATGCACAGAAAAACCCATGTCGAACATGCTCCAAATAGGGAAGAGCCGTCACCCTGATTGTTATGCTTAAAACAGGAAATTGTGAAGTTTTCCAGGCCTAGAATGATAAATTTTTATGACAAATATGGACAAATAATAATTTGTCATCACAGCGCATATCTGCACATGTCTATTAGAAATGGTAACAAAAACTAAAACATAGGCTTCACTTTTTGAAATTAATGCATAAAAGTACATTTCATACTTATCAATTAATGCTTTTTAAGGAACTTTATCTGTACCTGTAAGATAATGCAGTCAATGGATGTACGAATCATAAAATCCTCATCATCATCATCACGAGTTTTATTTATGACAGACATTATAAAATACACATACTGATGCCAACTGTAACTTCACACACCATATATGAAATGGCCAGCATCTAAACCTGGTAATAATGTGCAATAATAAATTATTACATCTAGAAAGTGCATCATGCATACTGACAATAGGTAGTTATACCTGCAAGTGCTGTTGAAACAACCACAACAGATATAAATTAATAATGGTATATAGGTATCACAGTGCATAGTTACTCATGGACAATGTCGATGTAATACTGTACCTCAATAAAGTCAGCGTCAACCATTATGCTTGTTAGTCTTGTAGATTGTTAAAGAGGGAACGGTCTTTTTTTGTTGGTCATAGGTGGAGTATTAGACAGTAAATGATTACTGCTGTCGTATTTTTG
The DNA here is from genome assembly GCA_033576555.1 of Oophaga sylvatica. Lineage (NCBI taxonomy): Eukaryota > Metazoa > Chordata > Amphibia > Anura > Dendrobatidae > Oophaga > Oophaga sylvatica. The sequence continues at coordinate 363,074,029 of JARQOD010000004.1, read as the reverse complement.
GCGTCCCTAGGGCGCAATAACGCTGCGTAACGTCACATTTTATAGAGTCATCTAATTGACACACGCTACCCTACCCTACGCGTGACAGTAGAAAGGTAGTGTTGACGGATAAAGCCTTGCGCAACCAGACATGCTTTTACCCTCTTCAACACTGTACAAGCAAAAAATGCATGATTGCAGCCGCAGACTTTATTGAGGTACAGTATAACATCGCCATTACCCATCAGAGGCTGTCCACTGTCTGATACAGACATAGAATATACCTTTGCTATCCGTAGCCTTTGTTTCACCTACACTTGCAGGCACACACTTAAATTGTGACAATGCATTATGTTTTTTTAAATGGTTATTTTTTATCGTACATTATTGTGTCATCACATTGATGAGTCCATGCTGGACATGTCATACATGCTGTACAAAGTAACGATTTTATTAACTTAAATAATTGAAATGTCTGTAACTGTCACATCTAAATTGCAATGATGATGATGATGAGTGACTATTACAAAATCCATTGTCTTCACTATGTTATGGTTTAACATAGCGTTCCTTAAGCATTATTCATAAATACAAAAATGGACTTTTATTCTTAAATTTACAACACTATATTTTGTAACCAATTTTTTGGGTGGTGTGTTGTTCCATTTCTTGTTGGCATGTGCATATATGCGTTTATATTTGCAGTGTCTTTATTTTTATTCTTGAAGTTAGGAAACATGTGTATCTTCGTACCGTGTTAGCCAGTAGATAGAAAAATATTTAGACTTGAGAGTCCGCAGTGGTTGATACCTTTGAATGGATAACTGAAAAGATGGTAACAAATTGCAAGCTTTCGAGGCTACTCACGTCTCTTCATCAGGCAAAGACTAAAACAAAAAATGAAGCATCACATATTTCTATACACAACAGGACACAGGAATAGTGCAATAGGTAAGACAAGTAAGTGACGTGTAGCAGAACTGTCATTATCACAGAGGGATGAACATAAATATTGGAACAGTTCCTAGATAAGGATAGAAAGTTTTATTGCCCTCTGATTGGGGTCTGGTTTTGTGTTTTCATGCCCCTGGAAGGGCAGAGACGCAGATTCCTTAATTGATATAGAATGACATAAATCCGTGTGATCTATTCATTCCATCACTAACAGTGTCAAAGGTCATGATGAGCTTATATTCTGAAACCTTTGTATCTTTCTCATATTTGAAGTATATTTTAATAACAGTAATTCCATATCCATCATGCTATGACCGAGCATACAAAAGTGTTTTGCCACAGGTAAATCCATTATTTTTTCTCTTATTGTGTGGCGCTGATAATTCATCCTTGTTCTCATTTTTTTGCCGGTCTCCCCTCACTTGTCCCTCCCTCACTTGTCTTACCTATTCCTGTGTCCTGTTGTGTGTAGAAATATGTGATTCTTCATTTTTTGTTTTAGTCTTAGCCTGATGAAGAGACCTGAGTAGTCTCGAAAGCTTGGAATTTGTTACCATATTTTCAGTTAGCCATTAAACGGTATCAACCACAGAGAACTCTCAAGTATAAATATTTTTCTATTCTTGGAATTGAAATTCATCATTTTATTGTCCTAGTAAAACTTCATTTATTCTTGTTTGAAGTACATACATTTGCAATGGCCACGTAACAAGGCAATAACTCAATATTTTATGCCTACACCCTCCTTGACCCTGGGCTTCAACAGCGCCAGTTGCTGCTCAGAAGTGTTAGATGCACAGATGAAAACAATCGCTGATGTGTTTGTGGGGTTCAGTAACGCCTGCTGTTCCCCTGCTGTGTGTCTGGCAAAAATTACTGCTGCTAACTACAACTTCAACTTCAAACATCTCATACTAGGCCTCTGCCTACACCCTCCTTGACCCTGGGCTTCAACACCGCCAGTTGCTGCTCAGAAGTGTTAGATGCACAGATGAAAACAATCGCTGATGTGTTTGTGGGGTTCAGTAACGCCTGCTGTTCCCCTGCTGTGTGTCTGGCAAAAATTACTGCTGCTAACTACAACTTCAACTTCAAACATCTCATACTAGGCCTCTGCCTACACCCTCCTTGACCCTGGGCTTCAACACCGCCAGTTGCTGCTCAGAAGTGTTAGATGCACAGATGAAAACAATCGCTGATGTGTTTGTGGGGTTCAGTAATGCCTGCTGTTCCCCTGCTGTGTGTCTGGCAAAAATTACTGCTGCTAACTACAACTTCAACTTCAAACATCTCATACTAGGCCTCTGCCTACACCCTCCTTGACCCTGGGCTTCAACACCGCCAGTTGCTGCTCAGAAGTGTTAGATGCACAGATGAAAACAATCGCTGATGTGTTTGTGGGGTTCAGTAACGCCTGCTGTTCCACTGCTGTGTGTCCGGCAAAAATTACTGCTAGCTACCTAATCATGGTGAAAAAAACATGACATGTCAAAGTGTCTAGTGCTACACATAGATATGAGGCTACACCCTGATTTCTAAGCTGTAAACATTTGAAACGTCAGCTTTAAAACCATAAAATGATTAGTCTTTGTCACAAATCTGTAACAAAATAATTGTGACATATTATTACAGATATGCACATGTCGAAAACAAATGCAAACACAAAAGCCTACTTATGCTATAGGATACTGATGGTCAACCTTGTCACTCCATAGCTTAGACAAATCAAACTCACATCATGACTCAAATGCTGCAATGTTGGAAGTGCATAATGTGGGTTGAACTTTGACAACTGCTGCAGTGCGAAGGTTATACTTCAGTGTTCTTGCCTTTTAAATAAAAGCATACAAGTAAATATAATAATCCAATGTTGATTAAGGGACGTGATGTACACCTGTAATATTGTGCAAACAATGCATGTAGGAATAGTCCTCTTCAACATTACTTATATTTGTGTCAGTTTAAAAAATACACATTTAATTAGAAAGTTAACAGCCCATATCATAAAGGTCCTTCATGTAAACATGATAATCGCTAACAAAAATCATGCATTACCTTGGTAAAGTCAATAGTGCATAGTCACAATAGCAAAATATATACCTGTAAGTGGTGCTGAAAGAACGACAACTGATAGAATAGGTGAATGATATCTATTTATCAGACTGAATAGCGACACCTGTACAATGTATAATACTGTACCTTAACAAAACAGCTGTGTCACACCTCACACTCGTTTTTCTTGTAGCTTGTTATGTAATAGGGCACATGCGTGTATGTTTCATCATAGGTGCATGTTTACTGAGTAAAGCAGTCATGACAACGCCTTTGTGTTGTCGGTACGCTTGCGATGATGAACGATGCGCACCGTGAATGTTAGTCTGCGTCATAAGACGTACAGACGCTCCAATACCCAACGCGTCACAGCAGGAAGCCAGTCTGTGCGTCCAAACAAAGGCGCAACCATACATGCACGTAACCTTTTATAAAGCTATATAAAAAAAAGAATGTAGTAGTAACGCACACTTTATTGAGGTACTGTTGTGAATGGGTTTGAGATGAGTTCTGAGCAGAGGCTCCCTCTGGTGGTTACAAGCGGTACTAGTGAGGATTGGGAATCAGGTGTTACTGATTGGTCTTATTTAAGGGAATCATTTTCCCATCAGGGTTGCCGGTGATCAATTGTTCTGGTCTGAATCCTTCTTTCCAGTTTCCCTTGTAGCCTGCTGTGTCGTGTCTGCATCTCCTGCTATCAGATAAGACAATTTCTTATTTTGTGTTTTTGCTTTATTTTTGCATTTTGTCCTGCACTTCTGTGGGGGCCTTCTGGGTCCCCTCCGGGGGCTTTTTGCCCTCTCAGTTTAGTCCAGCCACTGTGTTTTTGTACTTTTGCTTTTTGCAGTTTTTTCAGTGGCTGCTGTTTTTGTTACACCAGAGAACTAATTTAGGTGGTAGAGGTCGTGTGATCTCAGGTGATTTTGAAATTAGTAGAGTTGGTGTTTTTCAGGGTTTTCTGGGATTGCAGTAAGTACCCTTCCTGTCCTTTTCTATTTAGATAGTTTGGGCCCCAGCGTTTGCTCATACTATTTTCTTTCTGTGTCAGTATTTCCTCTTGTCTAACCGCCATTACATGTTTGGGGGCTTTCTATTATCTTTGGGGTTCTGCTCCGGGGCAGATAGCTTTCCTATTTCTATCTTTAGGTGTAGTTAGTTTCTCAGGCTGTGACGAGGCGTCTAGGACCATCGTAGGAACGCTCCACGGCTGCCTCTAGTTGTGGTGGTTAGTCAGGGTACTGCAATCTCATAGATTCCAACTGCTCTGGTGTATTTCCTTTTTTACCTGCACTCCTCAGCTACCGTAACATAACAGTATCACCGGCCATAAAAATTGTATGGTACTCACAGAAGGGAAAAAAAAAATATTTTGAAGGAAGAAAAGTTGTCAGAGATATTTTTCTGTTTGTTGCATTTTTTTTTTTTTTTTTTTCCCTCTGTATCTCTGGGTGCTGGGGAGGATCTTTTCTCCCAATGGAGTTTGCACAGTTGTCTGGCCGTGTGGATCAGCTTGCCACTGAGGTTCAGAGTATTGCTGCATATCTTGCTAGGTTGCCTGTTGTGGAACCTAGGATCCCATGCCAGATTTGTTTTCAGGGGATCGAGCTAAGTTTCAGAATTTCAAAAATAATTGTAAATTGTTTCTTGCCTTAAAATCTAAGTCCTCAGGAAACGCAGCGCAGCAGGTTCAAATTATCATCTCTCTCCTGCGCGGCGATCCTCAGGATTGGGCTTTTTCCCTGATACCTGGGGATCCTGTTTTGAGTGATGTTGATGTATTTTTTCAGGCTTTGGGGTTATTGTACGATGAGCCTAATATCACTGATCAAGCTGAAAAAGCCTTGTTGGCATTAAATCAGGGGCTTGATGACGCTGAGTTATACTGTCAGAGATTCCGTAGGTGGGCAGTCCTGACCAAATGGAATGACGACGCTTTGGCGGCCCTTTTCCGGAAGGGTCTGTCGGATAATGTAAAGGATGTTATGGTGGGATTCCCTGTCCCCTCTGGTCTCAATGATTCTATGTCATTAGCGATTCAAATTGACAGACGTTTGCGTGAGCGGAGAAGTATGCGTGGAGTGGTGTTGCCTTGTGAGCCAGCTGCTGAGCCCATGCAGTGTGATGGAGTGGTGTCTGGGGCACAGCGTCATGAGTTTCGAAAGCGCAATGGGTTATGTTTCTACTGTGGTGATGCCTCTCATGCTATTTCAGTCTGCCCTAAGCGGGGAAGACATTTTGCACGCTCAGTTGTCTTGGGTAGTGTTCAGACTAAGTTTTTATTAACTGTCACTCTGATATGCTCTCTGTCCACATTTTCTGCTCAGGCTTTCGTTGATTCTGGAGCAGCTATTAACCTGATGGATTATGATTTTGCTAAACGTTGTGGATTTCCCTTGATACCCCTACAGAAGTCTATTCCCCTACTGGGGATCGATTCTACCCCTTTGGCTGAGAATAAACCCCAGTTTTCTACTCAGGTGATAATGAGGGTTGAACCTGATCACCAGGAGTGCTGCAAATTTTTGGTTCTATATAATCTGCATGACATTATCGTGCTGGGTTTCCCTTGGTTACAGTCTCATAATCCTGTTTTGGATTGGAAATCTGTGTCTGTAACCAGTTGGGGCTGCCAATGTGTTTAATACCAACACTCCTGTTTTTTCTGCCTCCCCCAGGCTGAGGATGTTCCTGACTTTTTGTTTGATTTTTCTGATGTGTTTAGCGAAAGTAAATCTGCATCCTTACCTCCCCATAGGAGCTATGACTGCGCTATTGAATTAGTGCCAGGTAGTAAATTCCCTAAGGGTCGCCTCTTTAACTTGTCTGTACCTGAACATGACGCTATGCGGTCTTATATCAAGGAATCATTGGAGAAGGGTCATATCAGACCATCCTCTTCACCCTTAGGTGCCGGTTTTTTCTTTGTGGCCAAAAAAGATGGTTCATTAAGGCCGTGTATTGATTATCGTCTCTTGAACAATATTACTGTGAAATATCAATACCCGTTACCCTTGATTTCTGACCTGTTTTCCAGGGTGAAAAACGCTACTTGGTTTACCAAGCTTGACCTCAGGGGGGCGTATAACCTTATTCGCATTAAGCACGGGGATGAATGGAAGACGGCATTTAACACCCTGAAGGGCATTTTGAGTACCTTGTGATGCCCTTTGGGCTCACTAATGCTCCTTCCGTCTTCCAGTCCTTCATGAATGACATTTTCAGGGATTTTGTGGACAAGTTTCTGATTGTTTATTTGGATGATATCTTGATTTTTTCTAATGACTGGGACTCTCATGTGAAACATGTTCGAACTGTATTCCAGATTTTGAGAGAGAATGCTCTGTATGTGAAGGGATCAAAGTGTCTTTTTGGCGTACAGAAGATCTCATTTCTGGGATTCATTTTGTCCCCATCTGTTATTGAAATGGACCCGGTCAAGGTTCAGGCCATCTGTGATTGGGTCCAACCTACTTCATTAAAGGCTCTTCAGAGATTTTTGGGTTTTGCCAATTTTTATCGTAAATTTATTGGTAATTTCTCTGTTATTGTTAAACCATTAACTGATTTGACCAGAAAGGGTTCTGATGTGGTGAATTGGCCTCCTGAGGCAGTCTCTGCGTTTCAGGAACTTAAGCAGAGATTCACTTCTGCTCCTGTTCTACGGCAGCCTGATGTTTCTCTGCCATTTCAGGTGGAGGTTGATGCCTCTGAAATTGGGGCAGGTGCCGTTTTGTCCCAAAAAGATCCAGAGACCTCTAAAAGTAACCCTTGTGCCTTTTTCTCTCGAAAATTTTCTCCTACTGAACGTAATTATGACGTGGGTAATCGGGAGTTATTGGCCATGAAGTGGGCTTTTGAAGAGTGGAGACATTGGCTGGAGGGAGCCAAACATCAGGTGGTGGTCCTTACGGACCATAAGAATCTGGTCTATCTGGAATCTGCCAAGCGACTCAATCCTAGACAGGCCAGGTGGGCCTTGTTTTTCACACGTTTTAATTTTGTGGTTTCCTTTCTTCCTGGCACTAAGAATGTTAAGGCGGATGCCCTCTCGAGGAGTTTCCTTGCGGACTCTCCTGAGCTATCTGATCCCTCTGTTATTTTGAAGGAGGGTGTAGTTCTTTCCGCCATCTCGCCTAATTTGAGACTTGCTCTGGAGGGGTGTCAGGAGGATAGGCCCGAGCGCTGCCCTGTTGGAAAATTGTTTGTCCCGGACCAATGGAAAAAGAGTGTGATGTCTGAGATTCATTGTTCCGCATTGGCTGGGCATCCCGGAATTTTTGGTACCAGAGACTTGGTTAGTCGGTCCTTTTGGTGGCCTACCTTGTCTCGCGATGTCAGGGAATTTGTGCAGTCCTGCGGGACTTGCTCTCGCTCCAAGCCTTGCTCTCGCTCTAGTGGTTTGTTGATGCCATTGCCTGTGCCCAAGAGACCATGGACCCATATCTCTATGGATTTCATTTCCGATCTTCCTGTTTCTCAGAGAATGACCACCATCTGGGTAATTTGTGATAGGTTTTCCAAAATGATACATCTTGTGCCATTACCTAAGTTGCCTTCCTCCTCTGAATTGGTGCCGTTGTTCCTTCAGCACGTGGTTCGTTTACACGGCATTCCTGAGAACATTGTGTCTGACAGAGGAGTCCAGTTTGTTTCCAGATTTTGGAGGACTTTTTGTTCTAAACTGGGTGTTCAATTGTCTTTCTCCTCGGCATTTCATCCCCAGACCAATGGTCAAACTGAGAGAACAAACCAGACATTGGAGACTTATCTAAGATGCTTTGTGTCTGCTGATCAGGATGACTGGGTCTCTTTTTTGCCTTTGGCTGAGTTTGCTCTTAATAATAGGGCTAGCTCTGCCACTTTGATGTCTCCGTTTTTCTGTAATTCTGGGTTTCACCCTCGATTTTCTTCAGGACAGACGGAGGCTTCTGTCTGTCCAGGTGTTGACTCTGTTGTTGAGCGTATGCAGCAGATTTGGGACCAGGTAGTGGAGAGGTTGTCCCTCTCTCAGGAGAAGGCCCAGCGGTTTGCTAACCGGCATAGGACTGATGGTCCTCGGTTTAAAGTGGGGGACTTGGTCTGGTTGTCCTCAAAGAATATTCCTATGAGAGTAGCATCTCCTAAATTTAAGCCTAGGTTCATTGGACCTTATAAGATCATGGAGATTATTAATCCTGTTTCTTTTCGTTTGCTTCTTCCAGGGACATTTAAGATCCATAACGTGTTCCACAAGTCCTTGTTGAAGAGGTTTGTTGAGCCAGTGGTTCCTGCTGCTGTGCCTCCTGACCCTGTTTTGGTTGAGGGCAATCTGGAGTATGTGGTTGAGAAAATATTGGATTCTCGTTTTTCTAGACGAAGACTCCAGTATTTGGTTAAATGGAGAGGTTATGGTCAGGAAGATAATTCTTGGGTGTTTGCTTCGGACATCCATGCTAGGAGACTTATCGTGCGTATCATAGAACTCATCCTGACCGACCTGGTTGCTCAAATGAGGGTTCGGTGACCCCTCCTCAAGGGGGGGGTACTGTTGTGAATGGGTTTGAGATGAGTTCTGAGCAGAGGCTCCCTCTGGTGGTTACAAGCGGTACTAGTGAGGATTGGGAATCAGGTGTTACTGATTGGTCTTATTTAAGGGAATCATTTTCCCATCAGGGTTGCCGGTGATCAATTGTTCTGGTCTGAATCCTTCTTTCCAGTTTCCCTTGTAGCCTGCTGTGTCGTGTCTGCATCTCCTGCTATCAGATAAGACAATTTCTTATTTTGTGTTTTTGCTTTATTTTGCATTTTGTCCTGCACTTCTGTGGGGGCCTTCTGGGTCCCCTCCGGGGGCTTTTTGCCCTCTCAGTTTAGTCCAGCCACTGTGTTTTTGTACTTTTGCTTTTTGCAGTTTTTTCAGTGGCTGCTGTTTTTGTTACACCAGAGAACTAATTTAGGTGGTAGAGGTCGTGTGATCTCAGGTGATTTTGAAATTAGTAGAGTTGGTGTTTTTCAGGGTTTTCTGGGATTGCAGTAAGTACCCTTCCTGTCCTTTTCTATTTAGATAGTTTGGGCCCCAGCGTTTGCTCATACTATTTTCTTTCTGTGTCAGTATTTCCTCTTGTCTAACCGCCATTACATGTTTGGGGGCTTTCTATTATCTTTGGGGTTCTGCTCCGGGCAGATAGCTTTCCTATTTCTATCTTTAGGTGTAGTTAGTTTCTCAGGCTGTGACGAGGCGTCTAGGACCATCGTAGGAACGCTCCACGGCTGCCTCTAGTTGTGGTGGTTAGTCAGGGTACTGCAATCTCATAGATTCCAACTGCTCTGGTGTATTTCCTTTTTTACCTGCACTCCTCAGCTACCGTAACATAACAGGTACAGTATTACATCGCCATTCACCATCTGTGGCTATGCAGTCTCATCTATATATACCTTATCTATCCGTTGTCATGCTTGCAAGTCCACAGTCAGGCATAAATATCTGTTTTCACTCTGCACTATGCACTTTTTACATTTTTTGTTTGTTAATATAAATGATTGGCACATATTATCAGTATTACATGATGGAAATTTTAGATATTTTTTTAAAAATTTTAGTGATATTATTCACCAAATGTAAAGTTTTATGAATGTCAAAGATAACTTGTAATGCTCATTATGTTTTTAAGTCAGCCATTCATTGTCTACACAATAAAAATGGTGTACATACTGTTACTTAGCCATCATTAATGGATTCTGATATGTACTTGTATGGTTTTATTTTAAACCGTATAACAGATTATTTAACCTATATTTAATTGTGGTTTGCATTGCTTTTCAACATGTTAATGTATGCGTTTATGTTTGTAAATTATTAATTTACATATATTTTTTTTTACATATATTTTTTTAAGTTTAATCATCATCTTATGGTACTAAAGGTTATATTTCTCTTGTTTGGAGTATAGACATTTTTAATTGACACGTAACAAGGAAAATACTTGATATAGTATTTAAACATCCTCCTTGACCCTGGGCTACAACACCGCCAGTTGTTGCTCGGAAGTGCTGTTAGCACAGTGAACACTTGCTCCTGTGTTACTGGGGTTCAGTAATGTCAGCTGTTCCCCTGCTGTGTGAACGGCAAAAAGTCCTGCTGCCTCCACCATGTTCTCTTCTCATTCCTGGGCTACAACACCGCCAGTTGTTGCTCGGAAGTGCTGTTAGCACAGTAAACACTTGCTCCTGTGTTACTGGGGTTCAGTAATGTCAGCTGTTCCCCTGCTGTGTGTACGGCAAAAAGTCCTGCTGCCTCCACCATGTTCTCTTCTCATCCCTGGGCTACAACACCGCCAGTTGTTGCTCGGAAGTGCTGTTAGCACAGTAAACACTTGCTCCTGTGTTACTGGGGTTCAGTAATGTCAGCTGTTCCCCTGCTGTGTGAACGGCAAAAAGTCCTGCTGCCTCCACCATGTTCTCTTCTCATTCCTGGGCTACAACACCGCCAGTTGTTGCTCGGAAGTGCTGTTAGCATAGTAAACACTTGCTCCTGTGTTACTGGGGTTCAGTAATGTCAGCTGTTCCCCTGCTGTGTGTATGGCAAAAAGTCCTGCTGCCTTCACCATGTTCTGTCTTCTCATCCCTGGGCTACAACACCGCCAGTTGTTGCTCGGAAGTGCTGTTAGCACAGTAAACACTTGCTCCTGTGTTACTGGGGTTCAGTAATGTCAGCTGTTCCCCTGCTGTGTGAACGGCAAAAAGTCCTGCTGCCTCCACCATGTTCTCTTCTCATTCCTGGGCTACAACACCGCCAGTTGTTGCTCGGAAGTGCTGTTAGCACAGTAAACACTTGCTCCTGTGTTACTGGGGTTCAGTAATGTCAGCTGTTCCCCTGCTGTGTGTACGGCAAAAAGTCCTGCTGCCTCCACCATGTTTTCTTCTCATCCCTGGGCTACAACACCGCCAGTTGTTGCTCGGAAGTGCTGTTAGCACAGTAAACACTTGCTCCTGTGTTACTGGGGTTCAGTAATGTCAGCTGTTCCCCTGCTGTGTGTACGGCAAAATGTCCTGCTGCCTCCACCATGTTCTCTTCTCATCCCTGGGCTACAACACCGCCAGTTGTTGCTCGGAAGTGCTGTTAGCACAGTAAACACTTGCTCCTGTGTTACTGGGGTTCAGTAATGTCAGCTGTTCCCCTGCTGTGTGATCGGCAAAAAGTCCTGCTGCCTCCACCATGTTCTCTTCTCATTCCTGGGCTACAACACCGCCAGTTGTTGCTCGGAAGTGCTGTTAGCACAGTCAACACTTGCTCCTGTGTTGCTGGGGTTCAGTAATGTCAGCTGTTCCCCTGCTGTGTGTACGGCAAAAAGTCCTGCTGCCTCCACCATGTTCTCTTCTCATCCTGGGCTACAACACCGCCAGTTGTTGCTCGGAAGTGCTGTTAGCACAGTAAACACTTGCTCCTGTGTTACTGGGGTTCAGTAATGTCAGCTGTTCCCCTGCTGTGTGAACGGCAAAAAGTCCTGCTGCCTCCACCATGTTCTCTTCTCATTACTGGGCTACAACACCGCCAGTTGTTGCTCGGAAGTGCTGTTAGCACAGTCAACACTTGCTCCTGTGTTACTGGGGTTCAGTAATGTCAGCTGTTCCCCTGCTGTGTGAACGGCAAAAAGTCCTGCTGCCTCCATCATGTTCTCTTCTCATCCCTGGGCTACAACACCGCCAGTTGTTGCTCGGAAGTGCTGTTAGCACAGTAAACACTTGCTCCTGTGTTACTGGGGTTCAGTAATGTCAGCTGTTCCCCTGCTGTGTGTACGGCAAAAAGTCCTGCTGCCTCCACCATGTTCCCTTTTCATTCCTGGGCTACAACACCGCCAGTTGTTGCTCGGAAGTGCTGTTAGCACAGTCAACACTTGCTCCTGTGTTACTGGGGTTCAGTAATGTCAGCTGTTCCCCTGCTGTGTGAACGGCAAAAAGTCCTGCTGCCTCCACCATGTTCTCTTCTCATTCCTGGGCTACAACACCGCCAGTTGTTGCTCAGAAGTGCTGTTAGCACAGTCAACACTTGCTCCTGTGTTACTGGGGTTCAGTAATGTCAGCTGTTCCCCTGCTGTGTGTACGGCAAAAAGTCCTGCTGCCTCCACCATGTTCTCTTCTCATCCCTGGGCTACAACACCGCCAGTTGTTGCTCGGAAGTGCTGTTAGCAGAGTAAACACTTGCTCCTGTGTTACTGGGGTTCAGTAATGTCAGCTGTTCCCCTGCTGTGTGTACGACAAAAAGTCCTGCTGCCTCCACCATGTTCTCTTCTCATCCCTGGGCTACAACACCGCCAGTTGTTGCTCGGAAGTGCTGTTAGCACAGTAAACACTTGCTCCTGTGTTACTGGGGTTCAGTAATGTCAGCTGTTCCCCTGCTGTGTGAACGGCAAAAAGTCCTGCTGCCTCCACCATGTTCTCTTCTCATCCCTGGGCTACAACACTGCCAGTTGTTGCTCAGAAGTGCTGTTAGCACAGTAAACACTTGCTCCTGTGTTACTGAGGTTCAGTAATGTCAGCTGTTCCCCTGCTGTGTGAACGGCAAAAAGTCCTGCTGCCTCCACCATGTTCTCTTCTCATTCCTGGGCTACAACACCGCCAGTTGTTGCTCGGAAGTGCTGTTAGCACAGTCAACACTTGCTCCTGTGTTACTGGGGTTCAGTAATGTCAGCTGTTCCCCTGCTGTGTGAACGGCAAAAAGTCATGCTGCCTCCACCCTGTTGTCTTCTCATCCCTGGGCTTCAACACCGCCAGTTGTTGCTCGGTAGTGTCATTGGCACGGGTACTCACTCCTGCCCAGACTGGTTACAGCACGCCATCTGTTTCCTGTCAGTGTAAACGTCACTTAGCCTCCAATAAGTTGTCCTGTCGTGTTGCGGTCGGGTTAGCCGACTCTATGGTGCTTGGAGTTTAGGTGCTTCCTATGTGTGCTGCGGGATATGCAAATAAAGGCTGTTTCCGTTGTGACAATAGGACAATCACCCACTGTAGTACTGTGGGATTCGGTAACTGCGGCCGGCTCGCGGCCTGTCAACTTAAATTTCCTTGGTTACCTTCTGCTACCCGTCCGGGTTCCAGTACCGTCAGCTGGTTCTCCGCAGTGCCTTTGGCCTAGGTGCCTCCATCTCGGTATCCGAGTTCCAGCAACGTCTGCTGGTCCTTGGTAGTGCTTTGGAGCACAGGTACCTCCTGCTTAGTAACCGTGTCCCAGTAACGTCAGCTGGTCCTCGGTTGTGCCATTGGCTCTTTTCCTTCTGCTGCCCCTCCGGGTTCCAGCACAGTCAGCTGGTCCTCGTTACTTGCATTGACTCTTGTACCTTCTGCTACATTTACAAATTGAAGATTTTTTCAATGCTTTTTTGGGTAATCACTCTGGATCTCCAACAATGAAGACGACGACCCTGATGACCACCCCGAAGAAGATGACGACCACAAGGACGACGAGCATCAAGCCAACAAGCCTAAACACCATCACAAAGAAGAAATAAAAGATTACCAAACAGGACTAAGAAGGTTAAGACAAACTACAAGATACAGAACAAGAGACTTAAGAACAATAAGCAGAAGATCAAAAAGCAGAAGAACATGAAGTATAAGACCAAAATGAAGAGCAAAATATATGCTCTAAATTATAAGCAGAAGAAGACTAAGCAGTGTATGGGGTGAGTCCGTTCCTCCTCGTGGTCCCCCTGGAAAATGCCTGCTGCTGCAGGCTAAACTGAACACGGACAAATACTGTTGTAATTTAAATCTTTTGTGACAGCAAGAACGGAAGGATGAAAAATTCATACTTTGACAGATTACAAGTACAGGATTCTCTGTCACAAATAAGAATATGATGAAGAAGATGAAGTACAATATGAATAAGAATAATAGTTTAATAAGAAGAATATGAGTAATGTTAACAAAAAGATGAATAGCAAGAAGTTTAAGAAGAAGATAAAGAAGGTGAAGATGAAGAATAATTTGATGAAAAAGATGATGCTGCTGAAGATTATGAAGGAGAAAGTGTGTCAAAAGTTAAAAAGGTGAAGAGCATGGAAGTTGTGAAATATACATATTTGCCAAAATAGAAAAAACGTTAAACACATTGTCAATTTCTTCGTCAATCCGAACATCTTTAAAAAAAAAATATTTATGCTATTCCATTTGATTGGGTTAAACATCTATGCCTTTAATGTCTCCTCAACCTTCCCCAATACATTCTACATTACTCTTTGTTGTTTTCCTTCATGTACAATTAACCAACAAGGCAAGAATGGTTTTTTTTTAATTCCGATATTTTGTTCCCATAGACTTACATTGGATTTCCGGTATCGGTATCGGGTATCGCCGATATTTTTTGGGTATCGGCGATACCGTTCCGATTCCGATACTTTTGGATATCGGAAAGTATCGCTCAACTCTATATACAACATCAGTGTTTCCCAAACTACAGTCCTCATGACCCCACGGGTCATGTTTTCAGGATTTCCATAGTGTTGCACCAAAGGAAATCCTGAAAACATGACCCTTTGGGGTTCACGAGGAATGGAGTTGGGGAAACACTGCTTTAAATCCAGCAGCCCAACTGAACTGTATATACTTACGCATTTTAGACTGGGACCGAGCTTCAAGGTCCTCCCAGTAGCCCACAAGTTGGGAACAGACTTCCTCCCAGAGCCGACAGGTCACTATCTGATCAGAATGGCGGCGGTCCCCCATGTTCCACAGCGGTTCCCGGTCTCGGATCAGATCAATGAGGAGGTCCACATCAATTCCCCCCTCCTCCTCACCGTCTGAGTCGGGAGCACGCTGTGAAGCCTAAAATAAAATGAGAAAAAAACATTAAGAGGAAACAAAAACCTTGAAAATTTAATTAAAAAAAAAAAAATACTTACAGGATGTAGACCGCCGCGTTGCTCACGTCGACTCTGGGAGGCACTGCGAGGACCTCTTGAAGCCCCAGATGCGGAAGACTAAAAAAAAAAAAAATTGTTGCTTTGATGAAGGCATGTGTTGTGTGCAGTGTTTTTTTTTTGTTGTTTGGGATATGTTGTGTGTAGTGTAATGTTGTGTGTCAGCGATGGATGCAGGAAACTTACGAATTGTGAGCCCACTCCGGGTATCTGTCCACCCCTTCCTTCTTCTTCTGGGAGCTCCTCAGATTCAGATTCCTGTATAAAAAAAAAAAAAAAGTTAATAGATATCCCAGAGATGGATTGTGAAAGAAAAAAAAAATATCACAGAGATGGATTGTGAAAAATATATATAAAAAAAATACCGCTAAACGCTGCCGATGAGAGGGAGGGCTCCCAGAAGAAGAACTACTGTCCTGCTGCCGGCCGTACTCCCTTGCTACTGCCTGTGCTCTGCGTCTGCTGTGCAGTAAAGAGAAAAAAGGGCAATGAATACATGGAGACAATCATGGCCCTGGCTGAAACACAAAAGTGGTTTCAAGTTTTGGGTAATGGGGTGTGTGATATTTACCGTCTGGCGTCTGCTGCCGTCTCATGGTGCTCCCCTGACTCTGTGGGTTCTTGGGGTCCTGCTGCATCATCGTGTCTGCGTTGATGGCCTCTGCTGTGGAATAAATAGAAAAAATTGCAATGAATACATGGAGACAATCATGGCACTGGCTGAAACACAAAAGTGGTTTAAAGTTTTGGGTAATGGGGTGTGTGATATTTACCGTCTGGCGTCTGCTGCCGTCTCATGGTGCTCCCCTGACTCTGTGGGTTCTTGGGGTCTTGCTGCATCATCGTGTCTGCGTTGATGGCCTCTGCTGTGGAATAAATAGAAAAAATTGCAATGAATACATGGAGACAATCATGACACTGGCTGAAACACAAAAGTGGTTTAAAGTTTTGGGTAATGGGGTGTGTGATATTTACCGCCTGCCGTATGCTGCCGTCTCACGGTGCTGCCGTCTCACGGTGCTCCCCTGACTCCGTGGTTTCTTGGGGTGCTGCTGCAGCCTCATGTCTGCGTTGATGGCCTCTGCTATGGAATAAATAGAAAAAATTGCAATGAATACATGGAGACAATCATCATAGATAGATTGATGCTAGCTAATAGATATCACAGATAGAAGATAGATAGATAGATAGATAGATAGATAGATAGATAGATAGATAGAATATAACATATAATATTTTTGCAGAATTGAGGATGAAGTATGGTATTTTTCCTGGCATCACAGAACACGATATTGTCACAGTATTATACACTCCTCATAGTGCTCCATATAGTATAATACACCGCCATAGTCATCCATGTAGTAAAATTCACTTCCCATAGTATAATGCATAGTAAACAGCAGGGCCCACACAGTATAAAGCACTACCCACATAGTATACAACAATGCCAACACAGTATATAGCAATACACGCATAGTATACATCAATTCCAACAAAGTGTAAAGCACTACCCACATAGTATACATCAATGCCAACACAGTATATAGCAATACACGCATAGTATACATCAATTTCAACAAAGTGTAAAGCACTACCCACATAGTATACAACAATGCCAACACAGTATATAGCTATACACGCATAGTATACATCAATTCCAACAAAGTGTAAAGCACTACCCACATATTATACAACAATGCCAACACAGTATATAGCAATACACGCATAGTATAGATCAATTCCAACAAAGTGTAAAGCACTACCCACATAGTATACAACAATGCCAACACAGTATATAGCAATACACACATAGTATAAAGCACTATCCACATAGTATACAACAATGCCAACACAGTATATAGCAATACACGCATAGTATAAAGCACTACCCACATAGTATACAACAATGCCAACACAGTATATAGCAATACCCACATAGTATAAAGCACTACCCACATAGTATACAATAATGCCAACACAGTATATAGCAATACACGCAAAGTATACATCAATTCCAACAAAGTATAAAGCACTACCCACTGAGTATACAACAATGTCAACACAGTATATAGCAATACCCACATAGTATAAAGCACTACCCACATAGTATACAACAATGCCAACAAAGTATATAGCAATACACGCATAGTATACATCAATTCCAACAAAGTATAAAGCACTACCCACATAGTATACAACAATGCCAACACAGTATATAGCAATACACGCATAGTATACGTCAATTCCAACAAAGTGTAAAGCACTACCCACATAGTATACAACAATGCCAACACAGTATATAGCAATACACGCATAGTATAAAGCACTACCCACATAGTATACAACAATGCCAACACAGTATATAGCAATACACGCATAGTATAGATCAATTCCAACAAAGTGTAAAGCACTACCCACATAGCATACATCAATGCCAACACAGTATATAGCAATACCCACATAGTATAATGGGGTGTGTGATATTTACCGTCTGGCGTCTGCTCCCGTCTACTCCGCTCCAACCTCCAGACTTGGATTGTAGGTGACCACTAGAGGCACCCGGTTATTTTCTTCTTTAGCTTTGTAATGTAGCAGGTGATTCCTTGATATTCTGGTGGCTCTTGTAATTTGGTTTTCAATTGTTCTTGGATGGTAGCCCTGATTCAAAAAGGTCTTTCTGAGGCGACCAAGGTGTTTGTCTCTATCCATGGGGTTGGAACATATACGATTGTATCTGATGGCTTGGCTGTAGACAATAGAGTTTTTTACGTGTTTTGGATGGAAACTGTCCCATTTAAGGGCCTGATGGAGTTGTCAATCCTGAATTTGGATGGACCCAATTTCAACTGAAAGGTAAATGGACAATATAGCTATTGTGGTACATAACACCACTAATCCAAACTGAAAAGCATTGGCCACATAGTGTCACAGTGTATAGAAAGGTGCAAAAAAGTATCAATCTCACCCATTTGAGCCTTGAAAGGTCATACCCAGAGGGACTTTGTAGATGTTTAGGAGCAGTATGTTCGGTCTATCTGCCCTGTCGTGCCCTCTGTAATTGTTACCGCCCTGACAAAGGAAGTACCCAAGCGTGGCTCTCAAATGATGTATCCATAACAAAAAATCCCTCCTGACACGTTTCTTTTCCCAGTAACAAGAAGGCATCAGGGGAGTGTATTTGCTCGGGGATTTTCTCTCTATTCCCCCCCCCGGGCAAGTACGCTCCCATGATAACATCTTGTTACACGAGGCAGATGGATCAAACATACTGATCCTAAACATCTACAAAGTCCCACTGGATACAACCCTTCAAGGCTCAAAAGGGTAATATTGACACTTTTTTGCACCTTTCTATGCACTGTGACACTATCTGGCCAATGCTTTTCAGTTTGAATTAGTGGTGTTATGTAACATTGTTTTTTATCTTTAAGGCTTCTTGTGACCCTCTTGGGGGTTACTTTTAGTCCCAGTGTGGGTCTAGAGCCTATCTTGTTATACTGACTAGGGTTTGTTTTAATGTCATCATATTTTAAAAGAAAGGTAAATGGAGCCTAAAGTTGCATCCATGGGGCACAAGGATGTTATGTGCAAAACGGGGCAGATTTAAAAATGGGTTATATTGGTACAAATTTATACATATGTGTAAATTATAACACCACAGTGTGATTTGGGGGAATCCCCCTTTAACCAGTTCAAGACATGGTCATTTACTACCATTCCTGAAGGAGCACACTTACAGGTTTATCCGTACATGTGGTTTAAAGAACTGTAAAAAAAAAGAAAAAATCTTGTTATGTTATTTTTGCCTTAAAGGGGTTGTCCAGTACTTAATTATGGGTCCATAGTTAAAAAAAAAAAAAAAACAGGCAGGTAGTTGCTAACAGAGGCAACAACCTGCCTGTCCAAACACGGCGCCGACCGCTTCTTCCAGAGATTCAGTTGCTCCACATCTACAGAACAGCTCGTCTTCTTCCAGGCTGGTCTATCGATGGGGGGGGGGGGGGGTGACTGCCGATTAGGCCCATAGTTAAAAAAAAGAAAAAAGGATGAATACTCCTGGATGTCTAAATATGCTGATATTGATGGGAAAATAATGGAAGTATGAGTCTGTTTTTCACTTTTTTATATAACCACAATGATCACAGAAATAAATTAAAATTTTGCTGACCTTTCCATAAGAATTATTTTTAGATATTGGACACTGGGTGTTTTTCGACAGTGGAGGGCCTAGTAACAGCAATTTGGACTGGCAGCGTTTTTTTATTTGTTATTTTTTATTTATTTCACATATTGTGCCCCTTCATAAGATCATAAAAGACACTTGGGGGCATTTCGACATCTAAAAACTTTTTTTTTTCCTGATTTCAGCCACCTGGTTGTACAGTTCTTTCTCCCTCCACCCATCTCTGCCTTCTCTATGGGGAGTCTGGCTGTGTCTGACAGCTGGCACCCTGCTCTCACAGCTGTATGATCACATGCAGCTGCTCTGCCATGCAAGGACATTTTAGAGTGTCACTGCAGAGTAAAATGCAGCACGCTCAAGACGTTGATTGACCATAGGTGGTCAGGAAGTAGTTTAATTTCAGAACAAATCATTTGCTGCAGGGTTTTTGTCATTTTGTTCCCCTCATTTTATTTGCCAGGAGTAATTGAAGGAGAGGGAAAACTAGTAGCTCCACTCATGACACTGTCACGAGAAAATTCCTAGTGTATTCAAAAATAGATATTTAAATTATTTTCTCTTAAAGGGTATGTACTAATATTAAATTTACACCCCTCCAAATTCTAATAATTTTCCATTGATTGTGGTTTGACCACTGGGACCCCTGCTGATTCTGAGAACAGAGGCTTGGGGTGCCAAGCATGCGCACTCATACTCAACTAGATTGCTGGAGATAGCACTTGGATGTTTCTTACACTCCTATTGAGAATGAATGGAACAGACATGGCATGCTCGGCCTCCTCTCATTGTGACATTGAGCTCAGTGTGTGGAGGATGTCAATCATCATCTCATATCCGTGATTAAAGGATTTGAGGCTGGACTAGTCTGGAGAAAACAACACCCACCCAGACTAGTCCTACCTCATTTGCATATGACAAAACCAACCTAAAACTTGTTTTTAAAAATAGAGAAATGTTTTTCTGCCACATAAAGGAGTTTATTTTAATATATAAGAAAAGAAAAATAGGAACACAGTTCCAGCCAGCTCACCAACTAGGAGGATGCATGGAGGGAAATCCAGACCATGGACTTGAGACTTGGCAGACGAGGAAAAACGGGACTCCAGCTTCCATAAAATGAATGAAACTTTATTCGTGTAAATTACACATAAAACCTCCTGGTTCAAGATAGGAGTGCACTACATAGCACGGGCAATAGCGACGCGTTTCGACCTAGATGCGGTCTTTGTCACAGCAGAAAGCCCCTAAAGAATTATGCCTCTGGCTCTGGGGAAGAGATCCTTCCTAACCTGAATACTGGAGATCAAATATTCTTTGGATCACGTCTGTCCTGCAGCATATTACTATGAATCTATATGTAATTATAAATTCAAGAGACCCAACCCTGTAAAGAAAAAGACAGAATGACAGACTAAAATCTTAAAATCTAAATCAAGGGTGGGGAACCTTTTTTCTGCCAGCGCCATTTGAATATTTAAACCATCCTTCAGGGTCGTACAAATTGTGCACTAACTCCACCCACAAAGTAAGTCTTGACGCTGGCACTGGTGTCAGGACATAATCTTTCATTGCTCATGCCTCCGCAATCAGTAGTGAAAGCCTGCTCACAGAGCAAGAAGAAATTAAAATGCTAGTGGTCTTCAAACCACAGCTGCTAGCCCAAGCACTGTGGTCCCCAGGAATCTGCCCGTTAGCCGAAGAAAAAGTCATCATGGGCAGTAGATTGCCCTCGTGCCTGAGGTACCGTATTTTTCGGACCATAAGACGCACTTTTTTCCCAAAAAATTTTGGGGGAAAATGGGTGTGCGTCTTATGGTCGCAACATACTCACAAATCCGGTGGCGGCGGTCCCATGGTGGCGGTCCCGATGAGCCTCCCTGTGCTCGGTGGTGTCGGGGCTCTGTAGTGTGGCTGCCGCGGTGCTCTGTGCTGCGTGGGGGGGCTCCGCCGGCATTTCGCTATAGCCAGAAATCCCCCAGCAGCTCCGTTGCACTTGCTGCAACGCGTTGGCCTCCAGAAAGATGGCGCATACTCAAATTCAAATCTTGGCAAACGAGATCTCGGTACAAGATCTCATTGCGGAGATCTGACTCTGAGCATGCGCAGCCATCTTTCCGGAGGCCTCCGCCTGCCAGCAAGTGCAACGGAGCTGCGGGGGGCTTTCTGGCTATGACGAAATGCCGGCGGAGCCCCCCACGCAGCACAGAGCCCCGCTGCAGCCACACTACAGAGCCCCGACACCACTGCATCACAGAGCACAGGGAGGCTGCATTAAAACCACCGCCACGGGACCACCGTCACGGGACTTGTAAGTATATTGCCACCCCACAGAGCACAGCCACTCCACAGAGCACCCCTGAAACACAGAGCACCACCACCGCACCGGCCTGGACCACCGAACGACCCCTGTGATCACTCCTCTACCTGTGCTGATCCCTTCGCTGGTAAACTGAATTTGGACTGTAAGACGGACCCCCATTTGACACATTATTTTTTTTCCCCTATTTTCCTTCTGAAAATTTGGGGTGCATCCTATGGTCCGGTGCGTCTTATAGTCCAAAAAATACGGTACCCTGCTACTGATCTAAATCAATGAATGCTCTGCTCCTAAGAGCTAATATACTCATATACAAAAGATATTTCTCTGCTTTCTCTATCTGTGCACCTTTGTCACTGTTTACAACACAATAACAGCCTTCATTAGGCTATACACCTAGACAAGTTCCTGGCATATACGACAAACGTATCCATAGGGCCCTGTTCACCTGATAGAGGCCAAAACAGAAACCTGGCCAAGTTATATCTGTATACCACAGCATATATTAGTAAATTAATGTGCAGGAGCACGAATGCTGTGGCCAATATACAGACATAAAGGGGAGGATATACCATTGGTGCATCCTGTGCAGCTAAGGAGGGGGAATCATAGAATCACAGAATGGTAGAGTTGGAAGGGACCCCCTGGGTCATCTGGTCCAACCACCTGCTCAAAGCAGGATTCACTAAATCATCCCAGACAGATATCGGTCCAGCCTCTGTTTGAAGACTTCTATTGAAGGAGAACTCACCATCTCTCGTGGCAGCCTGTTCCACTCATTGATCACCCTGTCAAAAAGTTTTTTCTAATATCTAATCTGTGTCTCCTCCCATTCAGTTTCATCCCATTGCTTCTAGTCTTTCCTTGTGCAAATGAGAATAAAGATGATCCTTCTACAATGTGACAGCCCTTGAGATATTTGTAGACAGCTATTAAGTCTCCTCTGTCTTCTTTTTTGCAAGCTAAACATTCCCAAATCCTGTAACCGTTCCTCATAGGACATGGTTTGCAGACCGGTCACCATTCTGGTCGCTCTTCTCTGAAGTTGCTCCAGTTTGTCGATGTCTTTTTTAAAATGTGGTGCCCAAAACTGGACACAGTATTCCAGATGAGGTCTGACCAAAGAGGAGTAGAGGGCAATAATGACTTCATGTGATCTAGACTGTATACTTCTGTTAATACATCCTAGAATTGTATTTGCCTTTTTTGCTGCTGCATCACACTGTTGACTCATGTTCAGTCTGTGATCTATTAGTATACCCAAGTCTTTTTCACATGTGCTGTTACTTAGCCCTATTCCTCCCATTTTGTATATGCTTTTTTCATTTTTATTGCCCAGATGTAGTACTTTGCATTTTTCCCTGTTAAAAACCATTCTGTTAGTTGCTGCCCACTGCTCTAGTAAATTTATATATTTTTGAATCCTCTCTCTTCTCCAGTATTAACTATGCCTCCTAGCTTTGTGTCATCAGCAAATTTAATCAGTTTACCCTCAATTCCTTCATCTAAATTATTTATACGGATGTTGAACAATACAGGGCCCAGGACAGAGCCCTGTGGTACGCCACTTGAGATATTCTTCCAACTGGATGTGCAGCCATTTACGACGACTCTTTGGGACCGATCACTAAGCCAGTTATGAATCCACCTAACAGTTGCCTTGTCCATTCCATACTTAGTCATTATTTCAATAAGGATTGTGTGTCTGAATTCCCCTTGGTGTGTCGAAGACCCTTGGTATTACGTGTGTCTAAATTCATTCATGTTTATGGAAGAAACACTGTTGCCACCATCCTTAAGACCCTTGTTCTTACATGGGGGTATCCAAGATGTAACCCTGATGAATCAAACATTAACCACTCTCGGCAATCTCACGTAGCTCTTGTTCCTTATCCAGTCCCTACTGATCTCTACTTCTTGATCCTGCTCTTGACACACTGAAAAGGGCAGGAAATGCTTACTCAGCCAATCACTGACTTGGGAGGGTCCCTGTTGTGGCCAGTGATTGGCTGAGCCTGTACTTTCTGACCTTTTTTTGGTTTGTTTAGTTGAGACCAGGAAGTAGAGAAAAGTAACAAGCATCAGAATGGGGCCTGGAGGGAGAATGGATGTACACGGTGGCGTATGGAGGCCATAGGAGTGCATGGCAATCAGGGGCGTAGCTGTGACTGCAATGCAGACTAAAATTAATAAAAATAAGTGCTAGCCTTGGACATACTAGTGTCCAAGGCAGATGTAGGGAAAACCTGCTCTGGGATGTTGTGCTGTGAAACAGACTGCAGTATGGTAGTCGTGCAGTCCATTTCATTCCAGGGCCAGGTTTTCTATGTGGCTAAAGGCCACAGTTTTTTTTTTTTTGTTAAAAGCCCTGCAGGAAAGGGTTTGGGTGTGTCAGGGCCAATTTCAGTTTGACAGGTGAAAGTGCAGAGCAGAGGTTCTGCAGAGCTTTGTCTGTGTAAGGCTGTGGTTCCACGGTCTGGAACCACAGCGCTTTGGACGGAGCGGAAAGTCCGCTCTGCCCAAAGCCCCGCCCCCTTGTGAACGCGCGGTGAATCCGGATGTGCTCATTGAACACATCCGGAATCACCGCAGCGCTAGATAGACCTGTGTTATTTCCCTTGCGGCGACGGAGCGACATGCTGCGATCTAAAAAGACGCACAACATGCCCGTTAACGCAGGTCTGCCGCCTGCGTGTTTTTAAGCCTAGTGGAGACGGGATTTCTTGAAATCCCCTCCACTATGCTGTAACATCGGGATGCTGCGTGAATGACGCTGCGCCAGCGCAGCATTTACTGAAGGAATCCTGACCCTGGAAACATACCCTAAGGGTATGTGCACACGTTGCGTTTTTAGATGCGTTTGCGCAGCGTTTTTGAATGTGCGGAAACGCATCCAACCCGCAGCCCAGTGCACAGCCAATGTAATCCTATGGGAACCGCAGGTTTGCTGTGCACATGCTGCGGAAAAAAATGCGCCGATTTTCAGCATTTTATTTTCCGCAGCATGTCAATTCTTTGTCCGGAACT
This sequence comes from Oophaga sylvatica, assembly GCA_033576555.1. Lineage (NCBI taxonomy): Eukaryota > Metazoa > Chordata > Amphibia > Anura > Dendrobatidae > Oophaga > Oophaga sylvatica. Next base: position 363,049,626 of record JARQOD010000004.1, on the reverse strand, counting down.
GCAGTGTTTCTGGGCCCATTGACTTGCATTGAGTCAGGCACTTCTGCAGCAAAACCGCAGATCTAAGAAAGATCTGCAGTTCTGCTGCGGGTGAAATGCAGCAGTTCGGGAAGAGGTAAGTGTGTGGGCGGTGACCAGGGGCGTACATAGAAATCATGGGCCCCATAGCAAAAGTCTGAATGGCCCCCCCCAAAAAAAAAAAGCCAGAGCCATTGTAAATGTAAAGTGCCAGCACAGTGAGGGGACACATTTAACAAAAAAAATATATTATGCCCCCATAGATTGTTCCCCCATAGATGCTGCCCCATAGATGCTCCATAGATTATGCCCCCATAGATGCTCCATAGATTGTGCCCCCATAGATGCTCCATAGATAATGCCCCCATAGATGCTCCATATTATGCCCCCATAGATGCTCCATATATTATGCCCCCATAGATTGTGCCCCCATAGATGCTGCCCCATAGATGCTGCCCCATAGATGCTCCATAGATTGTGCCCCCATAGATGCTCCATAGATTGTGCCCCCATAGATGCTCCATAGATTATGCCCCCAGAGATGCTCCATAGATTATGCCCCCATAGATGCTGCCCCATAGATTGTGCCCCCATAGATGCTCCATAGATAATGCCCCCATAGATGCTTCATAGATAATGCCCCCATAGATGCTCCATATATTATGCCCCAATAGATGCTCCATGGATTGTGCCCCCATAGATGCTCCATGGATTGTGCCCCCATAGTTGCTCCATGGATTGTGCCCCCATAGTTGCTCCATGGATTGTGCCCCCATAGATGCTCCATAGATTGTGCCCCCATAGATGCTCCATAGATTGTGCCCCCATAGATGCTCCATAGATTGTGCCCCATAGATGCTCCATAGATTGTTCCCCATAGTATATGTCCCTTATACTGCCGCAGCTGCTGAAACCCAAAAAAACAAAACAAAATATACTTACCTCCCGGCACCTGTGATATTTACCTGTCACCCGGTGCACCGCTGAGCGCCGCTGTCTTCTGGGTCCTCTGCAGTGAATGTTCAGGCAGAGGGCGCGGCGCGCACAAACTACGTCATTGCGCCCTCTGCCTGAACATTCACAGCAAGAGAGGACGCGAGCACACAGCAGCGCAGCGGTGGAACGGGACAGGTTAATATCACTTATACTCACCCTCCCACAGGCGCGGTCTCTGCCCTGCTCTTCTCCTGCGGTCTCCGGCGCCTGTGTTCAGCGGTCACGTGGTACCGCTCATTAAAGTCATGAATATGTGCATATTCATGACTTTAATAAGCGGTACCACCTGACCGCTGAACACAGGCGCCGGAGACCATGGGAGAAGAGCAGGGCAGAGACCGCGCCAGGAGGAGGTGAGTATAAAGCACACAGCTGCGCTCCGCCTCCCCCGCCGACCCCTGCCCTGGTAGTACTGTGTCAGCACAGCTGCCAAACTGCAGCGGCCGTCTCGGGCCCCCTCACCTGTCCGGGCCCCATAGCAGCTGCGTGGTCTGCTACAATTGACAAGAAAACCAAAGTGGAGGGCACCACCCCAAATCCTGTAAAAGAGGGTTCAACCTGGAGTATGTCAAATTAGTATAGTAACAAGACAAAAAAAGAGGGCATACTATGCACCAGGGAACTCCAATAAGTAAAAAGATAACCAATTTTATTAGAACACTACAAAATTTCACACTACATAATTAAAAACAATTAAAAATAAAACAAACAATCCCTGAAAGGGATACATGGCTCCCTGAGACCCATATAAATGTGCAAATATGACAAATGCATATAGAATGTGGATATTAGTAATATCAATGTAAATATATCAAAAGAAACACATTGCACAAGAATGTATATGAAAATATATATATATATACCCAATCAAACCCCACAGTAGTTCTTGGATATACAGGTCCTTCTCAAAAAATTAGCATATAGTGCTAAATTTCATTATTTTCCATAATGTAATGATTACAATTAAACTTTCATATATTTTAGATTCATTACACACCAACTGAAATTTGTCAGGTCTTTTATTGTTTTAATGCTGATGATTTTGGCATACAACTCCTGATAACCCAAAAAACCTGTCTCAAAAAATTAACATATTTCAACCGTCCAATAAAATAAAAGTGTTTTTTAAAAACAAACAAAAAAAAACATCAAATAATAAAGTTCAGTTATGCACTCAATACTTGGTCGGGAATCCTTTTGCAGAAATGACTGCTTCAATGCGGCGTGGCATGGAGGCAATCAGCCTGTGACACTGCTGAGGTGTTATGGAGGCCCAGGATGCTTCGATAGCGGCCTTAAGCTCATCCAGAGTGTTGGGTCTTGCGTCTCTCAACTTTCTCTTCACAATATCCCACAGATTCTCTATGGGGTTCAGGTCAGGAGAGTTGGCAGGCCAATTGAGCACAGTAATACCATGGTCAGTAAACCATTTACCAGTGGTTTTGGCACTATGAGCAGGTGCCAGGTCGTGCTGAAAAATGAAATCTTCATCTCCATAAAGCATTTCAGCCGATGGAAGCATGAAGTGCTCCAAAATCTCCTGATAGCTAGCTGCATTGACCCTGCCCTTGATGAAACACAGTGGACCAACACCAGCAGCTGACATGGCACCCCACACCATCACTGACTGTGGGTACTTGACACTGGACTTCAGGCATTTTGGTATTTCCTTCTCCCAGTCTTCCTCCAGACTCTGGCACCTTGATTTCCGAATGACATGCAAAATTTGCTTTCATCAGAAAAAAGTACTTGGGACCACTTAGCAACAGTCCAGTGCTGCTTCTCTGTAGCCCAGGTCAGGCGCTTCTGCCGCTGTTTATGGTTCAAAAGTGGCTTTACCTGGGGAATGCGGCACCTGTAGCCCATTTCCTGCACACGCCTGTGCACGGTGGCTCTGGATGTTTCTACACCAGACTCAGTCCACTGCTTCCTCAGGTCCCCCAAGGTCTGGAATCGGTCCTTTTCCACAATCTTCCTCAGGGTCCGGTCACCTCTTCTCGTTGTACAGCGTTTTCTGCCACATTGTTTCCTTCCAACAGACTTCCCATTGAGGTGCCTTGATACAGCACTCTGGGAACAGCCTATTTGTTGAGAAATTTCTTTCTGGGTCTTACCCTCTTGCTTGAGGGTGTCAATGATGGCCTTCTTGACATCAGTCAGGTCGCTAGTCTTACCCATGATGGGGGTTTTGAGTAATGAACCAGGCAGGGAGTTTTTAAAAGCCTCAGGAATCTTTTGCATGTGTTTAGAGTTAATTTGTTGATTCAGAAGATTAGGGTAATAGGTCGTTTAGGCCTCTTTCACATTTCCGGCGGGCGCCTAGCGGCGCCCCCGGCATTTTGCCGCAGCGCCGCATCTGAAAATCTGATGCGCCGCATGCGGCTTTTTTCGCATTGACATGCATTAGCGCCGGATGGCGCCGCATGTCAATGCGTTGCATGCGGTTTTGTCCGGATGCGGCGCAAATGTACATTGCGGCGTCCGGAAAAAACGCTGCATGTAACGTTTTTTGTTTTTGCCGGATGGTTTCTTATCTCTCCAAGCATCAGAAACCATCCGGCAAAAAACCGCATTTTGGCCGCCGGAAGTGTGAAAGGTTTTCACATGCGAAACAGGCCTTAGAGAACCTTTTTTTTGATATGCTAATTTTTTGAGACAGGTTTTTTGGGTTATCAGGAGTTATATGCCAAAATCATTAGAATTAAAACAATAAAAGACCTGACAAATTTCAGTTGGTGTGTAATGAATCTAAAATATATGACAGTTTAATTGTAATCATTACATTATGGAAAATAATGAAATTTAGCACTATATGCTAATTTTTTGAGAAGGACCTGTAGAATAGCATACAAGTAAATAAGTTTGTACTAGAACCTTAAATGCTACAAGATGGTGGTATAAACAGATGCAACAATAACAATTAAATTGCAATATAGATGGCACCAATAACACTAAGCTTAAGCAAAAACCATGCTGATAAAAAAAATCATCATGTGAGTGCAGCATGGAACAGATTGAGCACCTATCAGATGAATGATCTAAGAAAAAAAGTGCCCATAGAAAATGACCAAAATAATACCCAGCCTGTGGGGAAGGAAAAGGGGGTCAGGGAGGGCAGAGCCCAACGCGTATCGCCACCTCCGTGGCTTCGTCAGGAGCAGTTATAGTGCTTCCCTTGTAGGGTTCAATATTTATAGAACACAAATAAAGCAAAAACTCACGTCAGCTGAGAACGGAATCCAACCCCCGTTGTCTGCTACAATTGACGGTACGCCACTGGCGGTGACTGTGTGCGTGTATAGAGTGTGGGCGGTGACTGTGTGTGTGTGTGGAGTGCCGGTGTCTGCGTGATCTGTGTATGTGCGGGGGTCTGCTGGGCTGTGTGGGGGTCTGCGTGCCTGTGCGTGTTTGTGTGTGTGTGTGTCTGTGTATGCAGGCATCGTCCGATGGGACTACACGTCCCATCCGGCTATGCCTGCTACAGTGACAGTGACTGACACATTAGCCAATGATGGGACAGACTGTGTGTAGAGGTCGGCACATCCGGCTAATGTCTTGAATGAAACAAAAACAAACCATCATTACATATACAGAACATCCGACATACAACAGGATACACAACATACACACATAACAAGAGTACATACATGTAACATACAGAACATACAGTACAGACATGTAACTACAGCCATACACATAACATACAACACATAGCATAGAGTACATACCACCAATCACCTAATCCCGACGCTCGTCTCCTAATAAAAATAAAATAAAACAACCTAACTTACTTTCTGCCGAGTCCAGTGATTAACGCTCCTTCAGCCATCAGACGTAACTATATGTCCATTGACCCTGGACCTAATTCCATGGACGGAAATAGTACGTCATGGGCATCAAACTATTATCACAGCTGACACAACTAAATAAGGTCAGGAGCGTCACGACCACTCCCGCACATTATCCCTTGGGCAAAAAACCGCGAATCAAACATGATCGCGCTGTACCAGGGGACAGGGGAGATCGCGCAGGCAGGAGGCTCCCTGCGCGTTCCCCTGAGACCCTCAGAGCAGCGCGATGTGTCGCGCTGTTCGAGGGTCGTCCTCCCTCCAGGTCCCCGGATCAAGATGGCGCCGGGGTCCTGCAGGAGGCGGCTTCCTCAGTGCCCTGCTGAGAGCAGCGCTGGGGAAGCCTGCAGCAGTGCCAAGCGATCGCTGGTGTGACAGAGTGCTGTGCACACTGTCACACCAGCGATCTGCTAAAATACAGTGATGTCCACCTGGACAAAGTAAAAAGTAAAAAAGTAAAAATAAAAAGTGTAAAAAAATCATAAAAAAAAAAAAAATATTCCAATAAATTCATTTTTCTGTAAATAAAAAAACAAATAAAAGTACACTATTTGGTATCGCCGCGTCCGTAACGACCCCCCTATAAAACTGTCCACTAGTAACCTTTAGTGAACCCTTAAAAAAAAAAAAAAAACAAAGCAAAAAATCAATGCTTATCATCATACGCGACAAAAAGTGAAATAAACGCGATCAAAGACCGTATAAATAAACTGGTACCACTGAAACGTCATCTGTCCGCAAAAACGAGCCATCACACAGCATCATGACAAAAATAAAAAGTTATAGCTCGCAGAATAAAGCGATGCAAAAATAATGATTTTTATATAAAATTGTTTTCATTCTACTAAAGCGCAAAACCTAAAAATGATATAAATGAGGTATCGCCGTAATCGACTGACCCGAAGATAAAACTGCTTTATCAATTTTAACCACACGCGGAACGGTATAAACGCCTCCCCAAAAGAAATTCATGAATTGCTGATTTTCTTCATTCTAACCTCCCAAAAATCGAAATAAAAAGCGATCAAAAAACGTCACGTGCTCAAAAATAGTACAAATAAAAACGTCAACTCGTCCCGCAAAAAATAAGACCTCACATGACTCTGTGGGCCAAATATGCAAAATTATAGCTCTCAAAATGTGGTGATGCAAAAAACTATTTTTTGCAATAAAAAGCGTCTTTTAGCGTGACAGCTGCCAATCATAAAAACCCGCTATAAATAGTAAATCAAACCCCCCTTTATCACCCCCTTAGTTAGGGAAAAATAATAAAATTAAAAAAATGTATTTATTTCCATTTTCCCGTTAGGGTTAGGGTTGCGGCTAAAGTTAGGGTTAGGGTTGGCGCTAACGTTAGTATTAGGGTTAGGGTTGGCGCTAACGTTAGGATTAGGGTTGGGATTAGGGTTATGGGTGTGTTAGGGTTAGGTTTGTGGTTAGGGTTGGGACTAGGGTTATTGGTGTTTGGGGTTAGGGTTGGAGTTAGAATTGGGGGGTTTCTGCTGTTTAGGCACATCAGGGGCTCTCGAAATGTGACATGGCGTCTGATCTCAATTCCAGCCAATTCTGCGTTGAAAAAGTCAAATGGTGCTCCTTCACTTCTGAGCTCTGCCATGCGCCCAAACAGTAGTTTACCCCACATATGGGGTATCAGCATACTCTGGACCCCAAGAGTTATTGTGCAATTTGGCCTATTTCTCCTGTTACCCTTGGGAAAATAAAAAACTGGGGGCGACAAAATCATTTTTGTAAAAAAAAAAAATGATTTTTTTGTTTTTAACGGCTGTATGTTATAAAACTTCTGTGAAGTACTTGGGGCTTCATAGCGCTCACCACACTTCTAGATAAGTTCCTTGTGGGGTCTATTTTCCAAAATGGGGTCACTTGTGGGGGGTTTCCACTGTTTAGGCGCATCAGGGGCTCTCCAAATGCGACATGACGCCCCCAGACCATTCCATCAAAGTCTGCAATCCAAAACGTCACTACTTCCCTTCCGAGCCCCGACGTGTGCCATACAGTAGTTTTCTCCCACATATTGGGTATCAGCGTACTCAGGACAATTTGGACAACAACTTTTGGGGTCCAATTTCTCCTGTTACCCTTGTGAAAATAAAATATTGGGGGCGAAAAAAATCATTTTTGTAAAAAAAAAAAGGATTTTTTATTTTTACGGCTGTACGTTATAAACTTCTGTGAAGCACTTCGGGGTTCAAAGTGCTCACCACACATCTAGATAAGTTCCTTGTGGGGTCTATTTTCCAAAATGGGGTCACTTGTGGGGGTTTCCACTGTTTAGGCGCATCAGGGGTTCTCCAAATGCGACATGACGCCCCAGACCATTCCATCAAAGTCTGCAATCCAAAACGTCACTACTTCCCTTCCGAGCCCCGACGTGTGCCTATACAGTAGTTTTCTCCCACATATTGGGTATCAGCGTACTCAGGACAAATTGGACAACAACTTTTGGGGTCCAATTTCTCCTGTTACCCTTGTGAAAATAAAATATTGGGGGCGAAAAAAATCATTTTTGTAAAAAAAAAAAGGATTTTTTATTTTTACGGCTGTACGTTATAAACTTCTGTGAAGCACTTCGGGTTCAAAGTGCTCACCACACATCTAGATAAGTTCCTTGTGGGGTCTATTTTCCAAAATGGGTCACTTGTGGGGGGTTTCCACTGTTTAGGCGCATCAGGGGCTCTCCAAATGCGACATGACTCCCCCAGACCATTCCATCAAAGTCTGCAATCCAAAACGTCACTACTTCCCTTCCGAGCCCCGACGTGCGCCCATACAGTAGTTTACTCCCACATATTGGGTATCAGCGTACTCAAGACAAATTGGACAACAACTTTTGGGGTCCAATTTCTCCTGTTACCCTTGTGAAAATAAAATATTGGGGGCGAAAAAATCATTTTTGTAAAAAAAAAAAGGATTTTTTATTTTTACGGCTGTACGTTATAAACTTCTGTGAAGCACTTCGGGGTTCAAAGTGCTCACCACACATCTAGATAAGTTCCTTGTGGGGTCTATTTTCCAAAATGGGGTCACTTGTGGGGGGTTTCCACTGTTTAGGCGCATCAGGGGCTCTCCAAATGCGACATGACTCCCCCAGACCATTCCATCAAAGTCTGCAATCCAAAACGTCACTACTTCCCTTCCGAGCCCCGACGTGCGCCCATACAGTATTTACTCCCACATATTGGGTATCAGCGTACTCAAGACAAATTGGACAACAACTTTTGGGGTCCAATTTCTCCTGTTACCCTTGTGAAAATAAAATATTGGGGGCGAAAAAATCATTTTTGTAAAAAAAAAAAGGATTTTTTATTTTTACGGCTGTACGTTATAAACTTCTGTGAAGCACTTCGGGGTTCAAAGTGCTCACCACACATCTAGATAAGTTCCTTGTTGGGTCTATTTTCCAAAATGGGGTCACTTGTGGGGGGTTTCCACTGTTTAGGCGCATCAGGGGCTCTCCAAATGCGACATGACTCCCCCAGACCATTCCATCAAAGTCTGCAATCCAAAACGTCACTACTTCCCTTCCGAGCCCCGACGTGCGCCCATACAGTAGTTTACTCCCACATATTGGGTATCAGCATACTCAGGAAAAATTGGACAACAACTTTTGGGGTCCAATTTCTCCTGTTACCCTTGTGAAAATAAAATATTGGGGGCTAAAAAATCATTTTTGTAAAAAAAAAAAAGAATTTTTTTATTTTACGGCTGTACGTTATAAACTTCTGTGAAGCACTTTGGGGTTCAAAGTGCTCACCACACATCTAGATAAGTTCCTTGAGGGGTCTAGTTTCCAAAATGGTGTCATTTGTGGGGGGTTTCCACTGTTTAGGCAGATCAGGAGCTCTCCAAACACGACATGGCATCCAGCCAATTCTGCGTTGAAAAAGTCAAACGGCGCTCCTTCCCTTCCAAACTCTGCCATGCACCCAAACAGTGGTTTACCCCCACAAATGGGGTATCAGCGCACTCAGGACAAATTGCACAATAACTTTTGGAGTCTTGTTTCCCTTGGGAAAATAAAAATTGGGGTGAAAAGATCAATTTTGTGGAAAAAATATAATTTTTTAATTTTACGGCTCTACGTTATAAACTTGTGTGAAGCACTTGGGGGTTCAAATTGCTCACCAAAGATCTAGATAAGTTCCTTAGGGGGTCTAGTTTCCCAAATGGGGTCACTTGTGGGGGGTTTCCACTGTTTAGGCACATCAGGGGCTCTCCAAATGCAACATGGCGTCCAATCTCAATTCCAGCCAATTTTGGTTGGAAAAAGTCAAATAGTGCTCCTTCCATTCCGAGCTCTGCCATGCGCCCAAACAGTGGTTCCCCCCCACATATGGGGTATCAGCGTACTCAGGACAAATTGGACAACAAATTTTGTGGTCCAATTTCTCCTGTTACCTATGGGAAAATAAAAAATTAGTGACTAAGAGATAATTTTTGTGGGAAAAAAATAGGATTTTTTATTTTCATGCCCGGGCATTATAAACTTGTGTGAAGCACTTGGGGTTCAAAGTGCTCACCAAAGATCTAGATAAGTTCCTTAGGGGGTCTAGCTTCCAAAATGGGGTCACTTGTGGGGGGTTTCCACTGTTTAGGCTCATCTGGGGCACTACAAACGGAACATGACCCCATCAATGTTTGCATTCCAAAACGTTACTGCTTCTTTTCCAAGCCCTGCCGTGCGCCCAAACAGTTTCCCCCCCCCACATATGGGGTATCAGCGTACTCAGGACAAATTGGACAACAAGTTTTGGGGTCCAATTTCCTTGGGAAAAATCAAAAATTTGGGACTAAAAAAAATCATTTTTGTGGAAAATTGTTTTTTTTTTTTTTCACACCCAGGCATTATAAACTTTTGTGAAACACTTTGGGGTTCAAAGTGCTCACAACAGATCTAGATAAGTTCCTTAGGGGGTCTAGTTTCCAAAATGGTGTCACTTGTGGGGGGTTTCCACTGTTTAGGCACATCAGGGGCTCTCCAAATGCAACATGGCGTCCAATCTCAATTCCAGCCAATTTTGGTTGGAAAAAGTCAAATAGTGCTCCTTCCATTCCGAGCTCTGCCATGCACCCAAACAGTGGTTCCCCCCCACATATGGGGTATCAGCGTACTCAGGACAAATTGGACAACAAATTTTGTGGTCCAATTTCTCCTGTTACCTATGGGAAAATAAAAAATTAGTGACTAAGAGATAATTTTTGTGGGAAAAAAATAGGATTTTTTATTTTCATGCCCGGGCATTATAAACTTGTGTGAAGCACTTGGGGGTTCAAAGTGCTCACCAAAGATCTAGATAAGTTCCTTAGGGGTCTAGCTTCCAAAATGGGGTCACTTGTGGGGGGTTTCCACTGTTTAGGCTCATCTGGGGCACTACAAACGGAACATGACCCCCATCAATGTTTGCATTCCAAAACGTTACTGCTTCTTTTCCAAGCCCTGCCGTGCGCCCAAACAATTCCCCCCCCCACATATGGGGTATCAGCGTACTCAGGACAAATTGGACAACAAGTTTTGGGGTCCAATTTCCTTGGGAAAAATCAAAAATTTGGGACTAAAAAATCATTTTTGTGGAAAATTGTTTTTTTTTTTTTTTCACACCCAGGCATTATAAACTTTTGTGAAACACTTTGGGGTTCAAAGTGCTCACAACAGATCTAGATAAGTTCCTTAGGGGGTTTAGTTTCCAAAATGGTGTCACTTGGGGGGTTTCCACTGTTTAGGCGTATCAGGGGCTCTCCAAACACGACATGGCGTCCAATCTCAATTCCAGCCAATTTTAGTTTGAAAAAGTCAAACGGCGCTCCTTCCCTTACGAGCTCTGCCGTGTGCCCAAACAGTGGTTTTCCCCCACATATGGGGTATTGGCGTACTCAGGAGAAATTGCACAACAACTTTATCTGTCCATTTTCTCCTTTTACCCTTGTGAAAATAAAAAAAAGTTTGTAAAAGATCATTTTTGTGGCTAAAAAGTTAAATATTAATTTTTTCCATCCACGTTGCTTCAGCTCCTGTGAAGCACCTGAAGGGTTAATAAACTTCTTGAATGTAGTTTTGAGTACCTTGAGGGGTGCAGTTTTTATAATGGTGTCACTTTTGGGTATTTTCTGCCATATAGACCCGTCAAAGTGACTTCAAATGTGAGTTGGTCCCTAAAAAAATGGCTTTGTAAATTTTGTTGTAAAAATGAGAAATCACTGGTCAACTTTTAACCCTTCTAATTTCCTAACAAAGAAAAATTTTTTGTGCTGATGTAAAGTAGACATGTGGGAAATGTTATTTATTAACTATTTTGTGTGACATATTTCTCTGTTTTAAGGGAAAAAAAATTCAAAGTTTGAAAACTGCAAAATTTTTAAAATTTTCGCCATATTTGCGTTTTTTTCAAAAATAAACGCAAGTTATATCGAAGAAATTTTACCACTAACATGAAGTACAATATGTCACGAGAAAACAATCTCAGAATCGCGAAGATCCGTTGAAGCGTTCCAGAGTTATAACCTCATAAAGAGACAGTGGTCAGAATTGTAAAAATTGGCCCGGTCATTAACGTGCAAACCACCCTTGGGGGTGAAGGGGTTAACAAGTGTCCCACGACGATCTCCAGTGTAGAACACTTCAGTTCATTCTCTCACTAGCAATGCTGGGTGAGAAAATTCCCACACAGCATTGCCATAAAGTAAGAGAATGAACTCAGGTAACCTCAGTGATGCAGTGCAGTTGCCATTGTCTCCTGTTAGTGCATCACTGGGAGGCCCTATAGAGCAATGACATCACCCAATGTCACTGTTCTATAGGGGAGATCGTCATGGGGCACTCGTTATTAATTGGACTGCGTCGGACAGGGAGTATACGGTTGTTTTATTTTTTTACTTTTTATTACAGGAGACCGAGGGCGTCGCTTGGATTTGGGCGTGCAATAAAATATGAAAACCGTGTTGTGTTTTATTTCATTAAAATATTTATTTTCTTATATGTTTTTTTAACCATTTCAAACTATAAGATTAATGATGGATAGGTGTCTTATTGACGCTTCTCCATTATTAACCGGGCTTAATGTCACCTTACAATAGCAAGGTGACATTAACCCTTATTACCCTATATGCCACCGCTACACGGCAGTGGGAAGAGAGGGGCTAAGTGCTGGAATTGGCGCATCTTACAGATGCACCAATTCTGGGGCAGCTGGGTGCTGGTATTTTTAGCCAGGGGGGTGCGCCAATATCCATGGCACCTTGCTAGGCTATGAATATCAGCCCGCAGCTGTCTGCGTAGCCTTTCTGGCTAGAAATTATACGGGGACTCCACATCATTTTTTTGGGCGGTCCCCCTATTTTAATAGCCAGCAAAGGCTAGCTGTGGGCTGATATTCATAGCCTGGGAAGCTCCATGGGTATTAACCGCTTCCCAGGCTAGAAATATTGGCCCCGGCCATCGACTTTCCCCCTCTGACGCAGAAAATTGTGCGGGAGCCCATGCCATTTTTTTAAAATTAAAGATATTGCATGAAGATTTTGTGTGTGTGTCTTGAACTATTTATGTACTATTTTATTTATCTATCTATCCATTTATTATCTATCTATTATCTATATATCTATCCATCTATTATCTATCTATTTATCTATTTATTTTTTATCTATTTATTATCTATCTATTATCTATCATCTATCTATCTACCTATCTATCCATCTATTATCTGTCTCTCTGTCTGTGGGTAATGGAGTGTGGGTTGGACAAATGTAAAAGAGGAGGTTGGACAAGAAATGACATCAAAAACCTTTTTTTTGTTAAATAACATATCTTTATTTAGCTTACAAAAACGCATACAAATCCGCATGAAAAAACGCATCAAAAAAGCTCCTGCATTTTCTGTCAAGAGGTCCTGTTTTTGTGCAAAAAATTCAGCAGTCAAATCTGCAACGTGTGCACATACCCTAATACAGTATTAATAAATATTGAAATATAATAATATTCCAAATAATTAAATGTTCATACTAACATTTTAATATTGAGCAGAATGACATTCGGTTTACTGGTTCACCCCTACACAACAGTCGCGGCCTCTCACATTGCCCCTTGTGTAAAGTATTTGCCCCCACCGCTCCCCTGTTCCAGATAAAATCCTATGGAAAAGAATAATTGTGGTGAAACCAAGGAATGAAAAGTGTTACAAAAATTTGATAAATAAAAAAAGTTGTGTCTGTAAATAGCGCACCATGGGGTGTCTAAATGCCAAGATATGTACAGCAAATGGAGAAAATAGAGAAAAAAGAGACTACTGCCCATGGGGAGGCATGGCGTGTGAGCCTGGGACCACCTGGGAGCTATTGGGGCATGCATGAATCACAGCTGGCACCCTGCTTATTATCCAGGGTAACTGCAGCCTTTATTGCTGTATTGTGTCCCCCAAATCTAGTCACACACTGAGGGACGCGTGCGGCAGCGGGACAGCTGCACGGCTCTGAGAGGGTTAACGCAAGGAGGCACGATTTCGGCGGAATCTCCTCCTCTGGTGACGTCAGCAAGGGCTGTATACTGCCAGGCGCTGTCCGCACACACGGTGCTGAGCCATGTCCGCCAGTCCGGGGTACAGCGAGGAAAAGGGGGGCAGCCTGGGCGAGCCCGAGTATGGCCAGGACCCTGCCAGCGGGGGCATCTTCAGCAGCGACTACAAGAGGTACCATGGTCGGGGCGGCGGGCACCATTGCCGCAAGTGGCGTCCGTGTAACCACTGGTCAGCGTTACAGAATAGCCGGTGCTAGCCCACCACACAATGGAGGCTTGTGCTGGGAAAGGGGGATGGTGTTATCTGCTTCCAGGAGAGGAGGGGTTGGGGGCTGCAGCCATCCCATGGCTCCGGCCTACTGATGGCACTAAGGTGTCACCCAGGCAGTGACTTCTCCTAGGCTCCATAGTACCAGGGTCTGTCATTGTCACATTGTAACCACCCTGCACAAGTCCTGGTATGGGGGGATTATGGGCCTGCTGCATAGGGGGCATCACCAACCTGTGGCCCCTGAGCCCTCACACCTGGGGCTGAAATGCAACCAGAAATAACAATAATGCTGACGTTAGCGGGGGCTGTCATCCTTTCTTAGCCCTACATAATCTTTTCAGTTCATTACATGGAGTACCACAGTACCATCAGGGTTGCCAACTTTTTATTTTTTGGACATCCCTGACAGACAATATTTTTACAGACACAATAAAAACCCCCATTATAAATCTTAGTGATTACAGGTGGTCCATGTCTGCCCCCCATAATTCTGATGTGAAGACAGCAGCTGCATTCACGGTAAAATGATAATTACAGTCAACATAATCTGTACAAGTTTCTTCAGCTGGACACTATTTTAATGGATGAGGGCAAGAAGTGCCCTATTTTTACGGACTATCCTGGAAATTCTGGGCGCTTGACAACCCTGAGCACCATCCGCCTCCTAAACATCACCTGGATCGTGCCAATGCCCACTAAGACTCCTGTATGAGACCGTCACGGAGTAATAATTGAGACATCTTTGAATTTGCAAATACGCGCTCTTTTAAAGGGGTTATCCACTACTAGGACATCCCCTTCATAAACTAAATGTTCAGCCCTGATAAAATAATAAAGCCTATACTCTCCTCCAGTGCCGGCTCCGTTCCATCGGTGTCGTCACTCGCTCTCCCTGGAGCTGTGATGCTGTGTTGTGACACGTCGTGCCTGGCGCCCAATCAGCACTGGCGTCACTGTCTCCGTCTTCGGACAAACTGAACATGAAGATGAAGTCCGGGCTGGAGCTGATCCCTGGCTCCCTCTTCATGTTCATTTCGACAGGAGATGGAAACTGTAATGCCAGCACTGATTGGGCGTCACAACATCACAGACCCATAGACTTGTATTGGCGAGTTTGGAATGTCCTCATGTTTTAGTGCCGACCACTCTGTCCCTAAAAAAAACACGGACATGTGAACTGCCCAATTAACTATAATGGATACGAGTTCTATAGGATAGAAGAAATATGCAAAAAACTGACGTCTGAATGAGTTCTTCCTCGCGGACCAAACATATGATGGAAAATGTTATATTTTGTCCCTGTGTAAGATGTGCTTTACTCAAATCTGCAAAGAAATATCCTAAAAGGGGCGATCAGATGAGCAACACATTTACACATCGTTACATGCCTACCATAGAAAAGCAATTGTAGCACAATAAAGTCTTACTACTATATATCCTAGTGTCCAATTGTCACAAAATGCAGCAGGATACATGTAGAACTATAGATGTGACATAATGAGATGACTACTCCAATGCTGAAAAATGTCAGATTGCTACATAAATTCTGGCCAAATTGTTACATAAAAAGTAAGGTAAAAATAAGCCACATAGATTGTTTCCATTATATTTGTTTATAGGTGTTTTTGAGGCTAAAGCTATTGATAACCTGTCTTTAGGATAGGTCATAAATATCAGATTAGTGGGGGTCTGACATCCTCCGATCAGCTGTTATAAGCTGTGGCAGCTGCTGGATGTAAACAGTGAGTGGTGCTGAACAGTGCAGCTCTGTTCACTGTGTAGTGACCATTCACTTCAATAGGAGCTGAGCTGCAGTATTCACAAACGCCCACTCCACAATGCTTTTTATGTTTGTTTTATTTTTTTTGTTTTTTTTTTATTTGTTTTTAATTTAATATTTTTTTTTAACTGTGATTACTACTTTTTCTGGGTCTGGAAGAAGCTAGAATAACATGCTCTGCATTATGCAGATGACACATGCCAATGATCTAATTCCTGCTTGGTTAATTATTAGATCGTTATCAGCAGGTATCTGCGTATGGAAGAATTCTCAGATAATACAAATCAAATTCTCCCAGCATGCTCTCCTCAAGTCTGACATTTCAGCGGTTGATCACATTAGGTGAAATCGTATGACACAGTTTTAGCGTGATCTATTTTAAGGAGTTATCCAGGCTTGAGACAGTAGTCTGAAGTCACTTCATGTGACTGTAGACTGTCGACTCATGACATCATGCGATGTGCATGCTGTCACCATTCCCTAGCATTGCCAGTGTGAGTGAGCAGTCACATGACCTCATAATGCAATTAATTTGCTTGCAGTCACATGTCGACTAGACATATTCAGCTTTGCTCTGTAGAAGTGAATTGAGATATGGCTAGTTGGCACCTGATCGCAAGCATACAAATCACACACATGGGCTCTTGTAACCGTCAGATCGCATGCTGTCACGATTCAGCAGACTTTTGTGTCTAATCCCTAGAAAAACCTTTTAATGGCAAAGTAGTTTTTGCAGCATCATCTGCTAGTAAAAATGACCACATATATTTGCCATTTAGATGGTAGATATACGGTGAGTTCGGAACGTATTCAGACACATTTACATTTTTCACTCTTTGTTTCATTGCAGCCATTTGGTAAATGCAAAAAAGTTAATTTTTTCTCATTAATGTACACTCTGCACCCCATCCTGACTGATAAAAAACAGAAATGTAGAAATTTTTGCAAATTTATTAAAAAACGAAAAACTGAAATATAACATGGTTATAAGTATTCAGACCCTTTGCTCAGACACTCATATTTACATCACATGCTGTCCATTTATTTGTGATCCTCCTTGAAATGGTTCTACTCTTTCATTGGAGTCTAGCTGTGTTTAATTAAACTGATAGGACTTGATCTGTAAAGGCACACACCTGTCTGTATAAGACCTCACAGCTCACAGTGCATGTCAGACCAAATGAGAATCATGAGGTCAAAGGAACTGGCCAAGGAGCTCAGAGACAGAATTGTGGCAAGGCACAGATCTGGCCAAAGTTACAAAAGAATTTCTGCAGTACTCAAGGTTCCTAAGAGCACAGGGGCCTCCATAATCCTTAAATGGAAGAAGTTTGGGACCACCCGAAGTCTTCCTAGACTTGGCCGTCCAGCCAAACTGAGCAATCGTGGGAGAAGAGCCTTGGTGAGAGAGGTAAAGAAGAATCCCAAGATCACTGTGGCTGAGCTCCACAGATGCAGTAGGGAGATGGGAGAAAGTTCCACAAAGTCAACTATCACTGCAGCCCTCCACCAGTCGGGCCTTTACGGCAGAGTGGCCCGACGGAAGCCTCTCCTCAGTGCCAGACATATGAAAGCCCGCATAGAGTTTACTAAAAAACACATGAAGGACTCCCAGACTTTGAGAAATAAGATTCTCTGATCTGATGAGACGAAGATTGAACTTTTTGATGATAATTCTAAGTGGTATGTGTGGAGAAAACCAGGCACTGCTCATCACCTGCCCAACACAATCCCAACAGTGAAATGTGGTGGCAGCATCATGTTATGGGGGTGTTTTTCAGCTGCAGGGACAGGATGACTGGTTGCATTTGAAGGAAACATGAATGCGGCCAAGTACAGAGATGTCCTAGATTAAAACCTCTTCCAGAATGCTCTGGACCTCAGACTCGGCCGAAGGTTCACCTTCCAACAAGACAATGACCCTAAGCACACAGCTAAAATAACAAAGGAGTGGCTTCAGAACAATTCTGTGACCATTCTTGACTGGCCCATCCAGAGCCCTGACCTAAACCCAATTGAGCATCTCTGGAGAGACCTGAAAATGGCTGTACACCAACGTTCACCATCCAACCTGACGGAACTGGAGAGGATCTGCAAGGAAGAATGGCAGAGGATCCCCAAATCCAGGTGTGAAAAACCTGTTACATCATTCCCAAGAAGACTCATGACTCTACTAGCTCAAAAAGGTGCTTCTACTCAACACTGAGCAAAGGGTTCGAATACTTATGACCATGTGATATTTCAGGTTTTTCTTTTTTAATAAATTTGCAAAAATTTCTACATTGTGTACCTTGGTTACCAGCTCCCCTGCAGCAGTGCGCTGGTATCCAACGTACACATCGGTTTTCCAGGCACAGCCCCGCGCCTGAAAACCCGATGTGTACCTTGGTTACCAGCTGATCGCTGGTCTCCTGCCTGCCACATGCAGCGATGCGTGCTGGCCAGCGTGAGACCAGCGATCAAAAAAAAGTCCAGGCATTTCTGACACGACCAGCGATTCACAGCAGGGGCCTGATCGCTGGTACGTGTCAGACATAGCGAGATCGCTGTTGCGTCACAAAACTTGTGACTCAGCAGCGATCTCGTTAGCAATCTCGCTATGTGAGACGGGGCCCTAATTACAAACAGGATACTCAATATTTATTTGTCAAGTCCTTAAATTCAAACTGGTTTTCTGAGAAAATCTGGGGAGTGTCATGGAGTGCTGAATCACGCTGGATCAGGCACAATGGTTGTACCTATGGCCTGTTTCACACATCAGTTTTTCAGAATTAGTCGCAATCCGTCAAAGTTTTTAAAAAATGGATCCTGTGCATTTTCTGAAAAATTTATGTGATGGATCCTGCACGGAGTAGAAAACATTCCGGGGAGAGAGATCCGTCGCTAATACAAGTCCATGAGAAAAAACGGATCCAGCACTGGATCCATTTTTTTCGCAAGACGACAGATTGTGACTGATGGCAAAAAACTGATGTGTGAAACAGGCCTAAGCCTCTTCCCTTTATCCTTTCCTGTCTGTTGTTTGAACTTGATGGACATGTGTCTTTTTTTAACCGTATCAACTATGTAAGTGAAAAAAATAACCATTACTTATCAATTGAATCCCATGCCGCTCCACCACCACTGCTTCGGTGGTCCCCACCAGTCCTGCAGTGATGAAGTCCCATCATTATTCATGTCACCTCTGCAGTCACACACTGGGCTCAATAATTATGTGCCATACATGCCAAAGTCACTAAAATCCACTGATGGGCTGCAGCAGTGTCAGGTAAATGATGGACGTGACATCATCCCTGCAGGACCGGCAGAGACCACCACCCAACAGGTAAGTAATGGTTTGACTATTGCTTTCTCTTGGACAACTTTACCAAATCCCATAAACCCCTTTAAACTCTGAAGTTGTTTCCCCTGAAGCAGAAATATCCAGTTTGATTCTCTACTGAAGGAGAGTTAAAAAAAAAACAATCTCCCCTTGTTATGTTTATTTTAATTATTTTAGCACTTTGTCATCAAACTGCAGCCATTTTTGTGGTATGTTAGTTACATCCTTACATCTAACTACCCTCTGTTCCTCTAGGCTACATTTCCATAGAGAATGGTCTCTTTGTCTCCCACAGAGTGTGCCCGCCCACTCCACTTACAAAGCACTATCCCAAGCAGGGGCGTAACTAGAATAGGTGCAGGGGTTGCAATCACATCGGGGCCCCGGAGCCTAGGGAGCCCTAAAGGTCCTTTTGACCCTTATGAAAAGACTATGAATATTGAATACCTGCGATAGCTGGGAGCCCTGTTGGAGATTTTGCATTGGGTCCCACGAATTTCAAGTTACGTCACTGATCCTAAGACTCTATGTAGATGGATAAATCTCTGTACTTTCTCCGTAGTATGCCTCACACTTCACCTAATACGCATTGTCCTAAAATCGTTCCGCAGTCGGTAATGATTGAGGCGCTGGCTCTTGCACCACATGGGCTCAGTGTAGTCTAGAGTAGGAGGGTCAATAAGTCATATAGTGTATTTTTATAAATGTAATCAAGCACTCTGAATCCCCAGCACCACCCTCTTGGCAAAGTTCATATGATAAATTGACATGTTTTCTGTGGATCCTGCAGTATCTGTGTGCTCTCCCTCCTTGTGCACATCCCAGTCACTGTAAACTTGCTGCAGATAACAGGCTGTGCTCCTTATAACATCACCATTCAGAGCACACTGCTGTGAGAGCTGCTTGATTAGCAAAAGCACAGGCAGAAAAATCTCTATACTCTGTACTTTGAATGGATTGTAAGAGTAAGTAAGGAGATGGACGTCACCAAATGTGACAGATCAGAAACATAATAGAATTTTAACAGCAAAGAAATTAGGAAGTTTCTTAACCCCTTCATGACCTGTGACACAGCGTATGTGTCATGAAAGGATCGCGCTCCTGCGGGTCGGGTGACCGGGGTCAGTGAAAGGTCACCCAACATGCAGGCACAAGACCCTTTGTGCTTCACCACAGGGGGGTTGGCTTAACCCTACATGGCTACGATCGCTCTGATTGGCTGTTAAAAGTGAAACAGTTCTCCCTTTATTCCGAGCCCCGACGTGTGCCCAAACAGTGGTTTACCCCCACATATGGGGTATTAGCGTACTCAGTAAAAATTGCACAACAACTTTGGGGGTCTAATTTCTCCTGTTACTCTTGGAAAAAAAATTGGGGACTAAAAAAATTATTTTTGTGGAAAAAAAAATGATTTTTTATTTTCACAGCTCTGCGTTATAAACTTCTGTGAAGAACTTGGAGATTCAAAGTGCTCACCACACATCTAGAGGAGTTCCTTGGGGGATCTAGTTTCCAAAATGGGGTCACTTGGGGGGGGTATCTACTGTTTAGGCACATCATGGGCTCTGCAAACGTAACATGACGCCCGCAGACCATTCCATCAAGTCGGCATTTCAAAACATCACTACTTCCCTTCCGAGCACCGACGTGTGCCCATACAGTAGTTTTCTCCCACATATGGGGTACCAGTGTACTCAGGACAAACTGTACAACAACTTTTGGGGTCCAATTTCTCCTGTTACCCTTGTGAAAATAAAAAATTGGGGGTTAAAAAAAAATCAGTTTTTGAGGAAAGAAATGATTTTTTGTTTTTACAGCTCTGCATTATAAACTTCTGTGAAGCACGTGGGGGTTCAAGGTGCTCACCACACATCTGAATAAGTTCCTTGGGGGGTCTAGTTTACAAAATGGGGTCACTTGTGGTTGGTTTCTACTGTTTGGGCACATCAGGGGCTCTGCAAACGTAACAAGATGCCCGCAGACCATTCCATCAAGTTGGCATTTCAAAGCGTCACTACATCCCTTCCGAGCACTGACGTGTGCCCAAACAGTGGTTACCCCCCACATATGGGGTACCAGCATACTCAGGACAAACTGGACAACAACTTTTGGGGTCCAATTTCTCCTGTAACCATTGTAAAAATAAAAAATAGGGGGCTAAAAAAATCATTTTTTGAGAAAAAAAATGATTTTTTATTTTCAAGGCTGTGCGTTATAAACTTCTGTATAGCACCTGGGGGTTCAAAGTGCTCACTGTGCATCTAAATAAGTTCCTTAGGGGGTCTTGTTTCCAAAATGGGGTCATTTGTGGGGGAGCTCCAAAGTTTAGGCACACAGGAGCTCTCCAAGCACGACATGGTGTCCGCTAACGATTGGAGCTAATTTTCCATTAAAGTCAAATGGCGCT
Source organism: Oophaga sylvatica (assembly GCA_033576555.1). Taxonomy (NCBI): domain Eukaryota; kingdom Metazoa; phylum Chordata; class Amphibia; order Anura; family Dendrobatidae; genus Oophaga; species Oophaga sylvatica. Next base: position 363,028,460 of record JARQOD010000004.1, on the reverse strand, counting down.
CCTTCCCTTCTGAGCCCTGCTGTGCACCCAAACAGTGGTTCCCCCCTCATATGGGACACCAGCGTACTCAGGAAAAACTGGACAACAACTTTTGGTGTCCAATTTATTCTGTTACCCTTGGGAAAATAGAAAAATAGGCTAAAAAATCATTTTTGAGAAACAAAAATGATTTATTTTCACTTCTCTGCGTTTATAAACTTCTGTGAAGCACTTGGGGGTTCAAAGTGCTCACTACACATCTAGATAAGCTCCTTGGGGGTCTAGTTTCCAAAATGGGGTCACTTGTGGGGGGTTTCTACTGTTTAGGCACATCAGGGGCTCTGCAAACGCAACATGACGCCCGCAGAACATTCCATCAAGTCTGCATTCCAAAATGGCGCTCCTTCCCTTCTGTTCTCTCCCATGCGCCAAAACAGTGGTTCCCCCCCACATATGGGGTATTGGTGTACTCAGGACAAATTGCACAACAACTTTTGTGGTTCAATTTCTCCTGTTACCCTTGTGAAAATAAAAAATAGCGGGCTAAAAAATCATTTTTGAGGAAAAAAATGATTTTTTTTATTTTCACTGCTCTGCGTTATAAACTTCTGTGAAGCACTTGGGGGTTCAGAGTGCTCACAACACATCTAGATAAGTTCCATAAGAGGTCTAGTTTCCAAAATGGTGTCACATGTTGGTTTTTTCATTGTTTAGGCACACAGGGGCTCTCCAAACGCGTCATGGTGTCCGCTAATGATTGGAGCTAAATTTCCATTCAAAAAGTCAAATGGCGCTCCTTCCCTTCTGAGCCCTGCCGTGCGCCCAAACAGTGGTTTATGACCACATATGAGGTATCTGTGTACTCAGGAGAAATTGCCCACCAAATTTTAGGATCCATTTTATCCTGTTTCCCATGCAAAAATGAAAAAATTAATGCTAAAATAAAATTTTTGTTGGAAAAATTAAAATGTCCATTTTTTCCTTCCACGTTGCTTTAGTTCCTGTGAAGCACCTGAAGGGTTAATAATCTTCTTGAATGTAGTTTTGAGTAGCTTGAGGGGTGCAGTTTTTATAATGGTGTCACTTTTGGGTATTTTCTACATATAGACCCCTCAAAGTGTCTTCAAATGTGAGGTGGTCCCTAAAAAAATGGTTTTGTAAATTTTGCTGTAAAAACGAGAAATCGCTGGTCAACTTTTAACCCTTATAACGTCCTAAAAAAAAAAAATTTTGCTTCCAAAATTTTGCTGATGCAAAGAAGACAAGTGAGAAATGTTATTTATTAACTATTTTGTGTCACATAACTTTCTGGTTTAACAGAATAAAAATTTTCGCCAAATTTTCATTTTTTTCACAAATAAATGCAAAAATTATCGACCTAAATTTACCACTAACATGAAGCCCAATATGTCACGAAAAAACAATCTCAGAATCGCTAGGATCCGTTGAAGCGTTCCTGAGTTATTACCTCATAAAGGGACACTGGTCAGAATTGCAAAAAATGGTAAGGTCATGAAGGGGTTAAAGGGAATCTGTTACCACATTTTTCGTATATAAGCTGCAGCCACCGCCTTCAGTGGCTTATCTAAAGCATTCTGGAATGCTGTAGATAAGCCTCCGATGTAACCTGAAAGATAAGAAAAACCAGTTATACTGTATTATACTCATCCGGGGGGGGCGGACCAATGCAGTCCGGTCCGATAGGTGTCGCGGTCCGGATCCGGCGCCTTTCATCTTCTAGCGATGACGTCCTCCTCCTTGCTTCTGTCGCGCTCCTGCGCAGGGGTACTTAATCTACCCTGTTGAGGGCAGAGCAGTGTACTGCAGTGCGCAGGCGCCGGGAAAGGTCAGAGAGACCCAGCTCCTGCACACTGCAGTACTTTGCTCTGCCCTTAACAGGGCAGATAAAGTACCCCTGCGCAGGAGCGCGACAGAAGCAAGGAGGAGGACGTCATCGCTAGAAGATGGGAGGCACCAGATCTGGACCGCGACACCCCTCGGACCGGACCACATTGGATCGCCCCCCCCGGGTGAGTATAATCTAACTCGTTTTCTTATCTTTCAGGTTACATCAGGGGCTTATCTACAGCATTCCAGAATACTGTAGATAAGCCCTGATGGCGGTGGCCGCAGCTTATATACGAAAAATGGGGTGACAGGTTCAATGTCTCTTAGGCCTTAGAACTCTTTATTTTAAATCTGTGTGGCCAAAAAATCCATTTATGGTGTTTATTTCTAAGATTTTCACGACTTAGCGGACAAAAACACATTTGTACTTTGATACAAGAAATCTATTTTTGAAACCCTGTAGGTTTAAAACAAATATTTTAATACAATTGATAGAATGGATGCATTAAAATACACCACAACTCATAACTGCAGTCTTATTCCGCTTTCTAAAGTGCATGCAGTACAACACATGTATTTCTTGCAATATAAGGAGTTGTTCCCACCTTAGATATTTCTGACATATTTACAAGCTATGCCATAAATGTCTGGCCAATGTAGGTTCCACGTAACTTTAGAATGTGGGATCCCCAACCTCAAGAGGTAGAAACTATGCGATGCATTTCTCAACATTGAAATTGGAATATTCAGAACAGAAAGGTGTGGTATTATAGAAATCACAGGATGAATAGACATGTTAGTAATATGCAAATTATAAAAAAAATGGAAACAACATTTTCAAAACATTTCTATTTATTCCATGAGTACAGAAATGCACACCTAGACTTGCTATCAATGTAGTTAGTAAGGGTTGTCTGAGGAATGTTCTTCCATGCTGAGTGAATTTGGGCTCTCAAATTATCAAGATCCTTTATTGGAAGATATCTTTGCAATTCCATATGTGTTTGATACAGTAAAGATGTATATCTTCGTACCGTGTTAGCCAGTAGATAGAAAAATATTTAGAGTTGAGAGTCCTCAGTGGTTGATACCTTTTAATGGCTAACTGAAAAGATGGTAACAAATTGCAAGCTTTCGAGACTACTCAATTACATCAATTAAGGAATTTACTCCAAATACCCTGTGAAAACATCACAAAACATTACCAGACCCCAATCAGAGGGTAATAAAACTTTCTCTCCTTATCTATGAATTGTTCCAATATTTATGCTCATCCCTCTGCCATAATGACTATTCTGCTTCACGTCACTTGTCTTACCTATTGCATTTTTTCTGTGTTTTTGTGTATAAATATGTGATTCTTCAGATTTTGTATTAGTTCAGCCTGATGAAGAGACCTGAGTAGTCTCGAAAGCTTGCAATTTGTTACCATCTTTTCAGTTAGCCATTAAAAGGTATCAACCAATATGTGTTTGATGGAAGACAAGTCTGGATTTGCTCTAGGCCATGGTAGCACGTTCAGGCCACACAAGCTGCGCTTAGTTTAGTCATGTTACTAGTGGTACAACCACCTCTATAAAGTGTTCCAGTAGCTATTTGTCAACACGACACCAGACCTCATGTTGATTGTGTTATTGTGAGTAGCCTGCATGGCCTAAATGTGCCACCAAGGCCTACAACATCGCCAGACTTGTCTGCCATCAAACACATGTGGGACGTTATTGGTAGGCAATCACAAAGGGAGCTGCCAACAGCTGCTTCTAATGATTTGCGTTCCCAAGTGCATTCAGCGTGGCAGAACATTCCTCAGACAACCATTAAAAACCTCATTGATAGCATGCCATGATGCAAAAATGCATGTATTTCTGCATGTGCTGCTCATACTCAATACTGAATAAATCAAGATGTTTTGAAAATTGTATTTTCACTTTTTTTTATAATTTCCATACCATTAACATGTTTATCTTTCCAGTGTCTTCCATAATTCCACAACTTTTCTTTCTTTCTGTTACAATTGAGGAGTGTCCACTATGTATCCCTTTAAATATTTTACTAAATATTTTGTATCTTATTTTGTATAATGTTTAGCCAAAGCAACTGAAACCAAGATTTTTGACTTGTTTACATATTTGCAAGTTTTCCCACTTTTGGTCACACAACTACTCTTGTCAATGTGCTGCTATTGTGCTGTACAGTGAATATCATTGCTGCCTTTTCACTATACATTGATACCCACTAAAAATGCATTAGAATGTGGCTATATTCTTCTGATGATATATTGTATGTACACTAGGTCAACAATATAACAATGTTCAAACATAAAGCAATGTTCATTCTTTTAGTTGAAAATTAAAAATTCAAATTGTCTAGTTGGCATAGCTTGGTGACAAGGATACTGTGTCTCGAAAGCATGAGTTTTAATACATGTCAACACTGTTAAAAACCAAAAACCTGAAAATTATGTGGTCATTACAAATATAAACATAGCTGCATAGTAAGTACAAACTGCCCACAAGATGGTGCTTGAGGTATGGAAAATGTCTTACCACACTGCATATTACTTATAACTAAAGCACCACATTTCAGTATCATTAAACATAATTTGCTGCATAGCGATAGCCTGCTCATAAAAAACATACAATTCTGTACTCAGGGGAACTTGTCTTTCCAGGAGGTGGCGGTGCACAGATATTTGGTGCCTCTCGTTCTCAGTAAAGGAGGTACCAGAGATTAGATATCCACTAAATGTTGTATTAGGGAATTGCCATATGTTTTATTTTATGATTGTTTTGTAATTTTTAACAGTGTTGTTAGGTCAGAAACACCGACACTTTAAAGCAAACCTGTCATTAGGATTTTGCTAGGTAAACTACAGGCATTGTCAGGTTGACGCTGTTACACTGATTAAAATGATATATGGGTTGAAGAAATCTGTCTTGTGGTTCTTGTGTAATCTGTGTTAGAAGTTTTCATTTAATGAGATGCTCGTGCTCCGTGGTGGGACTGTGGGTGGCTCTTTTTTTTTTGTGCTCTGGCCTCATTGTCATCATTCTGGCTTAAATGACAGGTCATTGAACCTTCAGTGACCTGCTCCCTTTGTTAAATACTGCACTTGCGTAGATTAATAGCATCGCTTGCAGATAGATGCTATTGTGCATGCGCCGCTGGTGGGCGACAGTGTGGCAGCATAGAATGTTAAAGTCGGAGGGGACCTCCAGGGTCATCATGTCCTATCCCCTGCTCAATGCAGAATTCACTAAACCATCTCAGACAGATGTCTGTCCAGCCTTTGTTTGAAGACTTCCATTGAAGGAGAACTCACCACCTCTCGTGGCAGCCTGTTCCACTCATTGATCACCCTCTCTGTCAAAAAGTTTTTTCTAATATCTAATCTGTATCTTCTCCCTTTCAGTTTCATTCCATTGCCTCTTGAGTTTCCATGTGCAAATGAGAAGAATGATGATCCCTCTGTCTACACTGTTACATCCCTTCTGATATTTGTAGACTGCTATTTGTAGACTGCTATTAAGTCTCCTCTTCACCTTCTTTTTTGCAAGCTAAACCAGATCCTTTAACCGTTTTGCAGTCCGCTCCCCATCCTCGTAGCTCTTCTCTGAACTTGCTCCAGTTTTTCAATGTCTTTTTTAAAATGTGATTGTCACGAATCATTAAGAGGTTCGTGGCAGCTCTGGGTCTGATGAAATTTAAGTGTTTTTTTTCTTTGGATCAGCAAAAGATAATGTCAGTCTCTTGCTGTTTTTTTTTTTTTTTTTTTTAGCTTGGTCAGCTAATAATGGTTGGTAACCACTCCCACCTCCCTTTAACCCCTTAACCCCCAAGGGTGGTATGCACGTTAATGACCGGGCCAATTTTTACAATTCTGACCACTGTGCTTTATGAGGTTATAACTCTGGAACGCTTCAATGGATCTTGGCGATTCTGAGAATGTTTTCTCATGACATATTGTACTTCATGTTAGTGGTAAAATTTCTTCGACATAACTTGCATTTATTTATGAAAAAAACAGAAATATGGCGCAAATTTTACAATTTTCAAACTTTGAATTTTTATGCCCTTAAAAACAGATAAATATGTCACACTAAATAGTTGCTAAATAACATTTCCCACATGTCTACATTACATCAGCACAATTTTGGAAACAAATTTTTTTTGTTAGGAAGTTATAAGGGTTAAAAGTTGACCAGCAATTTCTCATTTTTACAACACCATTTTTTTTAGGGACCACATCACATTTGAAGTCACTTTGAGGGGTCTATATGATAGAAAATACCCAAAAGTGACACCATTCTAAAAACTGCACCCCTCAAGGTGCTCAAAACCACATTCAAGAAGTTTATTAACCCTTCAGGTGCTTCACAGGAATTTTTAGAATGTTTAAAAAAAAAATGAACATTTAACTTTTTTTCACAAAATATTTACTTCAGATCCAATTTTTTTTATTTTACCAAGGGTAACAGGAGAAATTGGACCGCAAAACTTGTTGTACAATTTGTCCTGAATACGCTGATACCCCATATGTGGGGGGAACCACTGTTTGGGCTCACGGCAGAGCTCGGAAGGGAAGGAGTGCCGTTTGACTTTTTAATGCAAAATTGGTTGGAATTGAGATCGGACGCCATGTTACGTTTGAAGAGCCCCTGATGCGCCTAAACAGTGAAAACCCTCCACAAGTGACACCATTTTGGAAAGTAGACTGCCTAAGGAACTTTTCTAGATATGTGGTGAGCAATTTGAACCCCCAAATGCTTCACAGAAGTTTATAATGTAGAGCCGTAAAAAGAAAAAATCATAATTTTTCCACAAAAAAGATCTTCTCGCCCCCACTTTTTTATTTTCCCAAGGGTAACAGGAGAAATTGGACCCCAAAAGTTGTGCAATTTGCCCTGAGCACGCTGATAACTTATATGTGGGGGCAAACCACTATTTGGGTGCATGGCACAGCTTGGAAGGGAAGGAGAACCGTTAGACTTTTTCAACGCAGAATTGGCTGGACGCCATGTCGCGTTTGGAGAGCCCCTGATGTGCCTAAACAGTGGAAATCCCCACAAATGACACCATTTTGGAAACTAGACCCCTCAAGGAACTTATCTAGATGTGTGGTGAGCACTTTGAACCCACAAGGGCTTCACAGAAGTTTATAACGTAGAGCCATAAAATTCAAAAATCATATTTTTTCCACAAAAATGTCTTTTCACCCCTAATTTTTATTTTCCCAAGGGTAACAAGACCACAAAAGTTATTGTGAAGTTTGTCCTGAGTACGCTGATACCCGATATTTGGGGGCAAACCACTGTTTGGGCGCATGGCAGAGCACTGAGGGGAAGGAGCGTCGTTTGACTGTTTCAACGCAAAATTGGCTGGAATTGAGATTGGACACCATGTCGCGTTTGAAGAGCCCCTGATGTGCCTAAACAATGGAACCCCCCCAATTCTAACTCCAACCCTAACCCAAACACACCCCTAACCCTAATCCCAACCCTAACCACAAGCCTAACCCTAACACACCCGTAACCCTAATCCCAACCCTAACCCTAACGGGAAAATGGAAATAAATACATTTTTTAAATGTTATTATTATTCCCTAATTAAGGTGGTGATAAAGGGGGGTTTGATTGACTATTTATAGCGGGTTTTTATATCGAGTTTTTATGATTGGCAGCTGTCACATGCTAAAAGACGCTTTTTATTGCAAAAAATAGTTTTTGCATCACCACATTTTGAGAGCTATAATTTTTCCATATTTTGGCCAACAGAGTCATGTGAGGTCTTATTTTTTGCGGGATGAGTTGACGTTTCTATTGGTACCATTTTTGGGCACATTACATTTTTTGATCGCTTTTTATTACAATTTTTGTGAGACAGAATGAACAAAAACCAGCAATTCATGAATTTCTTTTGGGGGGGAAGCATTTATACCATTCCGCGTGTGGTAAAATTGATAACGTAGTTTTATTCGTTGGGTCAGTACGATTACAGCGATACCTCATTTGTGTAATTTTTTTATGTTTTGGCGCTTTTATATTATAAAAACTATTTTATATATAAAATAGTTATTTTTGCATCGCTTTATTCTGTGAGCTATAACTTTTTATTTTTTCGTTGATGATGGTGTATGGCAGTTTGTTTTTTGCGGGACAACATGACGTTTCCAGCGGTACCATGTTTATTTATATCGTCTTTTTGATCGCGTGTTATTCCACTTTTTGTTCAGCGGTAGATGATAAAGCATTGTTTTTTTGCCTTGTTTTTTTTAAGGGGTTCACTAAAGGGGTTAACTAGTGGGACAGTTTTATAGGGCGGGTCGTTACGGACGCGGCGATACTTAATATGTGCACTTTTATTGTTTTTTTTATTTACATAATAATAAGTGTTTATTGGGGAAATATTTTTTTTTTTTAATTTATTTAGGGATTTTTTTTTAAATATTTTTACAGATGTTTATTTTTTTTTTTTTACATTTTTACATTGTCCCAGGGTGGGACATCACTGTATAGTGTCAGATCGCTGATCTGACAGTTTGCAGAGCACTGTGTCAGATCAGCGATCTGACAGGCAGTGCAGAAAGCTTGCCGGCGCCTGCTCTCAGCAGACACTGACAAGCCACCTCCCAGGAGGCCCTCGGAGCAACGTGATCACTTCGCGTTGCTCTGGTCTCAGGGAAGCACGCAGGGAGCCCCCTCCGTGACCGCTCCTTGCTCTTAGTGCCGGGTGTCAGCTGTGAGATCAGCTGCGCCCTCCCCCCCCCCGTGAGCGCGGCTCATCGCATATGACGTACTATTCTGTCCATGGGAATTAAGTCCCAGGGCACATGGATGGAATAGTACATCTGATGGCATACAGTGGTTAAATAGTCAGATGACCCTTCAGCTGATCGTCAGTTGTAGAGTTCTTCTTCTATGCAAACCAGCTAGGTGTGTAGAGCTTCCTAGTGACTGTGGTGTTGCTGCTGTTTGAGTTCTGATTCCTAGTGCTGTTTTTTCTGCTGCTGTGGAGCTTAGCAGCAGAGCCTGAGCAGAGTAATTTCCTTTTGTCTGCCCCCTGTTTGTTTCTTCCCCTGTGTGTTTTTATCTGCAGTTGCTGTCACATGGTACCGCTCATTAAAGTCATGAATATGCACATATTCATGACTTTAATGAGCGGTACCACGTGACCGCTGTAGGAAGCAAGAGCTGCGGGAGATGAGCAGGGGCTGCAGAGACGCGCCAGCAGGGGGGTGAGTATAAGCGTCGAGCGATATTCACCTGTCCCCGTTCCACCGCTGCGTGCTGCTCTGACCGCCGCGTCCTCTGGCTGTGAAGTTCAGGCAGAGGGCATGATGACGTAGTTAGTACGCGCCCCACCCTCTGAGCGCTCACTGACAAGAGGACCCGGAACACAGCGGCGCGCAGCGGTGGACTGAGGACAGGTGAATATCTTAGGTGCTGGGGCCCTGAGCGAGCGGTGACACCGGCACCTGTCCGCCATAGCGCGTCGGTGTCCCCGCCTGCTCAGGACACCGGCACCAGGCCCCCAGCGACGAGAGGTGAGTATGTCATTTTTTTTTCTTTTGCAGCAGCGCGTCAGCATAAGGGACCTATACTATGGAGCATATGGGGCATAATCTGTGGAGCACCAAATGGGGGCATAATCTGTGGAGCACCATATGGGGGCATAATGTATGGAGCACCATATGGGGGCATAATGTATGGAGCACCATATGGGGGCATAATGTATGGAGCACCATATGGGGGCATAATGTATGGAGCACCATGTGGGGGCATAATGTTCTATGGAGCACTATATGGGGGCATAATGTTCTATGGAGCACCATATGGGAGCATAATGTTCTATGGAGCACCATATGGGGGCATAATATTCTATGGAGCACCATATGGGGGCATAATATTCTATGGAGCACCATATGGGGGCATAATGTTCTATGGAGCACCATATGGGGGCGTAATATTCTATGGAGCACCATATGGGGGCATATTATTCTATGGAGCATCATATGGGGCCATTAATAACCTTTGTGCAGCAATATATGGGGTGTATTTTGTATGAAGCATCTTATGGGGCCACCATGAACTGTATGGAGCATTATATGGGGCTCCTGATTCAATATGGATATTCAAAAACATTTAACCTACTGATGTCTCAATTAATTTTACTTTTATTGGTATCTATTTTTATTTTTGTAATTTACCAGTAGCTGCTTCATTTTCCACCCAAGGCTTATACACGAGTCAATAAGTTTTCCCAGTTTTTTTGTGGCAAAATTAGGGGGGTCGGCTTATACACGGGTCGGCTTATACATGAGTATATACGGTAATTCATCTGGACCAGGAAATTTAAATTAATTAAAATTAGCTAAGTGTACCCTCACCATCTCTCTGTTTATAGTTAGTGTGTATTCTTTTATTCCTTTGATAGCACTGTGAAGATCAATTGATGTTACAATTGCTTTCTTAGAGAACACGGATGCAAAATAGGAATTTAAAAGTTCGGCCATCTCAACGTCCTTTTTGACCACTTCACTCTTTTCATCCTGTAAAAATTCTATAGCATCTATAACTTTTCTTTTACATTTGACATACCCCCAAAATCCTTTTTATTGCTTTTAGTTTCCCATTGCAAGCCTCACTTCATCACTGGTTTTAGCTCTTCTACCGCTTGCCCTGTATTCCCTGCAAACAGCATTATATTCTTCTTTAGATATGCCCTCCTCTTTCCATTTCAAGGGAATCTGTCACCCTAAATTGGCGGGATATTTAAATGATGGCAGTCAGGTCAGATGGGCGGTGTTCTGGGTACTTGCCTTAACATGTTGTTTGCCGCTGTCTCCATTATTTCTGGGAATTGTAGTCGTTGCTCTCCATATAACGCGCCTGCGAATTGCAATCTTGAATTGCGCACGCGCAGTATGCTTTGCCCGCAAATTGCAATGCGCAGGCGCGTTATATGGAGGGCAAGGACTACAATTCCCAGAAATAAGGAGACAGCGGCGAACAACATGTTAAGGCAAGTAACCAAAACACCGCCCATCTGACCTGACTGCCATAATTTAAATATCCCACCAATTTAGGGTGACAGATTCCCTTTAATATACATTTCTTTTTCCTTTTTAACAAGTGTTTAAGTTCCGCGTTCATCCATTCTGGTCTCTTTAAATGTTTACTTCTGTTCGGGATTGTTACCGATTGTGCAGTGAGAATTTCATTTAGCAAAATCTCCCATCTTTCTTTGACATTTCGGTCCTTTGGAACATCCAGCCATTGGACCTTCCCCACCCTATTTCTGAGTCCATTAAAATCTGACTTTCTGAAGTCCAACCATAAAGTCTGAGTACTCCCTAGTCTTCCTCCTCTTGTAATCTAAAATTTGAAGATAGTATGGTCGCTGCCTCCTAAATTCCTGGACACCTTTACTTCCACAACCATATCCTTTCAGTTGGTAAGAATTAGGTCCAAGAATGCAGATCCTCTTGTTCTCTACTCTACCTTCTGAAAAATAAAATTGTCAGCAAGAAAAGATAAGAATTTTTTGGACGCATTACTTTTGCCTGAGAGAGATTCCCAATAAATATCTGGATAGTTAAAATCTCCTATGATCACTATGTCATACTTTTTTGAGAGCAGAGACGTCTGATGTAAAAAGAGTTCATCCATATCTTCAGTATGTCCAAGTAGCCTATAGTAAACACCTGCAATAGCATTCTTTCTATTCTCTCCTTGTATGCTTACCAAAACAATTTCTGCAGAGCTACCATTCTCTGAAGCTTGGATCTCTGTGGAGATATACATGTTCCTAACATACAATGCAACACCTCCTCCCCTTCTGTTAATCTCGTTTCTAATAAATAAGTTGGAGCTTTCAAGGTTTGTATTCCAATCATGTGTATCATCCCACCAAGTTTTGGTGATGCCTATGACATCATATTTATCTTTCTGTGTTAGCAGCTCCAATTCTCCTTGTTTGTTTTTCATGCTCTTTGCATTTGTATAGACACATTTTAGTTTCTAGTCGGTTTCTCTTGCTCCTCTGTTTTCATTCAGAGTTTGTTGTTTTTGGTCTTTATTTACACTTCTAAAGCAGGATTCTCAAAAGAATTCATTAGCTGCATATTTTTTTCTGGCCGTATATTTTCCATCCCATATTGCTCTAGTTTAAAGCTCTTGTGATGAGTGTAGCAAGGCGTCTACCAAATGTGTGTTTTCTGTTTTCATAAGCTGCAACCCATCTCTAGCAAGGAGTCATCATACCGGTAATTCACGCCATTGTCAGGGACCCAAAATGTTTCTCAAGGCACCATCGAAGTATCCAGTTGTTCCTGTTCATTCTCCTTGGTCCATGTCCAACCACTGGGAGAATGGATGAGAAGATGACCTGCTCTCCCAGTTCCTTCGATTTCCGGCCTTTGTCTTCAAAGTCTCTGCATATAGTCTCCAGGTCCTTTTTTGCTGTGTCATTTGTTCCTTCATGTATTAGAAGACATAGGTAGTTGTCTGTAGCACTGAAGAGTCTTGATACCCCATTGGGCACTGGAAGACAGCACACTTCTTGTGAGGAAATGTCCGGTCTGCGGCATATTTTCCTCTCAGTAGGTAATCCCCCACGACCACCATTCTCTTTTTGGTCTTCACCACAGCGCTTGTTTTTCTCCCTTCAAGAGGCTTCTGATTTATTACCGGAGTGTTCTTTGTGGGCAGAGCACTTTTTTGATGTACATCTTTATAGTTGTCCAGTGTGAGAGCCTGGTAGCGGTTCTTCAGCGGTATGGGTGCTGACTGCCTCCTCCTCATCCTCCTGCTTCTTTGGGTCACATTCTTCCATTTCTGTTCTGCAGGTACATTGAAAAGGTTCTTCTTTTCATACATTCTGAATAGTTTTTTCTATTCTGTCATTAGCTTCTGCAGGAACACTGAAAACTTCTCTTGCAACATTCTGAAGAGATTCTTCCTCCCAGGTTCATACCAGTCCTTTAAATATAGTGAAAAAAACTGGAAGCAGCACACCATCTCAAGTAGAAAAAATTTAATAGCCCATCATGCGACGTTTCGTTTCCATGAGAAAGGCTCATACATGTAGCCGGAACGTCACATGCTTGTCTATTAAATAGTATTTCTACTTGAGATAGTGTGCTACTTCCAGTTTTTTTCACAATAGATAGATAGATAGATAGATAGATAGATATGGGGTAAATAGATATCCGTGAGTTATATAATAAGTGCCTTGCGTGTGTAGCTTACTGTATATGTATTAACATAATAAATAAATGAAAAAAAAAAATGACTTGGGGTCCAACCCATTTTTGATAACCATTAAATATAAAGCAGACAGCTGTGAGCTGATATTATCAGGCTGGAAATACCAGCCCGCAGCCGCCAAAGAAGTGGCACATCACATTATATGCGCTAATTCTGGTTCTTTGCCCTGCTCTTCCTGATTGCTCTGGTGTGTAGGCAATCTGGGTAATGGTAGTTCGGGTTCATGTCAGCTGTAATTTGTCAAAAATCACGAGTGCATCAATCCCTGGGATTGATAATGGAGAGGTGTCTATGAGACAGTTCCAATACTGACCCAGTAAATTTTAGGCTGGGAAGAGACCAATAACAATGGAACTTCCCAGCCTGATAATATTAGCTCAAAGCTCTCTGCTTTACCTTTGCTGGTTATGAAAAGTATGGGAAACCCCATGTTGTTTTTTTATGTATTTACTTGTTTAATACATGTACATTAAACGACACACGTAAAGCACTAATTATATTTCAGATGTCTATCTACCCCATATCTGTCAGTCTATCTATCTGTCATCTTTCTTTGCACATCTTTAAAGCAGCTTTTTTTTTCCTTTGACAAAACTTTATTGCTTTACTTAGGTGCGAATTACATGTTTTTGATGCAGTTCCGCTACATAAACGCACTAAAAACGCATGTGCATATTTTACCTTAAGAATTTCCACACCTAACGCAAGTCTGGCAAAAGTCCACACGGAAGACTGAGCGTACCCGCAAGAGAAATTGACATTCCGCATCTTGGAAAAAGGCATTGCAAGTGAGTTTACGCAGCGTAAAAAAGAAGCACAGTGGGCATGAGATTTCTATTAATCCCATCCACTTTGCTTGTACCGAAAAACGCAGTGTTCTGGAGGCAGCGAAAATAGGCTGCGTCCAGAACACCAGTAACACTGAGGCTAAGTGCACACGTCAGGAATTTGTGCAGAATTTTCCAGAGCAAAACCTGACTTTTTCCGCGGTAAAAACGCACGTTTTTTTTTGCGGATTTTGCGCGTATTTACCGCGATTTTTTCCTGAACTTTCTAGGTCAATAATATAGCGGGAAAAACGCTAGAATTCCACGAGATTAATGAACATGTTGGTTCTATTTCCGAGATGCGTTTTTTTTCGCGGAAAAAAACGCACCATGTGCACAAAAATTGCGGAATTCATTCTAAATGATAGGATGCTTAATTCATGTGTTTTTGACTCGTTTTTTCCCGCGAAAAAAGCGCAAATAATCCTGAACGTGTGCACTTAGCCTGATGGTGGGTATGTACCCTTATACTTGCTGTTTGCATGTAGTGATTTTTTTAACGACAGTACTACCAAAAAAAGGGTAATTGATAGCGATGGTCAGCCTGTTTACTGGAGTATTTCTCATAATATAATGCGCTCGATGTGAAGTACAGGGGAGGCTAGAATGATCATGGTGGATGCTGTAGGTGGGAGTCGTGTATGCAGCGCATCATCTGTGTAGCCCTGGTACACAATACCAGGAGGATGAGTGGAGAGGTAAAGGTTAAGTGTTCTTCATGACATCATGTACCTTCAAACACGCCCAGTAGGGGTGTGGAAGAGAGAGATTTAGTTAGTCTGTGTCCGGACTTCAGAGTGAGAAGTCAGTAGGAGAGTGTGTCCAGACTTAGGAGAGACAAGACGTCTTTGGGACTCTGCTCTATCTTCAGCTTCAAATCGTGGAGTCTAGTATAGGTACTTTAACGTACCCGAGCCTAGTCAAAGCTGTGCCCCACTGGAAACAGGCTGAAATATCTCCTGAGAACTGAGCAAGTCGAAGGGCAAAAGTGGAAGAAAGCAAGGAAGTGCTATAGGTGAAGAATACCTGCACGAATCTACCGGTTACTGGGGACCGAAGGATCATCTTTGTTTCAAGCAAGGTGATAAGATAACTAGAAATCTACCGGACCCTAGGTCGCGGCGGATAAGCCCATACAGTCAGTACGTAACTGGGGTCAGAGGAAGTGAGGACCGTGAGTCAGTGCACGACAATATAGGAAATCATCTTTCTCACAAAAAGGCTCCAACCACAACACTGATCGGGCAGAACAGCTAAAGATAAGCTGGAATCATAGAGAGGACTACGCTTCAGGCTGGTCGTACTCAGCTTCATTGGAGTTAAAGGAGGCCCCTAACTTGCTTAACCGTTTGCCTCAAAGCTCATCCTCCATCAACCCCATCAGCCTCCCTGGGACCTGCTTTACCATTCTGCAAGTAAAGGTATGGAAAGACTTTGACTGTGTGAGACTGAGTTATTACTGCATGCCTGCACAATCCCTACCTAACTACCGACCTGAGGGAAGAGTCCCACCTGTAGGGGACCCGTCATCTAGCTGCCTCACCATCCCCTCAGAGATCTACAGCAGCGCTGGTACTAATTACCAGAATACTACAGGTGGCGTCACGAACTGTATATAGTTATCCCCTGTAAATATTCCCCAACAACATACGCCAGACCGCCCGGGCCACAGACCGAGCCACAGCTACCTGTGACAAAATCCCCATAGACTTCTACGGGCTCGGCTCTGAGTACCCCATTGCCCTGGTAACCCACAATTGTGGTGGCGGGTCGACACAACTAACTTGGCGTCACGAACAGGATACGAAACTCACAGAATTGCGAGCCCTGCGTGCCTATGTAACTGTTTGAGTGAAAAAGACTGTTGCTGTTGTTTGGCGCCAAATACCGCCATATTTGCCGCCAGATTCGCGCCTAAAGCGTTGGAGAAGAAGGAGGGCGTACCTGAAAGAGCGCGCAAAGTCTTGGACACGCCCCCGGCTCTGACTCATCGGAAGGTCCTGCGACAGGAAGTGAACGCTCTGACATCAGAGCGCCTGCGACGAAGGTCCTATTCTCACTGCGGTGCCTGAGAAGTAGCAGCGTCTGAAACCGGTAGGCTCCGTTTAACCAAGGGGGGAGCAAGGATGTCACAACAACAGGCTGACAGTGCGGCCCCGGCCGGAGGGCTTAATCCCGCACCGTCTGGTATTGTAGCGCCAGATGGAGGCGCAGGCCCAGCACCTAGTCCGGTAGTCCCGATCATGCCACTAACGCTTCCATATATGCCTGGGGCGAAATGGCTTCCCCAGTACAGCGGTGAGCCAGGCACATTATCAGGCTTCAAGCGGAAGTTAAGCAGCCTATTGGAAATGTACTCCATGCCTGAGAAACAAAAAGCTGCTGTGTTAATAGGGCAGTTAACTGGCGCTGCTGAGAGGGAAGTGGAGACTTGGGATACCGTTGATCTGGAGTCGGTACCTGCGATTTTTCTTAAACTAAATGCCATATTTGAAGACCGCACAGAAACGGATCTCCGGATGGCCTTCTATCACTGTTCACAGCAGCCAGGTGACAGCATCCGGGACTATGCTTGCCGATTGCAAGGAGCCCTGAAAGCACTCAAGCAAGTTAACAATTTAAATGCTCTCCATGAGAATAAAATGTTGAAAGAACAGTTTATACAGGGATTGAGATCCCCAGAGGAACGCAGAACTGTAAATTGGTGGTCCTTAGATCATCCGGATGCTACCTTTGATGCCCTAAAGGACATGGCAATAAAAGGGCTGCGGCCCCTGGGCAAACCTGAGGTGGCCACCCAACATCATCAGGGTGAAGTCACTCCGGAACCGGCAGTAACCCCCTGTTCCCCGCTAGTGGCTGAAGCCAAAGCGCAGGTGACACCTCCTAGTGAATTGGACTGTCTGCGCTCAGAGGTGCGCCAGCTGACTAAAAATCTGGCTGCTGTTATGAGTGCCCTGCAACTGCGGAAAGAAGAGGAAGGAAAAATCTTGCTAGCGGACTGCCCAGAAGACGTCCCGTGGATGCACCGGAGAAGAAAGAAGACGTCGCCCCCCCGGAGGAGGACAACGCCACCCCCAGGAGCAACCTCTGATCAACACCCTTCTCGTCGGGAGATCGTCTGTTTTCGCTGCAACCGAAAAGGTCATTTGTCTCCACAGTGTCCTTTAAACGGGCAGAACCTGGGTCCAAGGGCCAACACCCAGGAGAATACCCGCCAGGCCCCCTAGACTGGAACCGCAGGTATGTGGGCGGGCGACCCTACCTGTCCATTATTTTAGATGGGATTGCTGTTCCAGCATTGCTAGACACTGGGTCTCAAGTCACCCTTATACCTGATGCCCTATATACCAAGTACTGGTCAATGGACGATCTTAAACCCCCGAGCCTTGACTTTACCGTATATGCTTCTAATGGTCTTCCTGTAGAAGTACTTGGAACAAAATGTGTAGATGTAAAGGTGGGAAGAGAGGAGTTGAAAGACCAGGGACTTCTGGTAGTGAAGACTGTAAATGAGGAGAATGGTCTAAATATAATATTGGGTACTAATGTTATTGGTAATTGTTTGGAAGAAGTAGTGTTCTTGCTCCAACAGCTCGCTGAGATTGCCCGACCAAGGCAGAGAGGAGTCATCCAAAGAGAGATCCGGGCCCTGGTGTGTCAGCAACAAGCGAAGCTTACCGACGGCGAAATTGGTAATGTACGGGTCACTGACTCGAATCCTATTGTGATACCCCCAATGAGTGAAATGATCATTTGGTGCAGGGCAGCCATAGGTCTGAGAGGACAGAATTACCAAGCTGTAGTAGAACCCCACCATTCAGAGCATAGACCTACACTTATGACTGCTAGAGGAGTAGTAGAAGTGGTGAATGGAAGAGTACCTGTACGGCTTCTCAATTGGGGAGATGATGAGGTAAATCTACCCCGTTATGCAACCATTGCTAAACTTCATGCTGTCGACAATAATTCCATTCTCCCGGCTGAGTCCTTAGACTCCTGTCAAATAGAGGAGGACAATGACCCAGCAACTCAGGTGGCGGAATGGTGTCAGCAGCTCCATGTTGGGACGGACACCACTCCCGCTCACCAGAAGCAAGGGGTATTACGGGTGGTGCAAGAGTACGCCCAAGTGTTTAGCAAAAATCCACTTGATTTTGGGATCATTAAGGGAGTACAACATCATATCCCTACAGGCAGTCATCCTCCCATCAAAGAGCGGTATAGGCCCATACCTCCAGCTCATTATCAGAAGGCTAAAGAAATGTTGAATGATATGAAGAAAGCTGGGGTGATAAGGGATAGTTGTAGTCCCTGGGCAGCCCCTCTAGTTCTGGTTAAAAAGAAAGATGGTAGTATGAGAATGTGTGTGGATTACAGGCAGGTGAACCGCATAACACACAAGGATGCATACCCGTTACCGCGCATAGAGGAATCATTAGCTGCTCTGAAAACGGCTAACTACTTTTCTACCCTTGATCTGACTAGTGGTTACTGGCAAGTGGCTGTGGCTGAGGAGGATCGTGAGAAAACGGCTTTCACCACCCCAATGGGGCTCTGTGAGTTCGACAGAATGCCGTTTGGGCTCAGTAGTGCCCCAGGAACATTTCAGAGAGTGATGGAAAACTGTCTGGGACATCTCAATTTTGAAACCGTGCTGCTATACCTAGACGACGTTATCGTGTATTCCAAGACATATGAGGACCATCTGAAGCACCTGGCAGAAGTGTTTGAGTCCCTGTCCAGGTACGGGATGAAGTTGAAACCCTCAAAATGCCATCTACTCAAGCAGAAGGTACAATACTTGGGGCACATCGTCAGTTCGGAAGGAGTAGCGCCGGACCCAGAGAAAGTCACTGCCATCCAGAAGTGGCCGAGCCGAAGAACCTTAAGGAAGTGCGACAGTTCCTGGGACTAACGGGTTACTACCGGAGATTCGTGAAAGATTACACGAAGAAGGCAGCTCCTTTACAGGACCTCCTGGTAGGACAATCCCTAAAGAGCAGAAACCCTCCTTTCAATTGGGGTAAAGAACAGGCTGAAGCATTCCAAAAGATGAAAGAGATCCTTACAGGTGATGAAATCTTAACCTATCCTGATTACAGTCAACCGTTCCTGTTGTACACCGACGCCAGTAATGAAGGGTTGGGAGCCGTTCTCAGTCAGAAGCAGAATGGACAAGAAAAAGTCATCGCTTATGCTAGCAGAAAACTCAGGCCAACGGAGAGGAATCCGGAAAATTATAGCAGCTTCAAGCTGGAGTTTCTGGCGCTGGTCTGGGCCATTACTGAAAGATTTAAGCACTATCTGGCCTCCAATAAGTTCACGGCGTACACAGACAACAACCCGTTAACGCACCTGGAAACCGCCAAGCTGGGTGCCATGGAGCAGCGATGGATGGCTCGGTTGTCCAATTACCAGTTTACTATCAAGTACCGGGCAGGTCGAAAGAATGCTAATGCTGATGCGTTGTCCCGAATGCCGCATGACTCTGATACGGAAGAAGAATCGGACGACCTGGAAGAAATTGAGTTACCCGCGTTCCATCGAAATGGGGTAGTCCACGAGCATCAAGTCCACAGAAAGCAAAATGGTGCAACATTAAATCCTTTACCCCATCACAGCTGGAAAGAGACTCAGGACAGTGATCCAGTGGTCAGCCACATCAAGGAGTTGTTAAAGCAAGAAGGCTCCTCCTTGGAAAAGGATGCACCTATGCCCGCCAAGCTCCTGTGGAACGAGAGAAGCAGGTTGTTCCTGTACCGTGAGAAGTTGTGCAGAAGATACGTCAACCCCAGAACCCATGAAATGGTCTGGCAAATCGTGGTCCCAAAGACAGACGTCCCAATGGTGTTGGAAGCGTACCACGATCAAGCAGGACACTTTGGCTGGAGGAAGCTGGAGACCCTGTTGAGATGCCGGTTCTACTGGGTAGGGATGCGCAGCTCCATCGAGAGGTGGTGTCGGAACTGTGGACCCTGTGGTCTCAGAAGAAAGGACTACGGTAGTCAGAAGGCCCCCCTGCAACCTATCCGGACGACTCGTCCCCTGGAGATTGTGGCCCTGGACCACGTCAAACTGTCGCCGAGTAGATCTGGATACTCATACGCCTTGACCATGGTGGACCATTACTCCAGATTTCTGGTAGTCGTTCCAGTGAAAGACCAGACCGCAGTGACGGCCGCGAAGACCTTTCAAGCAAGCTTCTGCAGACCGCATGGGTATCCCGAGCAAGTCTTAACCGATCAGGGACCTGCTTTTGAAGCCGATTTATTCAAGGAATTCTGTCATATGTACGGGTGCAAGAAAATAAGAACGACACCATACCACCCTCAAACCAACGGTCTCTGTGAAAAGATGAACCATATTGTCCTTGACTTGTTGAGATCCATACCGTTGGAAGACAGGAATCGATGGCCGGATTTACTACCTGATTTGGTTGATTTGTACAACCATATACCTGTAAGCTCAACTAACTGCACTCCAGCCTATCTTATGAGAGCAAGGCCCGGAAAACTACCAATGGATTTAGAACTTGGAGTGGTAGAACCGGAGGCAGACGACGCTGTTGAGAACTGGGACGTCAATCGGCAAGAGCAATACAGAAGAGTACAAATCTGTGTAGAGGAAAGTCTTAATAAGGCACGGGAGAAACAGGAAAATGTTTACAACCGAAATGCTCCTGCCAAGCCTTTGATGCCTGGAGAGGTAGTATTAAAAAGAAAGAGGAAAATGCATAAACTGGATAATCAGTGGGAGCAAGAACCCTACGTCATACAAGATTCTAAGTACGACAACGGAAAAGTTTGTGTCGTCAGTAAAGACGGAGGAAAAACAATAACCACTGTGTCTAGAGACCATTTGAAACTATGTCCGGAACCCTTGAAACGTTGCGACAAGAACCCTGTCTTCAATCAAAGAGAGAAAAAGGAAGAGGTTATACACACAGATCTGGGAGATTTTCCTGCGGATTGGCCCCGACTGGGAGATGCTGTGATAATTCCAGTGTTGCAGTTTTATAAGCCACAAGAGGACGTTTTACCTCCAGTTGTGCCTGTAGTGCCAGTTGAACCCGCTCAGGAGTTACCCCTTCCAGCAACACCTCAACCTGTAGAACCTCAAGATGGATCATCTGTAGCAGCGCCCCATACTATGGGATCCCCTGGTGAAGCTGACTCACACCGCCCAGCCATCAGTACGCTTGCCAGATCCATAGAAAGGTTAAGGCAGTTCTATAGTTTGCCGTTACGCAGTGCAGACAGATCGCAACTTGTTATACCTGAAACTACACCACGTAGGTCAGAGAGAATCACAAAAGGGAAATTACCCATTAGATATCAGCAATAGTTATGACGAATTGATGTAAATATATTGTGAAAAGTCTATATATATAAATGTGTTTTTCCCTATTAAGCTTCGTTTACAATGGACTCAGAGGCTGAGGACTGAGCCAGCCCAAAAACTGTATCCTGTAAATAGTTGCACTAAAGTGCCTTCTTAATGGTTTCACATGAAACCTTGACTCACCTCTGAACCAAAAACCCGTGTGGTGTGGCACTGAGTGAGGTCTGCACTTGGATGTCCTGCAGCCCACCCAGGACCCACGTTGAAGGTTTGGTGCGGGTCCTTCACAAGTATCTTGTAAATTTATTTATTGAATACTATTTGTATTAAAGTTTGTAACGTTTAAAGTATTCTTACCTCCCGGATGGGAAGATGTTATTGTTCCAAATGTTATTGCATAAACAAAATTTTTCTGTCTTTTGTATTCCACAGCCCGGGAGTGCTGTCGTTTACCATGGGGGAATGTGTAGCCCTGGTACACAATACCAGGAGGATGAGTGGAGAGGTAAAGGTTAAGTGTTCTTCATGACATCATGTACCTTCAAACACGCCCAGTAGGGGTGTGGAAGAGAGAGATTTAGTTAGTCTGTGTCCGGACTTCAGAGTGAGAAGTCAGTAGGAGAGTGTGTCCAGACTTAGGAGAGACAAGACGTCTTTGGGACTCTGCTCTATCTTCAGCTTCAAATCGTGGAGTCTAGTATAGGTACTTTAACGTACCCGAGCCTAGTCAAAGCTGTGCCCCACTGGAAACAGGCTGAAATATCTCCTGAGAACTGAGCAAGTCGAAGGGCAAAAGTGGAAGAAAGCAAGGAAGTGCTATAGGTGAAGAATACCTGCACGAATCTACCGGTTACTGGGGACCGAAGGATCATCTTTGTTTCAAGCAAGGTGATAAGATAACTAGAAATCTACCGGACCCTAGGTCGCGGCGGATAAGCCCATACAGTCAGTACGTAACTGGGGTCAGAGGAAGTGAGGACCGTGAGTCAGTGCACGACAATATAGGAAATCATCTTTCTCACAAAAAGGCTCCAACCACAACACTGATCGGGCAGAACAGCTAAAGATAAGCTGGAATCATAGAGAGGACTACGCTTCAGGCTGGTCGTACTCAGCTTCATTGGAGTTAAAGGAGGCCCCTAACTTGCTTAACCGTTTGCCTCAAAGCTCATCCTCCATCAACCCCATCAGCCTCCCTGGGACCTGCTTTACCATTCTGCAAGTAAAGGTATGGAAAGACTTTGACTGTGTGAGACTGAGTTATTACTGCATGCCTGCACAATCCCTACCTAACTACCGACCTGAGGGAAGAGTCCCACCTGTAGGGGACCCGTCATCTAGCTGCCTCACCATCCCCTCAGAGATCTACAGCAGCGCTGGTACTAATTACCAGAATACTACAGGTGGCGTCACGAACTGTATATAGTTATCCCCTGTAAATATTCCCCAACAACATACGCCAGACCGCCCGGGCCACAGACCGAGCCACAGCTACCTGTGACAAAATCCCCATAGACTTCTACGGGCTCGGCTCTGAGTACCCCATTGCCCTGGTAACCCACAATTGTGGTGGCGGGTCGACACACATCTAGGCTGAGTCATGTTCCCAGAGATGTGTGTATGTGTGGGAGGGGTGGGAGAAGCTGGAGGAGGGGAATGACCTGCAAACGTGGCTGAAAAATGACTGAAGCAGGATCAGCTGGTAAAACAGAAGAAAAGGACGGAACACAGTTTTAGGATATAATTTGGCAAAACCTCAAACTAAAAGATTGAGCGAGAGCAAACAACAGGACTATCAGGTCAGATAGAGGGAGACTGAGAAATTCATGTAGAAAATGAATGGGCTGAAATGGGAGGATGGAATAAAAGAGGGGAAAAAGAATAAGGCATGGTAGGGAAGATCAGAGGATGGGAGACAAAGTGGAAAGAAAGGAACGAAGTGACAAGTCTGAAGGAGAGATAGTGTCAGAAGTGACATTAGATAGGTAAGGAGTGGATAGGAGAAATCCAGGCGGGGCTGTAATGTGATCCTCAGTATAAAGACATCTGGAAGTTATGCATTACACGCTATTCACAGATGATGGGTCACAGGTAGCACTATGTCACACTAAATACTGAAGCCGACAGCATTAGGTCCTGCAGACTCTGAGCCAGCACCTGGTGCATTTCCCATGCAGGTTACCTGGGTATTGATTATACCATATACTAAATCATCTGTGGATTATACTGGATGTTACTGGGGGATGTCAAAGGCACTTTTTCTGTTGGACTAAACGGATATCATAAAAGGATATTGTACAGTTTGTGCTGTGTTATTCCGAAGTGCAGACCGTAGACTGATCTCTTTTACCAAAGTAAACTAGTGATCGCACTAAATGGCGCCTTAATCCGTGCTGCAAATACTATCAAATCTTCCAATATATTAACATTTTTGGTTCTGGCTGGAAAGGGGCTTCCAGCATCCAACAACCAGATATGAAGCCCATGCAGAAGCTTTTGCAATTGCCAGTGACAGCTGTGAATCTGGTAAAGAATCACCGGTTAGAGGAGGCTAAAAGCCCAGTTCTGACACCAGATGGAGGAGTCCAAACTTTTTACAATGCGCTACAAGCAGATGAGCTGAAACTGCTGAAGTCTCCAGCTACAGAAACCAGCACCGAAAACAGTGGATCCAGCTCCCAAAGTCAGCCTCTGCGGTATGGAGCCCCTGATCTACCTCGTACCGGTGACTGGTACCTCTTGCATTGCTTTAGTAATTCATGGGTTGCATATGGATAGAATATATTTTTTATAGCATGCTGTATTTGGGCATTAACAATAGGAATACATCGATATACGTAATAATCAAATTGATAATATGCCTTAATGTTTTCTTGTGAACAGAAGCCTAAGTGAGAAATTTGGATACAGTACCCTTTTATCTTATTATACAATAGCATCATATTCTTGCAATATTTCTACTCTTCTCTTCTCATTCCTGTGTTCTATAGTGCCAGACTGCATTCTCTGACTCCGGTGATAAAGCGTAGACATATACCATGTACTTGTTTAAGTTTCAGATGAACAAATACCTACACGAGACTGAAATGTGCCGTGTGTAGTAATGAACAGGACATGTCCTTCACATAGGGCTTGTGAGCTGGAAAGTAAATAGAAGTGATAAAAGCAAATGGCTCCAGACTAGTGATGAGCGAACGTGCTCGGATAACGCGTCATCGGGTGTTATCTGAGTATCTGGAGAATGCTTGAATAATATGTTCTAGTCCTTGCAGTTGCATGTTTTGCTGCTGTTTAACAGTTGCACAATATGCAGCCGCAGGGACTCTAACATATTATCCGAGCATTCCCCAGATACTCAGATAACACCCGATGACGCGTTATCCGAGCACGTTAGCTCATCACTACTCCAGACTTGTCAAAATCAGATAGAAAGAAGACAGTGCAAACTTTTTATTCAGTCCCAAGAACCATTGCTTTCGGTATGATGGTCTCGCAACGATATTTGGGTAGAGTGCAGATGGTCCACTAGTGACTAGTCTCTCGACATTACTAAAAGTACAGAAAACAGATGCCTCGATTGCAAATATTACAAGTTGTAGTAGTCTATTTGCTGCCAATCTAAAAGTCTACACAGTGGCGTCATATTAGCAAAAAAAAAGTGATAAAGCCGATAAAATACATGTAATCGGTTTATCCATTGTGCTGTCATCTGGCCTAGATGTCCTGACAATTTCTATAAAGTGGTGATACTTTCATTTAATGCCTGGAAACAAAACGTCAGATGGTAGTTTGTGGAGCGTATTCTAAATTGCTGGGTGGTAAAGTAGCTCAGGGGTGAGAAGTCTCACATGGCAATGTCTATTCTACAATGGAAGTGTCAGACTCACCCGAATGTAATATTTGCAGGACTGCACTGCCCTAATGCAGAGACCCCCCAAAAATATTGTGAAGATGGTATGACATTAATTGCTGCAGGGCAATTTCAATTATTAAAATGATTTTATGAGATATTTCTTATTTTTCACTGTGAAACCTTATTGCTACTCTATAAATAACAATGAAATTGGTCTTAAATGATAGCGATGATGTCACATGAATAATTACAATTTAGTCCTTTTTATAATTTTATCTTGTACTTTCTCCTAATCTATTGTAAGTGTGGATTAAAGGGAACCACGCTGTTTTTCACTATTAAACTGGCCCTGTGTGTTGTTAGTGATCCAATGTACATCACTAACACATTGCTTTCAAGCAAAACGGCGCAGTATAAATGAAAAAAATTTGTTT
Organism: Oophaga sylvatica; assembly: GCA_033576555.1. NCBI lineage: Eukaryota > Metazoa > Chordata > Amphibia > Anura > Dendrobatidae > Oophaga > Oophaga sylvatica. The sequence continues at coordinate 363,002,908 of JARQOD010000004.1, read as the reverse complement.
AGGGGTGGGCTTCCACTGGTTTGAGTCACTGTCTCGTCTTCTTATCCACGCCCATGCACTTTGGTTGATCTGCAGTACTAGTCCCACGTCACGGGAATCTTTTCTGTAATCCCGCGCTTGTGCAGTGACGAGCAGCTCCCTGAGCATGCGCACTGAATCTGGGTGTACGTCCCCAACTTCATTTACTGTGTGCGCATGCTCCGGAGCAGCGGTGGTACCAGAGTGGTGGAGACACAGTCAGTTCAGCGGGGAGACAACGTGCGTACCCCATTCGCATCACTCACAATTGCGACGTCACGAAGCCTGTGGCTCCGGAACATGCGCACACAGTAAATAAAGCTGGGGACGTACACCCTGATTCAGTGCATATGTTCGGCGAGCTGCTCATCACTGCGCAAGCGCGGGATTACTGAGAAGATTCCGTGATGTCGGGTCAGTACTACAGATCAATCAAAGGGTGTGGATAAGTTGACGATACTGTGACTGAAACCAACAGAAGCCCACACCTATGACTGAAGGATAAGGTAGAATATAACTATACAAAGTGATTTTTTGGTATGAATACTTTGCCATTTTGCTTGAAAGCAATGTGTTAGGATAGGTGCAACCCAGTGCGTTCAGATGTTACAGCATAGTGGATAAGATTTCAAGAAATCACATGCCCACTATTCGTGCACCGACGCCCGCGGCCTTCCTGTGGAGACGGACATGCGGCACATCTTTCCAGGAAGCAGCATGTCTATTTATCTTGCGGAGACGTGAGCCTCCATAAGATAAATGTCACCCGTCCAATGTATTGGACCTAGTGAATCCACACGGTTCAATATACCCTCAGTGCAAATTGCATCACTAACAACACACTGGTGCTGGTTTAATAGAGAAAAATGACTTTGACATCGTACCTTTTTCTTCACTCCTGTCTTTTTAAGTACAAGTCTATTCAACATTAGCATCTAGAGGGCAATGTACATAGCATCATTTAATGGAATTTAAGACCCGTGGTTGCTGTGACACCGTCGGTGGCATATCTTACCCCTTTTCATTCTGGTGTAACAAGACACTACTAATGAATATTTTAAATCCTAGTGTCAAGTTTTATGGTAGCAACAGACTGAGGACACGTACAGTATGACATTCTTTTTTTTTTACACATTAATTAGAAGGCAAATAAAAATGGAAAAAGTAATGTTCACAAAGTTATACTTTAAGCTCTTAATAAAAGTAATAATATAGAGTTTATATAATATACATGTTTAATGAAATGCTAAAATGTATATAAAATAATACAAATCACGTACGTAGACCTGGGTAATCAGTTGTATGCCAAGATAAGTAGGGTTATGGGTACAATGAAGATGTCCAGTGCCTACCAGTCTAGTATACAACCATACCACTTCGCAGGGGTGGACATGGCATTGGTGCAACCTGTGCTGCAGCACGGGGGGCTCAAGAGGTAATGGGGGCACATCTCCATCTCCGAAACTAGTGGAATTGTGCTTTATGATGCGCTATTGGCCTGTAAAGGGCTCATATACTTTTCGTGCACAAGGGCCCCCTTCTGTCTGTGTCTGCTCCTGCTTCTTTACAAGCTCTATGTTCTGCCATGTGAATAAGATCCTATTGTGGCTACAATAATACACAGAACAGAGAGGTGGACTTTCAGTTTGGGGATCAAAAGTAATTAGGCACAATACATGCTGTGTATTAAGGAAAAGTAAGTTCCAGCAACTATACACTGTGTGCAGAATTATTAGGCAAGTTGTATTTGAGAGGATTCTTTTTATTATTGAACAACAACTATGTTCTCAATTAACCCAAAAGACTCATAAATATCAAAGCTTAATATTTTTGGAAGTTGGAGTGGTTTTTTTTTAGATTTGACTATCTTAGGAGGATATCTGTTTGTGCAGGTAACTATTACTGTGCAGAATTATTAGGCAACCTAATAAAAAAACAAACGTATACCCATCTCACTTGTTTATTTTCACCAGGTAAACCAATATAACAACACAGAATTAAGAAATAAACATTTCTGACATTCAAAACCAAAAAATAAAAAATCAGTGACCAATATAGCCACCTTTCTTTACGATGACACTCAAAAGCCTTCCATCCATAGATCCTGTCAGTTGGTTGATCTGTTTACGATCAACATTGCGTGCAGCAGCCACCACAGCTTCCCAGACACTGTTCCGAGAGGTGTAATGTTTTCCCTCCCTGTAGATCTCACATTTTATGAGGGACCACAGGTTCTCTATGGGGTTCAGATCAGGTGAACAAGGGGGCCATGTCATTATTTTTTCTTCTTTTTGACCTTTACTGGGCAGCCACGCTGTGGAGTATTTGGATGCATGTGATGGAGCATTGTCCTGCATGAAAATCATGTTTTTCTTGAAGGATACCGACTTCTTCCTGTACCAATGCTTGAAGAAGGTGTCTTCCAGAAACTGACAGTAGGTCTGGGAGTTGAGCTTCACTCCATCCTCAACCCGAAAAGGTCCCACAAGTTCATCTTTGATGATACCAGCCCACACCAGTACCCCACCTCCACCTTGCTGGCGTCTGAGTCGGAGTGGAGCTCTCTGCCTGTTATGATCTGCTACAAGCACTAAGGAAAGGTGGGAATTCTGTCCCTACAATAGGACTGAGCTGGATCCCTACGATGTAACGGGGAACCTGATCCTGCGACCAGACCCGCTAAAGTCCTCAGCTAGTCTGAACGAAGACCTATAGTTGCGAGGGAGGAATCCCTACAAGATCTAGGGACTGGGTGAAAAGGTGGACACCTCCTAACAGAAAGTGTAGCAGGGAAAAATAAAACAGAAAACAAATACTAAGAGATACTAAGATCTAGCAAAACTGACAGAGTAAGGCACCTAAGCACCCGGCTAGCTTAAGAGTAGATAATACAATGAAGTCCAGCAAGGCCAGAAAGGCGGAACCAGACTAAATAGGGTAAAAAGGTCATGTGACCAGCAAAGTGAAACAAAACCTAACAAGAGGGTTCTAACAGTACCCTCCCTTCTAAGAGGATCCTCCGGATCCCCTAGGACTTAGGCTTATCCGGAAACCTCTTGTGAAACGCTCTGACAAGTCTAGACGCAGAAACATCATCCGCCCTCACCCATGAGTTATCCTCGGGTCCATAACCCTTCCAAGCGACGAGGTACTGTAAACTCCCTCTATACCGTCTAGAATTTAGGATGCGGGAAATCTCATATTGCCCGTCCTCCACCACCAGGGGAACAGTGGCCGAGACGTCTCCATCTGAGACCTCAGCTTTTTTCAAGAGAGAAACATGAAACACCGGATTAATCTTCCAGGAGGTAGGAAGCTCCAACTTAACAGCAGATTGGTTAATAACCTGAAGCACCTTAAAGGGCCCTACAAACTTGGGACCCAATTTCTTAGACGGAATCCTCAAGCGCAGATTCTTAGAGGACAACCAAACCATGTCACCAATAGCAAACAAAACCTCTTGTCGTTTTCTATCAAAATACACTTTGGATCTTTTGTTAGCCTCCTGAAGATTACCACGCACATCAGTCCAAACTCTCTCCAAAAGACCAGAAAAATTCTCCTCTTCAGGTACAGCCGATCCCAACTTGGAAAATGACCCAAACGACGGATGTCTCCCAGTACAACAAAAAAAGGCGAACAACCAGCAGAAGCGGATGTATGGTTGTTAAGAGCAAACTCAGCAAGTGGCAGAAACTCAGACCACCCCTCTTGATTATCAGTCACAAAACAACACAAGAACTGCTCAACACCCTGGTTTTTCCTTTCTGTCTGGCCATTAGACTCCGGATGATATCCGGATGAAAACGACAAATGAACTCCCAACCTGTCACAAAAAGCGCGCCAAAAACGAGCCACAAACTGAGGTCCCCTATCGGAAACAATGTCAGTAGGAACACCATGTAGTCTGACTATTTCCTTGACAAAGGCCTTAGCGAGAGTCTTAGCGCAGGGCAGTTTGATGAAAGGAACCAAGTGACACATCTTGCTAAAACGGTCCACGACCACCCAGATGACAGTGAAACCCTCAGAGGGGGAAGGTCAGTAATAAAGTCCATAGCCAAATGTGTCCAAGGTGCACTAGGGACCTCCAGAGGGCAAAGCAACCCCGCAGCAGGAGTATGAGAAGACTTAGATCTAGCACCCACAGTGCATTGACGCACCCACTTAATGACTTCCTTCTGCCATCCTGGCCACCAAAAACTGCGACCCACAAGTCTCTTGGTCTCAGAGATTCCAGGATGACCTGCCAACCGAGAGTCATGACATTCATCAAACAAATCTCTCCTCAGGGTACCAGGCACAAACAACCTCCCATGCGGCGTGTTAGATGGGGCATTCTCCTGTGCTTTAAGAATCTCATCTTCCAGCACGGAGTCCAAAACAGCAATAACAACCCCCTCTTGCAAGATGTTTTCCTCCTCCTCCTCAGTACCCACCATAGGAGAAAAGCTGCGAGACAAAGCATCAGCTTTAACATTTTTAGTACCTGGGATGTAAGTAACGGTAAAATTAAACCGTGAGAAAAACAGTGCCCACCTAGCCTGACGGGCATTCAAGCGTTTGGCAGCATCAAGGTAGATCAGATTTTTATGATCGGTGAAGACTTGAACGGGAAATTCCGCTCCCTCCAAAAAAATGACGCCAGTGTTCAAATGCGAGTTTAATTGCCAACAATTCCTGATTACCGATATCATAATTTAGTTCAGACTCAGAAAATGTCTTTGAAAAAAAAGCACAGGGATGTACTCCATCCGTCTTTGCCTGAGACAACACCGCGCCGACCCTCACAGAAGAAGCATCAACCTCAACCAAAAATGGTTTAGTCACATCAGGCTGCGTAAGGATGGGAGCAGAGCTGAACCTCTCCTTTAGCAACACAAAAGCCTCAATGGCCTCAGTAGTCCACTGAACCGCATCAGCACCTTTCCTGGTGAGATCGGTCAGAGGTTTGGCAATCACAGAAAAATCTTTCATGAATTTTCTATAATAATTGGCGAACCCCAAAAACCTCTGTATTGATTTCACACCAATAGGTCTAGGCCATTCCTGCACAGCTTGCACTTTCACCGGGTCCATATCAAAACCCTCACTGGAGACAATGTAGCCCAAAAAACTAAGTCTCTGTACAGCGAACTCACATTTTTCTAGCTTGGCAAAAAGTGAATTATCACTCAGTAACTGTAATACTTCACGCACACTCCTCCAATGAGACTCCAAATCCGGTGAATAAATCAAAATGTCATCTAAATACACAACCACACTTCTGCCTATCAAAGGTCTAAGGATGTCATTAATAAGATTCTGAAAAAATGCCGGAGCACTGGAAAGTCCAAAGGGCATGACCAGATTCTCAAAATGACCCAGTGGAGTGTTAAACGCAGTCTTCCATTCATCCCCCTCCTTCATGTGCAACAAATTGTATGCCCCTCGAAGATCAATTTTCGAGAACCACTTGGCCCCCACTAACTGGTTAAACAAATCAGGAATCAATGGCAGTGGGTAAGGATTGCGTACAGTAATCTTATTAATCTCACGAAAGTCTAGACAAGGCCTTAAACCGCCGTCCTTTTTTTTTAACAAAAAAAAATCCAACCGCCACAGGAGACTTGGAAGGCCTAATGTGACCGGCGGCCAAGCTTGTCTGTATGTATTCCTCCAAAGCCTTTCTCTCAGGAATAGTCAAATTAAATAAGCGACTTTTAGGAAGAGTCAGGGACAAATTCAATTGCACAATCATAATCTCTATGAGGAGGCAATACCTGCGATTCTTTATCAGAAAAAACTTTCCAAAAATCCTGAATAGGTACAGGTAACTCCCCCTTAACTACAGCAGCAATACGCCCGTTACAACACTTGTCATAACAATTGGGACTCCAGGACTTAATTTCATTGGTAGACCAATCCAGTACCGGATTGTGCAATTTTAACCAGGGTAACCCCAAAATCTCCGGTGAGGGCAAATTATTCAAAACTACCAAATCCAAATTCTCTTGATGAACACCATTAATAGTAAGAGGAAATTCACAGATATGGTGAGTAACATTTTTCAAGTGAGAACCATCCACAGACACCACATTAATAGGGGAAGACAGAAGTTTGGGTTTTAATTTTAGTTTTTCCAAAAATTTCCCATCAATCACATTGAGAGTTGAACCACAATCCACAAATACCCGAAACTCCATTAATTCCTCCTCAACAGCAGTGGTAGCAGAAAGAAAGACACCTTTATTGTTTAAACAAGCTATACGGGTGAAACTGACCTCATTTTTTTTCTCTCTTTATTCATTCGAAGCGCACAGTTCTTAATAAAATGCTCCGATTTACCACAGTAGAAACACAAGCCCTTAGCAAATCTGCGTTCTTTTTCCCCAGAGTGAAGTGTCATTGCTCCAATTTCCATCGGCTCTGCAATGTCAGTACATTCCTTCTCCAAACTTGGAGCTGACAAGGCAGATTTACTCTCATTAACCCTTGCACGCAGTCTCCTATCCACCCGTATGGCTAATTGCCTAGCCTCTTGCAAGTTACCAGGTAAAGGATAAGCAATCAGCAAATCTTTAACCCTTTCACTTAACCCTGCAAGAAATAAACTTTTCAAAGCTGAATCGTTCCAGCCCACCTGTGTGGACCACCTTCTGAAGTGAGTACAATATTTCTCCACATTACCTGATCCCTGTCTCAAACGTCTCAATTCTGTCTCAGCTGATGAAACACGATCCGGATCGTCATATAACAACCCCAAAGCAGAAAAAAAACTATCCACTGATATAAAGCATGGATCACTAGGCTGCAGAGAAAAGGCCCAATCCTGAGGTTCTTTGCGCAGAAGTGACATTATGAACCCTATGCGCTGTGATTCCTCACCAGAGGATCTGGGTCTCAAACGGAAATACAACAAGCAAGCATTTTTAAAAGAAAAAAAATCTTGTTGTTCACCAAAAAATAAATCAGGCAAACGTACCTTTGGCTCCACGAAATGTGCTCCAGAACAACTACTCACGTGTTGCTTTATCTCAGCCACCTCCAGAGAAAGTCCCTGCAGGCGCTGAACCAAATCCTGAACCGACACCATGATGGAAAACAGAAAATCTTTCCTTAGAGATTTTTTTTTCTTTTTTCTTTTGGCTGGACTTACTGTTATGATCTGCTACAAGCACTAAGGAAAGGTGGGAATTCTGTCCCTACAATAGGACTGAGCTGGATCCCTACGATGTAACGGGGAACCTGATCCTGCGACCAGACCCGCTAAAGTCCTCAGCTAGTCTGAACGAAGACCTATAGTTGCGAGGGAGGAATCCCTACAAGATCTAGGGACTGGGAGAAAAGGTGGACACCTCCTAACAGAAAGTGTAGCAGGGAAAAATAAAACAAAACAAATACTAAGAGATACTAAGATCTAGCAAAACTGACAGAGTAAGGCACCTAAGCACCCGGCTAGCTTAAGAGTAGATAATACAATGAAGTCCAGCAAAGCCAGAAGGGCGGAGCCAGACTAAATAGGGTAAAAAGGTCATGTGACCAGCAAAGTGAAACAAAACCTAACAAGAGGGTTCTAACACTGCCCTTTACTGATCCAGCCTCGGGCCCATCCATCTGGCCCATCAAGAGTCACTCTCATTTCATCAGACAATAAAACCTTAGATAAATCAGTCTTAACATATTTCTTGGCCCAGTCTTGACGTTTTATCTTACGCTTCTTGTTCAAAGGTGGTCGTTTATCAGCCTTCCTTACCTTGGCCATGTCCCTGAGTATGGCACACCTTGTGCTTTTTGATACTCCAGTAATGTTGCAGCTCTGAAATATGGCAAAACATGAAACACTTGATTGTTCAGTGATCACGCTTCAAAAGTTTGGCAATTTCAAGACTGCTGCATCCCTCTGCAAGACATCTCACAATTTTTTCTTTTCAGAGTCAATCAAATCTCTCTTCTGACCCATTTTGCCAAAGGAAAGGAAGTTGCCTAATAATTAAGCACACCTTATATAGGGTGTTGATGTCATTAGATGACACCCCTCCTCATTACAGAGATGCAAATCACCTGATTTACATAATTGGCAGTTGGCTTTCAAACCTATACAGCTTGGAGTAGGACAACATGTATAAAAAGGATGATGTGATCAAAATACTCATTTGCCTAATAATTCTGCACACAGTGTAGTGCTGGCAGAATGCTGATGAAGAGGGTCAGTCTACTCAGAAAGAGTGGCTGGTTAGTCACAAACTGTGAAAATTGTGATAATTCCTGAACATGTACATTGTGTCACCGAAATATAAACTTTAATGTAGAATATCATCAGGGTCAGAATTCCCGAAAATGTATACTGTATTTACAGGGTCCTGTAGTGTGTGGATGGTTAGATATATGAATTTTACCTGCTGTATAAAAAGTAGATGGCCACAAATACTGTACAATGCAGTAAGTACCATTACCAGGTTATGTGAACACATCAAGAAATATTTTACGTTCAGAGTTAACATAATCTGCTTAATCTAATTGTCAATCAAATACAACTTGTGAATAAATCTTCTTTGGATCTTTCATGAGTCACTTAAGGTACTGAGATCGCTAAAGCGTCAGCGATTTTATGATGCAGCAGCGATCTCGTTAGCGACGCAGCTGTGTGTGACATGTAGCAGCGATGTGGCCCCTGCTGCGATGTCGCTGATAGTTTATGAACTTTCTGAGCCGTTTTTTGGTCGTTGGTGTCCCGCTGGTGAGCCTGAATCGCTGAGTGTGACACCCTTTATGAACGACTTCACCAGCGTCGCAGGTGGGACTAGGTTTTCCCAACGACCGCAGAGGTCGTTATACAGATCGCTGATCTCTGCTGAGATCTTTGTGTTTGGAAGCTAACTAGCGATCATATAGCGATCGCACCAACGATCTCGCCAGGTTGTGTCGTTGTCGTGATCGCTGGTGCGATCGCTAAGTGTGACAATGCCTTTACAATTTTTTCTTTAGACACGATGACTTGAAAGAAATGTTGGACAGCAACAAGGATTCTCTGAAGTTGGAGGCTATGAAGAGGATAGTTGCTGTAAGCGTTTTTATTTTATTTTTTTACCGAAGTCTTCACACATAAATAAACTGCTCAAAAAAATAAAGGGAACACTCAAATAACACATCCTAGATCTAAATGAATGAAATACTCTCATTGAATACTTTGTTCTGTACAAAGTTGTATGTGCTGTCAACATAATCACACAAAAATCAACAATGGAAATCAAATTTTTGAACCAATGGAGGCCTGGAATTGGAGAGACCCCCAAAATGAAAGTGGAAATAAGTCAAAATGAAAATCAAGACAAAATTAAAGTGGAGACAAGTCAAAATGATGCTCAGTACTGTGTGTGGCCTCCACGTGCCTGTATGACCTCCCTGGGCCTGTATGACCTCCCTACAATGCCTGGGCATGCTACTGATGAGGATGTGGATGTTCTGAAGGATCTCCTCCCAGACCTGGACTAAAGCATCCGTCAGCTCCTGGACAGTCTGTGGTGCAATGTGACGTTGGTGGATGGAGCGAGACATGATGTCCCAGATGTGCTTAGTCGAATTCAGGTCTGGGGAACGGGCGGGCCAGTCCATAGCTTCAATGCCTTCATCTTGCAGGAACTGCTGACACACTCCAGCCACATGAGGTCTGGCATTGTCCTGCATTAGGAAGAACCCAGGGCCAACCGCACCAGCATATGGTCACACAAGGAGTGTGAGGATCTCATCTCGGTACCTAATGGCAGTCAGGCTACCGCTAGCGAGCACATGGAGGGCTCTGCGGCCCTCCAAAGAAATGCCACCCCACACCATTACTGACCCACTGCCAAACCGGTCATGCTGAAGGATGTTGCAGGCAGCAGATTCACACTGAGCACATGTGACAGACGTGACAGAGTCTGGAGGCGCTGTGGAGAGCGATCAGCCTGCAGCATCCTTCAGCATGACTGGTTTGGCAGTGGGTTTCCACCTTAATTTTCTCTTGTTTTGATTTTCATTTTGACTTGTTTCCACTTTCATTTTGGGGGTCTCTCCAAATCCAGGCCTCCATTGGTTAATAAATTTGATTTCCATTGATGATTTTTGTGTGATTATGTTGACAGCACATTCAACTTTGTACAGAACAAAGTATTCAATGAGAATATTTCATTCATTCAGATCTAGGATGTGTTATTTGAGTGTTCCCTTTTTTTTTTTGAGCAGTGTATATATTATGTCATCTTTCTTTTCTTAGATGATAGCTCGAGGAAAGAATACATCCGATCTGTTTCCAGCTGTTGTGAAAAATGTGGCCTGCAAGAACATAGAGGTGAGCTGACGAGCGTGGCAACAAATATATGCTTGTTAGGTCAAGAAAAACTAAATGTAAAGTCAGGAGCTAAGGCTCCATTCACACCATGTATTTACCCTATGTTGGAGATACAGTTGGAGACATCACTAATAGACTCCCATTGTAAAAACATATATACCTTTCTATTTAATAGTGTAGTCTATAAGTGTACCATGCTATTCCATGCCACAAAAAAAGGTATGTCAACCTATACTGGCCCAGTGGAGGCCAAAAGTCCACTCTGTCTGGTGAATAGAGCCTTATGGATATGGTTAGTGTATAAGAAGAACAGTTTTACTGCCACATATGATAAATGCTTCAATTATTATGTAAACATTGTCTTATATGATTTAAATGGAATCTGTCACCAGGTTTTTGTCACCTAATCTCAGAGCTGCATAATATAAGGTTTCCAGTGATATGTCGCTTACTGGTCTGCTTGCTGTAGTTTAGATAATCTCCTTCTTATAAAGCAGTGATTTTATTGCTAGAGGACTAGTAAACCTATTGCCATGTAGTCTTCCATATTCGTGAGCTCTGTATAACCCCACCCCCCCACCAATGATTGCCAGAATTTTTGTGTACACTCTGCATAGGCAGAAAGTTGCCAATCAGTGGTGTGGATGGGGTAACACAAAGCTCAGCATTCAGAGAACCCCTAAATCTGCAGTGCATAAAACACTGATTTTATCAAAACTACAATAAGCAGCCCAGTAATTGACAAAACACTGGAATCAGGGTCTCTGCTCCTACATTATACTACATTCAGAGAGAGTAGCTAAGAAGATTTTACATGATTATTTACACATATATACAGCATGTATGTTTTATAGGAGAGACTAAAATGGTAATCTCAGGGCAAAGCTAATTTTTTGGACTTCCTGTAACAGATCCCATTTATTTTAGTTAGTTTCTCTTAAGCTCAACATTGCTTGTACCCGGCACCAAAACGTAACTTCCAGCTCCTCAGTAGTTAGAGATGATGGACAGAAAAGGTTTGTATCAAGTTAGAAAGTTATTACCTAACCACTGCATAGATGGTAACTTGTAGCTTGCTGGGGGGTCCGACTGTTAGACCCCACAGAGCTCAAGAATGGATTGGTTTTCACTTCTGCTCTTTTAATTTCGTATGGGACTTATGTAGATAGCCAAGCGATCAGTTATCCCGCATGTGGACTAAAAAGATGCATAAAGTCAATTTGCTAGCCTTTCGTAGCCTATAGAAATGAATACAATGCATGTCCGTAAGACCAAACACACCCTAGGAACTCAGCATTCATTTTCCACATTGACAAAGCCAAACATATTTATCTTTTTAGGTGAAGAAGTTGGTTTATGTCTATTTGGTTCGATATGCTGAGGAACAACAGGATCTGGCTCTTCTCTCCATTTCCACCTTTCAGAGGGGGTTAAAGGTTGGTTGAGTAATAACTGTATTCTTATAAGCTCCTGATCGTTTAATGTTGCGCCCTAAAGGGGTTGTAAATTCAGAATGTGTTATTTTTTTGTTGTTAAATTTTTTGGTATTTTCTTCTAATATTCCATTACACTAGCTATACAGAAATACTGAATTCTTGCAGTTCTTCCACTAACCATAGGGCCTCATAATAAGCTAAACTAATGTGTTCTCTAGAGATAATTTCTCAGCAGTCCTCTCAATATCATCTCATGCCGGATTACAATGATAGTTAACACCTCTAGATTAGGACCAAAAAATTTACAATAGATGATGACAAAGCTCACCTCTTCCCACTTCCTGCACAGTGATCTCGGCCCAGGTCTCAGAGCATGCCCACTGCACACAATTATTATAAAATGTTAACTCGTTGGTATTATACTCCAGTGACACTCAGTAAGGCGTTTGCAAATCAATCAGATCTATGTTGGAGAAAATGTGGCCAAAAAGGCAATATCTAATATATAAAGCTGAATGTATGTATGTGTGTATGTATGTGGGTATGTTTGTCCGGGATTGGAATCCGCACCGTCGCACTTACGGGCATGAAATTTTGCACGCCCGCACGTCTCGACCCCGAAAGCGTCCTAGGCTATGTTTTGAATCGAAATTTTAACCCCGCGCGTTCCAAATCGCCAAACAATTTTGGCCCTATCTACATAATGGGGAGAAAGCTGAATGCTTGTGTGTATGTCTGGCAAAGGAATCTGCATTTATGGGCATGAAATTTTGCACACCCGCACGTCTCGACCCCGGGAGCGTCATAGGCTAGGTTTTGAGTCGAAATTTTAACCCCGCGCATTCCAAATCGGCAAATAATTTTGGCCCGGGATAGGAATCTGCACCGTTGTACTTACGGGCATGAAATTTTGCATGCCCGCACATCTCAACCCCAGGAGCATCATAGGCTAGGTGTTGAATGGAAATTTTAACCCCCGCACGTTCCAAATCGCCAAACAATTTTGGCCCTATCTACATAATGGGGAGAAAGCTGAATGCTTGTGTGTATGTCCGGCATAGGAATCTGCATTTACGGGCATGAAATTTTGCACACCCGCACGTCTCGACCCCGGGAGCATCATAGGCTGTGTTTTGAGTCGACATTTTAACCCCACGTGTTCAAAATTGCGCGCATTAAAAACACACACACGTCTGGTATTTTTATCTTTTAAAAAAACTAAGAATGTCGTTTATCAAAAGGCTCTCGAATAAGGAGTAGAAGATAAATGACTTCACATCACTTGGGCTATTTAATTAATCTGTGTGGAATATCTATGCTGTTGAATATCTGTTGTGAAATGGTTCTGTTACTTTAGTTTTTGCTTTTTAATAATTTGTCTATTTGGTGTGTGATTTTTATGTGCAGAATAAATTTTTGTTAACATAGTCTATTTTGTTACAGCTAACAGCAGTTATTAATTAACCCGGGCGAAGCCGGGTACTACAGCTAGTTATTCATATTTTTTGGTCATATCCAAAAATTAGCACATCCCGCCTGGGCTGGATGTGTTATTAATACTGAAGAGGTGCCCTGTTATGGAAACAAGGGCCTTTATTGCTTAATATTCATGTCCAAAAATTAGACCCATTTGGAAAGAAATGAATGCTCTCTTGAAGAAAATGAAGAGTGATGCAGTAAATATATCTCCTCAGTTATCTCTGCTCTCTGTCCTAGCTGACATTCTTCCTACCGGGATTAGATACATTGCTCTGCACATCTTTGAAGTTACAAAAAACCTCATTTGATCCAAATGGAAATCAATAGAAATCCGATCAATCACCAACATTGTAGATATAGTTTCTACTCATAAGCCATTTGAATTAGTCCTTGCTTTAAAGAATAACGATATTCAGAAATACCTAGTTAGATGGCCTCTATGGAACTCGATATTTCCTCCGAGTAAAGAAAATCCTTGTATGTAAAAAATGTTTCCTTCTTAATCATTTGCAATGTATATATAATGTAAAACTGTTGATTTTTGCAGTTATCTGAAACAAATGATCTTTCTTTTACCTTTTCCTTGCTCTCTTTTTCCTATATCTTATCTTTCGTCTTTTTCTTATCATTCCCTTCCTTTTCCCCTTTTCTTCCCCTATTTTGCACCCACTCTTTTCACTGATTAATCCTGTTTCTTTTTTAGGTAGTTTGGAGAAATGTGAATGGTTCATTTTTAGATATGTAAAAGGAGTTTTTATTCTTGTTTATTTATGTCTACATGTCCCCTCCCCCACAGATATTGTAAAAAATCTGTTAATAAAAATATCTTTCAGAAAGCATGCTCACAACACCATCCAAACAAAAGCATCATAGCCAGATATTAGTATCATTGTGGTCCACATGTCTAATGTAAAGCATATCTCTGAACTGCTATTAAATGGAATCTGTCAGCATGTTTTTTATATGTAGTCATGAGATAGGGGTTAAAAGACAGATTTCAACAATGTGTCACTTATCAGGCTATGTGCCATTGTTTACTTACAATGAAGGTTTTATCAGTAGGAGATTATCATTGCTGTGAATAGCAGGGCCTGTGAGCACTGAGCTGACTCTGCCCCTTTTCCCCCTGTAATAAGCAGCTCACTTTCAATAGACTATGTACACTGAAAGCTGTGATGTGGGCGGGGCATCTTTCTGAACTCTGCTACATGCTAAATTATTATTATTATTTATTTATATAGCACCATTGATTCCATGGTGCTGTGCATGAGAAGGGGTTACATACAAATTACAGATATCACTTACAGTAAACAAAATAACAATGGCAGACTGATACAGAGGAGAGAGGACCCTGCCCTTTCGGGCTTACATTCTACAGGATGGTGGGGAAGGAGACAGTAGGTTGGGGGGTTGCGACAGTTCCAGTGTTGGTTGAGGCGATATCTCCCGTAATGGTGAGGAGGTAGCGGGGTCATTGCAGACTGTAAGCTTTCCTGAAGAGATGGGTTTTCAGGTTCCGTCTGAAGGATCCGAATGTGGTTGATAGTCGGACATGTTGGGGCAAAGAATTCCAGAGGATGGGGGATATTTGGGAGAAGTCTTGCTGTCGGTTGGGTGAGGAGCGAATAAGTATGGAGGAGAGAAGGAGGTCTTGGGAGGACCAGAGATTACGTGAGGGAATCGGAGCCAGTGAAGAGATTTGCAGAGGGGAGAAGTGGAGGAGTAGCGAGGAGAGAGATGAATTAGTCAGGCTGAAAGGGGGAAAGCGTGATGTTATTAATTGTGATAGATAGGTCTGATAAGGAAGATCTGTAAGATGGGGGAAGAATGATGAGTTCAGACTTGTACACATTGAATTTAAGGAAGCGAGTGGAGAAGAAGGAGGATATGGCTGATAGACACTCTGGGATTCTGGACAGCAGAGAGGTGAGATCTGGGCCAGAGAGGTAGATCTGAGTATAATCAGCATAAAGGTGGTACTGGAATCCGTGGGACTTTGAGTTGCTCCAGGCCAAGTGTATAGATTGAGAAGAGCAGGGGTCCTAGAACAGAGCCTTGGGGGATACCAACAGAGAGAGGGTGGGACGAGGAGGTAGTGTGGGAGTGGGAGACGCTGAATGTGCGGTTGGAAAGGTATGAGGAGATCCAGGATAGGGCGAGGTCTTTGATGCCAAAGGAGGAGAGGATCTGTAGTAAGAGGTAGTGGTCAGCTGTGTCGAAAGCAGAGGACAGGTCTAGAAGCAGGAGTATAGATTATTGTCCGTTAGCTTTGGCTGTAAGTAGGTCATTAGTAATTTTGGTCAGGGCTGTCTCAGTGGAGTGATGGGGGCGTAAACCAGATTGTAGATTGTCAAAGAGCAAGTTAGATGAGAGGTGGGAGGAAAGTTCAGCGTGGACGTGCTGCTCCAGGAGTTTGGAAGCGAATGGGAGCAGCGATATTGGGCGATAGCTGGACATAGAGATTGGGTCAAGGGTTGGCTTTTTAAGGATAGGCGTGATTGTGGCATGTTTGAAGGCAGAAGGGAAGGTACTGGAAGTTAGTGATAGGTTGAAGAGGTGGGTTAGGGATGAGATAATAGTGGTGGTGAGGTTGGGGAGGAGGTGGGATGGGATGGGGTTGAGTGCACACGTTGTGAGGTGCAATTTGGAGAGGAGACAATTAAGCTCCCCTTCCGTGATGTTGGAGAGGGAGGTTATGGGGTTTGGGCATTGGTCTGGTATACAAAGGGGTTGTGGTGGTTGAACAATGAAGACTTGCCTTATTTGGTCAATCTTAGTTTTGAAGTATGTGGCAAAGTCTTCAGCAGAGATGAGGGAGGTTGGAGGGGGCAGTGGTGGGCGGAGGAGAGAGTTAAAAGTTTTGAATAACTGTTTGAGGTTGTATTATAGGGAAGATACGAGGGTTGTGAAGTAGGCCTGTTTAGCAGAGATGAGGGCCGATTTGAAAGGTAATGTTGCCTGTTTGAATGCAGTGAAGTCGTCTTGCGAAATCTAGCAACTCTGAGTGTGTCACAACTATTGCACCCAGTATACTAAGTGATATATCGTTAGATTAAGAGTCTCTTTGCCTACTGTGTGCTGCTCTCAGGGGAGGTTGCAAAAACCTGCTGACAGATTCCCTTTAACAGAGCAGAGATGCACTCAGGTAAGAATACTGCTCCCATAATCATAAGATACAGAAGAAAAAAAAAATTATGTTTTACTACATTAAGAAAACTATAGATCAGACAGTCAATTTAACTTAAATTTGGCAGCATTTTCTATAAAGGCGGGAGAGGGAAAACCATAGTACAGGCAATGTATTTCGCTGTGTAACTTTTTCGGAAAACCTATACAATGACATACGCTGTATTCTTCCTTTAAAGCTATACTTCAGGAGCCCTGCAAACTTCGACCTCTAATGGAAGTTTCAAAATTTCATGTGAACAGATCTTAACTGTGTTTTCTCCTGCAGGATCCTAACCAGCTAATCCGCGCCAGTGCTTTACGTGTCCTCTCCAGTATCCGTGTGCCAATCATTGTGCCAATTATGATGCTTGCAATAAAAGAAGCGGCATCAGACATGTCTCCTTATGTACGAAAGACAGCAGCACATGCTATACCAAAACTGTATAGGTAACATCAAGATAATTTGAAAACTATCTTTAACCATTTAACCATTTCTTCAATAGGCATAGAGCAATTTTTTTAGGTGTCACATAACTTCTGATTTCATATAAATCCAACACAAAAAATTGTAATCATTAAATAATATATTGATGCTGACAAGGTGCAAAATCTAAAATGCACAATGCTATGAAACCTGACTTTGAAATAAATAGTACTTATAAGGAGGGGTCCAGAAATGGTGGATATTTTGTATGGTACATGCAGATTTTATGAAAATTTTCACTTTTTTCAGTTGGTGTTCACAGTCATTTTTTTGTTACTGTGCTATTATTTAGTGATTCTTGGTTGTGCGTCCTAAAAAAGGCTGCCACTCACCATGAATGAGAAGGGGTGCTGCTACTAACACTGACAACACATAAGTACATGTACTGTGTGTATAAGAAAAGGAGTGCACACAAGTATCTGTATATCTCAGCAACATCCCGTTACAAAAATAATATATGGTTTTTATTATTAACAAAATATACAAATAAAGGCAGTCATAGCAGACAATAATATATTTAAAACCACTTAAAAATCCCATAGAAAGGGACACAAATAGGCTCTGATAAACCCTTGATAGGCATCCTTTGTAATTAATCTCCATCCTTGAAAATATTAAAGGAGTTGTCCACTACTAGGAGAACCCTTCTTGATCAAAATGTTTGGCCCTCACAAAATAATAAAGCATATACTCACCTCCCATACCTGCACTGTTCCTGCGGTGTCGGCACTCGCTCTCACCGCTGCTCTCGTGCAGTTGTTGTGACGTGACCCTTGCACCCAATCAGCGCTGGCGTCACTGTCTCCACCTTCGGACAAATCAGTCATGAAGAGGAAGTCCGGGCTGCAGCTAATCCTGGACTACCTCTTCATGTTTGATTTGTCTGAAGGCGGGGACACCAGCGCTGATTGGGCGCCAGGCATCATGTGTCAAAATAACAACACGAGAGCCCCAGGGAGAGCAAGTGCCGACACCGCAGGAAGGGCGCAGGCACAGGAGGTGAGTATAAGCTGCCAAGTGAGGGGTATGAGAAGAAGTTGTCCAAGTACTAGACAACTTCTTTAATGTTCTTAACGGGGTTTTCAGCACAATGAAGGTTTATTACTTATCTGATTGCTGGACTCCCACCGATCATTAGAACAGGCATCCTGAGTCCTTTGTCCCTCCTCACTATATAGCAGCACTGGATTTTATATAGAGCAGTGGTTGTACATTTGCCCAGTCACTCTATTCAGTATATATAGGGCAGTCAGAAACAGCTGAATGGGCTTTTTCTGTCATCCCTATGGACAGTAAATGGAATGGTGTCCTCCACCACTGCTCAATTCGAACTCTTGCAAGATTTCACATGGAGGTGCTAAACCTGCGTTTTAATGATTGGTGGGTCTCTCCGCTTTGGGATGCCGAGTGATTAGACAATAGGGTACTGACTGTTGAATTTGGTGACCTTAGGTAACGTCCAACAGCTGTACAGTTGTAGGGTAACAAAAGAGTGAGATTGTTGACAAATACATAGTTTCTGTGTTTTTAACCTCATAGGCTGTACACAGCTCCTGCAGCATTATATACATTTCTGGCTTTCTTTTTAGTGCAGATTACGTACTGAAAATTCACAGCAAAGGAGAAGTTTGACAAGTGATAATGAGATTTTCAAAACCCAATTTACACGTCTCATCTGTGGATTTTAGGACTTTGTGTAAATGTTCCAATTTCCAGGATGCTTATGACGTTATGGGTATCCAGCAAATTTTTCCTTTGGAATCCACCATTGAATTGGCAAAGGCTAAAATCTGTAGCCACTGTGAAAATCCACATGTAACACTTGCAGTTTTTTTCAGGGATTTGCATCAGATTTGTAGCAAACTCGACACTAGATTTACGCCCTGTCGGAATTCATCTTTTTAAATCATAGGAGATGATTTGTGATCCTTATGCCTATCACATAGACAGATATTTTTGATTACATAATAAACCCCCAAAAGATCTTTTTCTTTTCTGGTGTTTTTCATTACCGTAACATTTTTTGCAGCTTGGATTCAGACCAGAAAGATCAGCTCATTGAAGTGATTGAGAAACTTTTATCTGATAAAACCACGGTGAGTTTCATTCTGTTCACATGGCTAAGAGTGAAAGGAGTTCTGTGTTTTGGATAATCTATACTTGTTATGAATTGTCTAAGGCTAAGTTCACATGTCTGTTTGACTTCATCTGTTCCATTTTAGAAACAGAAAAATGTAAATAATGTCCAAAAGGCACAATTGTATTTTTTATACATGTCTCATAATTAAAAAAGATATCAGTGACCATTATATCCACCCTTCTTTTAATAACAAAACAGCGGCTGCTAAGGTACCTTATTCCCTCATTGCCGTTTTAAAACGGCGATCTGGAATAAGGCTGTAGCGCCCTACGGAGTCAGAAAATCTCCGGGGTTTCAGCTACTGGGGGTAGCTGAGACCCTGGAGAACATGATCAGGGCCAGATTTTCCGGTGCCCGATCGCATGATCGCCGTTATACAGTGAATAATGGCAATCATGAAAAAAAAAAACTGTTGCTGCTGTTACAATCAATTCTCTCTCTTCTGACATTGTATATGTGTAGCCCTGGTGTGAAGGCACACGCAGTACCCTGGAGGATGTGTGGAGAGATAGCAGTTTAATGCTCTATACCCATTCACTCTACATACACTAGACACACCCTTAGGGTAGTGTAGTCACTCGTAGGGAGTGGTCAGTGTGCATTCATTGAGTGATTGAGGCAGTCAGTTTCCTGTCTTCGGACAGGGCAGACGTGTCACAGTCTAGCCTGGACCTGAGGGAGGAAGCATTCCAGCCTGGTTCTGTCAGCAGTTCAACAAGTGGAGGCCAGTAAGGGCGAGATATAGATCACCTCAGCCTGGTCAGAGCTGTACCTCACTTGAAGACATTTATTGAGGAGGAAGAGTTTTAGTACAGATACTTCAGTCTCCTGTCCCAAGGACAGTGAAGGTTCAGAGACGTGCTCCTGCCTAGAGGAATACTGAGATTCTGGCAACAAACTCTGAAGGAAGAAAAGAAGGGATTGATTATATGACCTTTGACAGTGTGAGTGCTTATGCTACAAGCGTGGACAAGGCGAAAGGCACAGTGGTAGGAATTCTGAGTGCAATAGGATTGGAGAAGTCCTGCACGTTGTCACCGGTCACTGGAGACCGAAGCATCACCATAGCTTCACGCATGGTGGTAGAAAACCCAGAGGCTTACCGGACCTTAGGTAACGGCAAGCAGCCCCTGGAGTGTCAGTACGTAACTGGGGTCAGGTGGAATAGGAACTTTGAGCTAGGCCAAGCAGAGAAGAACCTAGTTTCATCACAGGAAGGCTCCGACCACAACACTGACCGGGCAGTACAGCTTAGAGAAGCTGGAGTTTAAAGAGGGAACTATGCTTCATGCTGGTTGAACTCATCTTTGTGAAAGTAAAGGAGGCCCCTAACTTGTCCAGCTGCTATCTTGAAACACATCCTCCATTGGATCAGCCTCCCTGGGACCTGCCTAACCATCTTGCAAGTAAAAAGGTATGGAAAGACGCTGATGTGTGAGACTGAGTTATTTAATTGCATGCCTGCACAACTCCACCATAACCATCGACCTGAGGGAAAAGTCCCACCTGTAGGGGACCCGACATCTAGCTGCCTCACCATCCCCTCAGAGATCTACAGCAACGCTGGTGCAAATTACCAGAGACTACAGGTGGCGTCACGAACTGTATATATATCTATCCCCTGTAAATATTCCCCCCCAACATACGCCAGACCGCCAGGGCCACAGACCGAGCCACCGCTACCTGTGACAACCCCATAGACTTCCATGGGCTCGGCTCTGAGTACCCCATTGCCCTGGTAATCCACAATTGTGGTGGCGGGTCGATACATATACATGTCATCACCAGGCTCTCCAGATCAGTCCTCTGGCCCTCTGAGTCATCTTCCTGGAAAAAAAATAGTGGGCGCATGCGCTGTGCACCCGCCGAAATCTACCGGCCGGTACCCAGCAACAATAGGGAGTTTTTACTGTTGGTTACTTTTGATCACTGTAATAGACCCTATCACAGTGATCATAAGAAAAAAAAATAGTAAATCAAATCCCCCTTTGTCACCCCCTTAGTTAGATTAAAATTATAAAATAAAATATTTTTTTAGGATTGGGGATAGGGCTAGGGTTGGAGTTACAATTGGGGGTTTTTCAAAAGTAAAAGAAAAACAGTGATGACGATATGACGGCTAGTGTTGAGCGCAAGTTCATTGGGTCCTCAGGTTTGCACATAGTATCGCGGATGCCCGCATGTTTTTTTTGATGTCTTAACAGCCGCAAAATATGCTGTGTGGGTACTCGAGCATGTCTCTTGAGCACCCCCGATGCTCTGTGCCTCCCCGAGCACCCGATGGAAACTGGAGTAGAGAGCACTTGCACTCAACACTAATGACGACATATTCAATATGACAATCTATAATCTTTTAAAATGCTGTGTCGTACCTGTAGGTTCAAAATGCTCACTATACCCCTGGATAAAATACTTGAGGGATTTAGTTTCCAAAATGGGGTCACTTGTGGGGGGTTTCCATTGATTAGGTACATCAGGGGCTCTCCAAACATGACATGGCATCTGCTAATGAGTCCAGCAAATTTTACATTCAAAAAGTCAAATGGCGCTCCTTCCTTCCGAGCTCTGCCATGCGCCCAGTGGATTTCCCCCACATATGGGGTATCTGCATACTCAGGAGAAATTGCACAATGCATTTCGTGGTCCATTTTCTCCTGTAACCCTTGTGAAAATAAAAAAGTTTGGGTCTAAAGTAATTTTTTTGTGAAAAAAAAAAATTAAGTACTCATTTTTTCCTTCCACATTGCTTCAGTTCTTGGGAAGCAACCGCAGGGTTAATACATTTCATGAATGTGGTTTTGAGCACCTTGAGAGGTACAGTTTTTAGAATGGTGTCACTTTTCGGTATTTGCTGTCATATAGGCCCCTCAAAATCACTTCAAATTTGATGAGGTCCCTAAAAAATGGTTTTGTAAATTTTTTTTGAAAAATTAGAAATCGCTGGTCAACTTTTAACCCTTTTAACTTCCTAACAAAAAAAATTATGCTTCCGAAATTGTACTGATGTAAAGTAGACATGTGGGAAATGTTATTTATTAACTATTTGTGTGACATAGCTCTCTGATTTAAGGGCATAAAAATTTGAAAATGGCAACATTTTCAAATTTTTTGCCAAATTTACGTTTTTTCATAAATAAACACAAGTCATATCGAACACATTTTACCACTATCATGAGGTACAATATGTCATGAGAAAACATTCTCAGAATCAGTGGGATCCATTTGAAGCATTCCAGAGTTATTACCACATAAATTAACACTGGTCCCAATAGGGATAAGCGAATAAGGGGGCCATGTCACTATGCTTTCATCTTTAAAGTGGTTTTCCACTACTTGGACAACCCCTTCTCAATCATTATGTTAACATCAAGTAAAATAATAACACCTATGCTCCCCTTAGGTTTGGGCGCGGTTTCATCGATGTCAGCATTGGCTTTCCTAGGGCTCAAGTGACATTGTTATATTCCACGATCCCTGCAGTAATCAGCGGCCACTTCGCTGCACTTTCCTTCGGACGTAACTAACATCCGGAGGAAGCGAGAGCTGCAGCTGCTCTCTCACTTCCTCTCGGTGTCTGATTTGTCTAAAGGATGGTGCAGCAAAGCAGCTTCTGATTGGCCATAGGGATCACGGGATATAACAATGTCACTTGAGCCCCAGGAGAGCCAGTGCCAACACCGCTGTAACAGCACCATCACCGGAGGCGAGTATAGGAGTTATTATTTTATAAAGGAGGAACATAGTGATTGAGAAGGGGTCGTCCAAGTAATAGACAACCCTTTTAAGGCCTTTACTGGTTATCCAAACAGTAGAGTATTTTGATAAAAATCATGGTTTTCTTGAAAGATGCAGACTTTTTCCTGTATCACCTTTAATCCGAAAAGGTCCAACTAGCTCATCTTTAATAATACCAGCTCATAACAGTACCCCACCTCTGCCATCTGAGTCGAAGTGGAGGTCTGTGCCCATTAATGATCGAGCCACAGGTCTATAAAACCTTTGAAAAATCTTTCTTCAGATATTTCTTGGCCCAGCTGTGACATTTTCCCTTCTATGTCTTATTCAGTGGTGGTCAGGTTTCAGCCCTCCTTACCTTGGCCATGTCTATGAGCATTGATCACCTTGTGCTTCTGGGCATCCAGGGAGGTTGCAGTTCTGGAATATGACAGCACTTTAGGATAATGACTTCCTAGTCATTTCACATTTGATTCTTCTCAAATCTTTGGCAGTTAATGTGCGTCTTATTTTTTGTGACCTTGTTGATT
Organism: Oophaga sylvatica; assembly: GCA_033576555.1. Classification (NCBI taxonomy): domain Eukaryota; kingdom Metazoa; phylum Chordata; class Amphibia; order Anura; family Dendrobatidae; genus Oophaga; species Oophaga sylvatica. The sequence goes on along the minus strand of JARQOD010000004.1, from coordinate 362,979,609 downwards.
ATTTGCAGCAAAACCTTTGATGGTTCTGTAGTCACCCCACAATATCTAAGCAATTTGAAGAATGCTGCTTCCCTCCGTAAGAGCTGTAATAATTTTTGACTTTTCAGTCAATGAAATCTCTTTTCTGGCCCATTTTGACTGAAGAAAACAAGCTGCCTAGTAATTCTTCACACCTTGATAGAGAGTGTTGTATCCTTAGGCCTCACCCTCCTCATTAAACAGATACACAGCACCTGACCTGCTTCATCCAATAAGCATTCAAGTTTGTATAGCTTGGCGTTGGAAAATCTGCATAAGAATGATGATGTGGTCAATATACTCATTTGCCTTTTAATTGTTCATGTAAGTCTTGCAGAATATGGTATAACTAACTTTGATAAAAAATTATTTCATTGTTTTCCAAAGCTGGTTGCAGGAAGTGTTGTAATGGCTTTTGAAGAAGTCTGCCCTGAACGCATCGACCTGATACATAAGAATTATCGCAAGTTGTGTAACCTGCTGATTGATGTGGAGGAATGGGGACAGGTAGTCATTATCAACATGCTGACACGTTATGCAAGGACCCAGTTTCTGAACCCCAACCAAAATGTAAGTTATTTTCGGTTGAGTCTTTACTTCCTTCTATTAGGCTGAACCATGTGTCTTAATGTGCTTTATTTCTAGCTGCATATTTAATATATGTCTTGCTTTATTGCTTTTGCTGTTTCTTCCCACTCTTGCTCTCAGGAATCTCTTCTAGAAGAAAACCCAGAGAAAGCTTTTTATGGCTCAGATGACGATGAAGGAAGCAAAGAGGAAAAGACAGAACCATCTTCTGTTATCAAGCGCAAGCCATACATTATGGACCCAGACCACCGTCTTCTTCTTCGCAATACCAAGCCCCTCTTGCAGAGTCGCAATGCTGCGGTAAAATAAAGCTATTTCCTTTCTGGGTATACAATACTGTCAGTGTCATACTTAGGACGTATTTGAACATACCTATTGGCCATTTGTCATTCGCCTTGTTCATCTCATGCAGAAAAGATAACATAAAATATCATATTATTGTCGGAAAATATCATAAAATTTGTATTATGATAGACTTATTATATCTACTAGTAACAAGATTGGCTTAACCACAGCAAATGTTTAAAGGAAAGTCAAGTATTATAGACAAGAGAAATTATTAGTATACAGTGCCTTTAAGAACTTATTTAGTGGGCGTTTTTTTTTTTCTTTTTTTTATAAATGTATACAGGTGGTTATGGCAGTGGCACAATTGTACTTTCATCTGGCACCAAAAGCAGAAGTCGGTGTCATAGCAAAGGCCTTGGTTCGTTTGTTACGCAGTCACAGGTAATGAGAAAAATCATAAATATGTCCTCTGTATAGTTAATTATGGGTTTATTCTGTAAGGAAGCCAATTAACACTCTCACTATTGTGAATTATCTCATACAATCCTGCCTTTAAATACACATTGCCAAAGACGTACTGAAAATGAAGTTATATTGTGAGCCCCTATTGTGACAGTGATGATGATGTATGTAAAGCACTGTGGAAATTAATGGCGCTATGTAAGTGAGTAAAGTAAATAAAAAGTGTAGGATATAGACATATATACACTATTTGACAACATTACAACAGAGCAAAGCCTATAAATACAGTAAGGCCGGCGTCACACACAACGACAAAAAATCGGTCCGTTTTAGACGGTCGATTGTCGGATCAAAATGCAAACATCACACATCCTTCTGGCATCCGATTTCCCTTCAAAGATGCGATTTAGTCGCATGTGTGTGTACCTTGTAACATCCGATTTTCATTCGACTTGCGAGATTTTCTCGCAGGCTTGCAAAACTGACATATAATGGATCAAAAAGAATAGTATTTCAATCACAAAAAAAAGAATAGATATATACACATAGAACACATATATATATATATATATACATGTCATTGTGACATGTATATATACATATATTTATAGTTCCTAGACTTCTACATACTGTTATAGCCGCTAATTCAATTGCCGGCTTCTGTGAAATCACAGAAGCCAACATGAAATGATACATTGTTTCCACACAGTTAACCATGTCATTTCCTGTATTTTGATATTTGTTTAGAACTTACAATTACATGAGTGTATTTGTGCTAAATTTCAGACATGTAGGGGTTAATTAAAGGTGTAAATTCGTTGACAAAAAAATGCGTGGGCTCCCGCTGTATTTTCTCCACCAGACAGACAAAGCAAAGCGAGTGGGGGCAGATAATAACAGCCTAGGGAGGGTACATTTTTTGTGCCCCCCCTGGCTACTAACATCTGCCCCCAGACACCCCAGAAAGGGCAAATCTCTAATTAGATTCGCCCTTTCTGGCACTTTGCCCGTCTATTCCCATTGCCCTGTAGCGGTGGCGAATGGGTTAATAATCTCACCTTACTGTCACCTTAGTATTGAAAGGTGACCTTAAGGCAGGTTAATAATTGAGAGCTGTCAATTAGACAACTATCAATTATTAATCCTATTGAAGTAAATTAAAAAAACACAGACACATTAATAAAAATTAATTTTAATGAAATAAAAACACATTTTTTTGACCATATTTTATTTTACACTTAATCCGTGCGAAGCCATTGATCTCCTAAAATAAAGATAAAAAAATAAAAAAACATTATTCTTACCTATTCCGCTGATCTGTCACGTCCCACGCTGTAATCCTTCACAAAGGGTTAACTAGCTTTGAGCCAAGCATTGCAAGTAATCCTGCATGCTCAGCTCAAAGCTCCTGAATGAATAAGTTCCTCTCCTGGCGACAGGAGAGGATGTGTTTCATGAATGAAGCTTAATTGATTGTGTCCACTTTCCCTTTAGGTCAGGTCACTAAAGTTAAATTGCCAATAAATCAATTAAGCTCCATTCATGAATCACTTCCTCTACTTTCGCTGGGAGAGGAACTTATTCATTCATGGGGTTAGAGCTAGTAGACAGAATTATCTCCCTGCTAACTGTAACCTCTTAACCCTTTCTGATGGATTACAGCGTGGGACCTGACTGTACATCGGATTGGTAAGTATAATTTTGCTTTTTTATTTTATTTTTATTACAGGAAATGGTTTTAGCAGGAAAATAAAATATGGTCAAAAACTGTGTGATTATTTCATTAAACTTCTTTTTTATTAAACTGTGTGTGTTTGATTTTTCTTTCATACAATAGGATTAATAATTGATAGTTGTCTAATTGACAGCTCTCAATTATTAACCTGCCTTAAGGTCACCTTTCAATACTAAGGTGACAGTAAGGTGAGATTATTAACCCATTCGCCACCGCTACAGGGCAATGGGAATAGACGGGCAAAGTGCCAGAAAGGGCGAATCTAATTAGAGATTTGCCCTTTCTGGGGTGTCTGGGGGCAGATGTTAGTAGCCAGGGGGGGCACAAAAAATGTACCCTCCCTAGGCTGTTATTATCTGCCCCACTCGCTTTGCTTTGTCTGTCTGGTGGAGAAAATACAGCGGGAGCCCACGCATTTTTTTTCAACGAAATTACACCTTTAATTAACCCCTACATGTCTGAAATTTTGCACAAATACACTCATGTAATTGTAAGTTCTAAACAAATATCAAAATACAGGAAATGACATGGTTAACTGTGTGGAAACAATGTATCATTTCATGTCGGCTTCTGTGATTTCACAGAAGCCGACAATTGAATTTGCGGCTATTACAGTATGTAGAAGTCTAGGAAATATAAATATATATATATATATACATGTCACAATTACATATATATATATATATATATATATGTATTCTATGTGTGTATATCTATTCTTTCTATTCTTTATTAAAGCTGTCAGTGTGATTTTACAGTATAGCCGGGGATGAATTGCCGGCTTTTCTAAAGGACACCGATGCGATTTCATCGCAAGTCACACAGTGTGGTCCGTTTGTAATCCGATTTTTCATCGCTCCCATAGACTTGCATTGGCGATTGTCGACCCACAATCGGTGACAATCGCAGCATGCTGCGATTGTACACGGACGTTTAAAACGGACCACAAAAAATCTGATACTGGGAGCTGCTCCATAGATTAACATAGGGCAGACTGCAATACGATTTTTCATCACATTGCAGTCGTCCGATTATGTCGCCAGTGTGACGCCGGCCTAACACCTACAATTGTGACAATCAATAAATAGTCAAACAGTTGTGAAATCGTCCCACCATAGCCCATCAAATAAATACAAAAACGCAGAGTCTTCTGATGTCCCCCCCAATAAAGTATAAGCTATCAATATAACCATACTAGCATAAGTATTGTGACATCAAAACAAGAGGATTCAGACATGTTTTGGGGACATCCTCACATTTGGACCAGTCATCACTATAGAGCTAATAGAAATAAATATAAATTCACAATACTTTGACAACGTTTCAATAAAACACAGCCCATACAAATAAAGACACCACTGTGACATCACTACAATAGAACACAGCCTGCAACTATAGACACACAGTTGTGATATCATCAGTAAAAATCAGTGCATATAAATAGACATCAGCTTATAGATACACACATCCTATTGTGTCATTAGCTCGGAGTACAATACACTAATACACAGTTTGACAATAAATTGTCACACATAATGTTGTAAATGTGAAGACAAAGAAAATAACCTAAAAGATCACTTCTGCTTTACTCTGCTTTGAAAATAATATTTTCAAAATAAACTTTAATTCAAAAGTATAGGCAAGTAAAGCATGTTGTTTTCTTTTCTTTTACCTGTTTATGTGAAAAGTCACACTTTTCTTCACTAGATTGATTTTCAATCATCTGAGGTTCATTATCGTTTCACTTTTCTTTTTGTTGTTCCTGCTCTTCTAACAATTATTCTCTCCCTTTCCAGTGAGGTACAATTTGTTGTGCTGCAGAACGTAGCTACTATGTCAATCAAGAGGAGGGTAGGTAAAAGATTCTGTGATTTTTTAAATTAATTTCTGTATATGATGCTTTTTTTTAATACTTTTCATCCCTTGTCAATGTACTTGGAAGATAGGAGAACGATGGTGTGCACTCGGTCAGTAAGGAGCGAGGTGCTAGTGTAATGGACTAAATCCAAACGCATAAGAGTATATAAAAACACTGCACTCTCTTCCGGGAATTCCATGCAAAATAGTAAGAATTTATTAATACAACCAATAAATTAAGGAGCACTACAGAATGAGCGACCAGCCAAGCATTTTGACGTTTCGACTCTCCCGAGTCTTAATCATAAGTCGCTGGAGGTATGGTTCAGAAGAGGCATAAGAAAAGCAAATTTCTGTAATGTTGAAAAAGGCAGTAAGGCCCAGATAAGAGTGCCCAGTTGGTGGCCACCACTGAGCAGGGCGCGGGAGAGCCGCTCGTACCTCTTCCAATCCAGGTCTAATATTGCCTGGCAGAACACTTACACACATCAAATTCTTATGTACAACCATACAGGTCTTACCTTTAACTGGGCACTCTTATTTGGGCCTTACTGCCTTTTTCAACATTACAGAAATTTGCTTTTCTTATGCCTCTTCTGAACCATACCTGTTGTGAATGTGCTAGAAATGAATTCTGAGCAGAAGCTCCCTCTGGTGGTTACAAACAGTACTGAACTATTCAATGAAGATTGTGAAGATTGGCGATCAGGTGTTACTGACTGGTCTTATATAAGGGAGGTTCCCTCCCATCAGGGTTGCCGGTGATCAATTGTTCTGGTCTCAACTTTTGTTCCTGGTTCACTTTGGAGGTTGCTGTTTCGTGCCTGCATCTTCTGCTAACAGATAAGACATTTTCTTCTTTTAGTTTTTTGTGCTTGCTTTTTGCATATTTTCCTGCACTTCTGTGGGGGTCTGCCAGGTCCCCTCCGGGGGCTTGTGCTCCTCTCAGTTTAGTTCAGCCAGTTGTTTGTTCATTTGCCTTTTCCAGTTTTTTCTGTGGCTGCGGCTTAGTTTTGTTACACCAGAGAACTAATTTAGGTGGTAGAGGTCGTGTGATCTCAGGTGTTTTTGCAATTAGTGTGTTGGTATTTTTTAGGGTTTTTCGGATTGCAGTAAGTGACCTTCCTATCCTTTTCTATCTAGGAAGATTGGGCCCCAACGTTTGCTCATACTATTTTCTGTCTGTGTCTTTTTTTCCTCTTGTCTAACCGCCATTACATGTTTGGGGGCTTCCTATGTTCTTTGGGGATCTGCTCCGGGGCATATAGTTTTCCTCTTTCTATCTTTAGGTGAAGTTAGCTTCTCAGGCTGTGACGAGGCGTCTAGGACCAATGTAGGTACGCTCCACGGCTGCCTTTAGTTGTGATTAGTCAGGGTACTGCAATCCAATAGATTCCAACCTCTCTGGTGCATTGCCTTTTTTGCCTGCTCTCCTCAGCTACCAAATCATAACACATACCTCCAGCGACTTATGATTAAGACTCGGGAGAGTCGAAACGTCAAAATGCTTGGCTGGTCGCTCATTCTGTAGTGCTCCTTAATTTATTGGTTGTATTAATAAATTCTTACTATTTTGCATGGAATTCCCGTAAGAGAGTGCAGTGTTTTATATACTCTAATGTACTTGGAAGAAACAGTCCTTTATCAGGCTCTCAGGTGCCATAACAAAGCAGTTGAAGTGGGGAGGATGAGGTAACAGGCTCTCGGTTGCCAGTCTAAGTTTTGGCTCTTGATCATGTCGTAGGTGGGTAGATAAACTGATAGTAGCACTTTCTCTGCCTGACACCTCAGGTGAGTATTGACCACGCCAGCCAAAGGATTAAAATATTGAAATTTTAATATTGGAGATCAATCCTTTTGGTCTCTGATCATTGCCCTTAGAACCAAGGCTGCTAGCAGCCCAAGAATTGGAATTTGACAGTATATATTAAAGTAACGTTCTTCCGAAGCTCTGCTGTAAAAAAGGTGGCACTTTATAAAGTACCTTAAAAATGTCCCAAAACCTAGGAAAGATCATAACTCCTTTGTGGACTGTCCTAGGGCAGTGGCTCTGGCACCATCAGATCCGACCGGGCTCCTGCTAGTCATTGAGACTAGACACAATTTTGCTACCTAGCTGCTAGTGTCTATTCTATGTATCTCCCTTCCCGTGCGTATTAAAATGACTCGAGACCCAGGCAGGTTCTTGCTCTGTTCTGGGGCTCTTGGAAATATACACGATGTGCAGCTAGGATGTATAGTGTTCCCATAACTCCTTTATGAATTCCTATCTGGCTGAACAAAGGACTCCAGCCTCATAGCTTGGATCCACAGGGGGTCTTCATGTAGAAGGTTGCATACCAGCTAGCTAGTGGGGGTGTGAATCCCTTTGTTTGAAGCTGGCCAGGTGTCATGTTACCATAGTATATGCTGAAGGATTTTTTTATAATTCCATTCCCAATAGTATACAGATGATTGACATGGAATTATGTCTCCAATATTCTTCACCGGGCCAATTTTTTTTACTTGTATGTATTTGAAGCTAAAAATAATTTTTGCAATTGGGGTTATTTAAAAATGAATTAATCTCCAAAAAGACGGATAAAAGAGTTACAAACTCCCCGTTAGATCGTAGCGGGCCGACTGATGGATTCTCAGTTAACTCATTCTGCAACCAGCAGTAAACATCATCATTGAGGTTATAGAACGCAAATCCTGCTAAATTTTTCAAAAAATTTTTTTAAGGAAACAAAACTATTTTAGCTCTAATTACATACATTAAAGTAAAAAAATGCCCACAAAGGTTGACAACACCTTTAATACCAATATCGTTGATACAGGATAGACATCGGTGTTGGGAATATCCGTTTAAAAACTTTAAAACAAACTATTCTTTCAAGTATGTAAATTATAAAAATACTGTACAGTAATAATTACGAGGTTAAATGCTATGTCATGTGGCTATGCAAAAAATGTACAATGAAAATACTCCTTTGAATGCATTTGATTTATGTTAATCTGTTGCTGTTTCAATTGTTGATCTTTTAAATTCTTAGGGAATGTTTGAGCCATACCTAAAAAGTTTCTACATCCGATCTACTGACCCTACTCAGATTAAGATTTTAAAGGTAACAAATCAGCTTTACTTTGGAAACATTTTAGGAATAAATGTTTTTTGTTTATGTTAAAATATGCAATGTTTAAAGAAGCATTCCCAACAAAAATTGTATGCCTTAAACCTTTGTAAAGATGCATGTAGTGTAATGTAGCTGTACTAAAATGGCACTTTTACAATGTAAGTCTTTGGAACCCAGTTCTGATGCTTCATAGACTTACATTGTAAGGGCTCACTCACACTGCCGTATAACACAGCCGAGTGCTATCCGATGTTTTATAGGACATCACTCTGCCCAATGCTATGTTATGCGGCAGTGCAGATCTGTGATTATTTTCTCATGCCGATTCAGAATGAGAAAATAATCACAGCATGCTGCCAGTGCTTCCGATAATCAGATCATATGCACCTATACAAGTCTATGGATGCATGCAAAACATCGGACTGCACTCGGATATCATCCCAGTGCAGTCCGATACACGCCGACTCACAGAATGGAGAACGTGGAGATATCCTCTTTCTTCTGCACACCAGTGATCCGATTCTCGCATGCAAGATAATCTGATCACACTTAAATGGCACTTGGCTCACGCTCGCAGCAGAGTTGGAGCCGAAGGTCATTTGCATATAGCATCCGATTCTCTCACTTTAACATGTATAGTTGCATAGTTACATAGGCTGAAAAAGACCTAGGTCCATCAAGTTCAACCTTTCTCCGCCAATTGTACATTTTGTCACTAAAGTATCTATAAGCTACAATATTATTTGTAGTGAGGAAATCATTCAGCCCTTCTTTAAAAACTGTTATTGTGTCTGCCATTACTACCTCCTGTGATTGGGCATTACACAGTCTGACTGCTCTAACTGTAAAGAACCCTTTCCTCTTTAGCTGCCGGAATCACCTTTCTTCTACCCGTATTGAATGCCCCTGGTCCTTAGAATGCTCTTTTGTCTTTGGAAGGAATAAGTCATGCACCAATCCTTTATACTGACCACACATATATTTATACATGTAAATGAGATCCCCTCTGAGGTGTTTTTTTCTAAGTTAAACAATCCTAACTTTCCAACCTCTCATATAAGAGGCCTTCCATCACTTGTAATAATCTAGTTGCCTGCCTTTGAACTGATTCTAACGTCTGAATATCCTTTTTAAAATTCTGTTTATACCCTTTTTTCTAATTCTTTTCAATGAACCAGGTTATTATTTTCGATTAAACTGTTTTTATTTTATTACCTGACTGAAATTCCTATGTACAATCAGGTCTTTATATGTGTGCTAGTTCACCCTTTACATTTTGAGTTCTCAAATATTGACCTTCTTTTATCTATCTTTTATCATTATCATCATTATTTTAATATTATTCAGTAAAACAAGTTTTAAGAATACTGCAGCTGGATTGTAGTACTCCATAGTATTGCATGTAGGTTGAGGATAGATATTTAGAAAGATTTAGGGCATAAAAATTTTGCTGGGAGTGCTTCTTTAGAAAAAAAAATAATATAGTGAACTCACAACATTTTAATAAAAAAATATACATGTTCCTTAATTTTTTTTTTACCTTGGGTAGCTGGAAGTCCTGACAAATCTGGCCAATGAGACCAACATTTCTATAATTCTGCGGGAATTCCAAGTAAGTGTGGCAGTTATTACATGAGTTTAGTCTAAAAATGTATTGGAAATTAGTTTGCCAACTAGTAGAGCATCTAGAATACCAATTGGATTTATAGCACAAGTCTTTCAGTCACAGTGTTTATTACATAAAACCCTAACGTATGATAACTTCCTGAGAATTCTGGAGTATTATACAATATGTCTCAAAAGTGAGTACACACCTCACAATTTTATAAATGTTTTATTATATTTTTCCATGTGACAACACTGAAGGTATGACACAATGCACAATGTAAAGTAGTCAGTAGGGATGAGCGGACCTGTGGATGTTCTGGTTCGGAAGAACTGTAGTTCAAAGTTCGGATTGGCATCAGAACTTGACCCGAACCCAATAGAAGTCAATGGGACCCGTACTTTTAAGCTTCATAATGGCTGTAAAACGGTCATAGTATGGGCTAGGGGGCTGCAAAAGGAAGCTAAGGGGGGGAAGAGCAGTATAATTGAACTGCAAACAAGTGTGGAAAGGGAAATGACTTTATGTAACATAGAATAAAAAAAAAGAATAATAATCTTGAACAAAGAGGTGGAGGTCCAAGTGGAAGAGGAGGTGGAGTTGGCGATGGAAGAGGAGTAGGACGTAACCAACACTGTTTTTGTGTATTTTTGTTTATTTTTTGGGGGAGTACTCTGAAAACAGGCTCTATGGGGCACTCTGCATACAGGCAGTGTAATAATCTTCTGGCCACTCTCTGTATACAGGCCGTGTAATTCTCTGCACTTTTTTTTTGGTGAAAACAATGAGGAAAGCATCAAATAGGGGATATATCTGTGTTGCTGTTGGGGGTGTAGCTGCTGCATGAGGAGAGAGGACTTGATATGTGACTGCTACGCGCCCAAATGAAACACCTTCCCCTGGGTCAGGCAGGCGATAGGACATTCTATGTAATTTCGTAGGCCAAGTACTGCTGGATAAATGTTGAGGCCAGAACAAGTAGAGGTGGTTTTAGATTGGATAGCTGAGAGTGCTTTCAGTTCCTTCGCTTTGTCTTCCACCGGGTCCCCTGCTGAAAGCGCAGATTTTGCACTTGCGGCCTAGGGGCATCTATCTTCCACTACTCCCTTGCGAATCAGGCAAGCAGTGTGAGTTCCAAGTTATGCATCAGTCACTTCTGCTTTTTAATGACTCTGCTGGCTGTGGTTGCGTGGGCCGTTCGCCTGGCCCTGCCCCAAAAGTAGAAGAGATTGAGTGTACTGATGCCCAAGCACTTGTTCAGTTTGAGGATGAGTACGTGGGAGAAGTAGTGCAAACAGTCAGCGGACCACCGCAGCACATCTCTGATGATGATGATGATGATGATGAAACACAGGTGCCAACTGCTGCATGTCACTGCTTATTGGACCACAGAATTCTACAAGATCTGAGGTACTTGTGAGAAGTCTTGGAAGAGGACCGTACGATTGTGGACGAGAGAAGGAGGACTAGAGATTAATTGAGGGATTAGTTCAAAGATATATGGGGGAGTCAGATTATGGACGGCTTTGTAGGTTAGTGTTAGTAGTTTGAAGTGGATACATTATGAAATTGGGAGACAATGAAGGGATTTGCACAGGGGACAAGCGGAGGAGTAGTGGAAGTGGATTTAGTAGGGCATCAGAGTTAAGGACAGAATGATGCGATGGGGGATGATGAGGTCCTAGACCCCATATGGAATCTAGGCATCTGAGTGACGTGAGCATATTGGAGAAAGAGGTGGTTACACTGCCCCAGCTGCACAGCAAAAGAAGAAGCAAGTTGCAAAAGTGCCGAGGCAGTCCCATAGCCATTAAGCCATTATCACATCAGCTGGCCATGGTGCACAGTAGCAGCCAACTTAATGGCAAGAGTCCAGTGTCCACGCTTTGTAGCAGCTGACGTAATAACTAGGGGCCGGCCACGGTGCGCAGTAGTAGCCAACTTAATGGCTAGGTGTTGGCCTTGGCGCTTTTGCATTCTGCTGCCGGTCCCCAGCCATTAAGTTTGCACCGCGCCCGGCCCCTAGCTATTACATCAGCTGCTACTGCGCACCGCAGACATCCCTAAGCTATTCCGTCAGGTGCTACAAAAGCGCCAAGGCCGACCCTAGCCATTAAGCTAGCTGCTACTGTGCACCGTGGCTGGCCCCTAGCTCTTATGTCAGCTGCTGCAAAGTGCCGAGGCCGACCCCTAGCCGTTATGCTGGCTGCTATTGCGCATCGCGACCAATCCCTAGCTAATATGTCAGCTGCTACAAAGCGCCTAGACCCAACCCCTAGCCATTAGGTTGGCTGCTACTGCACACCGTTGCAGTCAGAAAGGGCAGTCAGTCTGTACGCGTTTTTGACGTTCTCACCCTGCTGCTGTTTGCTTGTCTGCTGTGCAGCATCATTTCTGCCTAACTGCAAAAGACATGGCTGCAGAGTACACACAGGCTTTTTGGCATAATACTTCCACAGGCAGGGGTGCAGAGTACACACAGGCTTTTTTTCCTCAGTACTCCTACAGACAGGGACGCAGAGTACACACAGACTTTTTTGGCAAAGTACTTCAACAGGCGGGGTTGCAGAGTACACACACATGCTTTTTGGCACAGTACTCCCACTGGCGGGGGTGCAGAGTACACTCAGAAGCTTAAACGCACAGTACTCGCACAGATATGGGTGCTGAGTAAACACAGAGGCTTTTTGGCAAAGTACTCCCACTGAGACGAGTGCAGAGTACACAGAGACTTTTTGGCACAGTATTCCTACAGGCGGGGATGCAGAGTACACACACACAGGCTTTTTTGCAGAGTGCGCACACATAGAACCTAACACTCCACCTGCATCCTGTCCCTATGCTAATCAAAGCCAAATGGCAAATGCCATACTGCACGGCAGTATGGTGTCCAAGACCATACAGTGGTTTAACAAGACAGGTTCCGCTCCTCGCCGCCATGGTCGACCAAAGAAGTTGAGTGCACGTGCTCAGCTTCATATCCAGAGGTTGTCTTTTCAAAATAGATGTATAAGTTCTGCCAGTATTGCGGCAGAAGTTGAAAGGGTGGGGGGTCAGCCTGTCAGTGCTCAGACCATATGCCACAAACTGCATCAAATTAGTCACCATGAATGTCGTCCCAGAGGGAAACCTCTTCTAAAGATGATGCACAAGAAAGCCCGCATTTTGCTGAAGACAAGCAGACTAAGGACATGGATTACTGGAACCATGTCCTGTGGTCTGATGAGACCAAGATAAACTTATTTGGTTCTGATGGTGTCAAGCGTGTGTGGCAGCAACCAGGTGAGCAGTACAAAGATAAGTATGTCTTTCCTACAGTCAAGCATGGTGGTGGGAGTGTCTTAGCTTGGGGCTGCATGAGTGCTGCCGGCTGTGGGGAGATGCAGTTTATTGAGGGAACCATGAATACTAACATGTACTGTGACATACTGAAGCAGATCATGATCACCTCCCTTCGGAAACTGGGACAGAGGGCAGTTGTCACGCTTCTCCCAAAGCATGATGGTGCACGGTGACACATGAGGGAGAGGACCCTCTGCCACTAGGAAAGGATACCAGGGGGCACCCTGACACTTGCCCTGCACCAACCTGAGCTCCCTAGCTTCCCTAGAAGGATTCTTTCACTCCGTGCGGCAATCACGTTCCTCTCCCTGGTTTATCCTATATACCACCCTGCCTAGTGAGTAGGACAGAAGGAACGCTAGTCCTGCACAACTGTAAAGACACAGAGGAGAAACTCACAGGAATAAACGAAAACTGCAATCATACAAAAACACTCTCAAACAATCGAGTGGGAAATAGGAAAGGAGTGGTGAGGAAAACCAACTGGGAGACACACACAAAGAGACTGGGAGACACACACAAACCATCTACACACAGATATCTCCTGAAATAACTCCAAACGCCTGCTCCTTTCTCCGTTCACTCCTCCAGCTCCAAACTAGGTAGTTGCAAGTTATCACTGGCAACAAGTGAAGCTTAGAGGCGAGTATTTATACCAGAGTGAAGTAATGAACTCAGAACAGCTGAGACAACTTAGGACGGGGAGCTTCTGGAGAACACCATGACTGTTTAACCCTTGTAAGAACAGTGCAAGGACAACTTGTACTGCTAATAGGAAGATGAAGCAGTTCTAACCAGCGAAGATGTACGTGTAACCAGACGCCGCAATCTTCTGCCCTCACTTTGTTGCAGCATCCCAGTGACATCAGTATCCCAACATGATAATGAAGGGTAAAGGTGCTGGACTGGCCAAGCATGTCTCCAGACCAAAACCCTATTGATCATCTGTGGGGCATCCTCAAACGTTAGATTGAGGAGCGCAAAGTCTCTAACATCCACCAGTACCGTGATGTCATCTTGAAGGAGTGGAAGAGGATTCCAGTGGCAACCTGTAAAGCTCTAGTGAACTCGATGCCAAAGACAGTTTAAGGCAGTGCTTAAAATAATGGTGGCCACACAAAATATTGACACTTTTGGCACAATTTGATGATTTTCACTTAGGGGTGTACTCACTTTGTTGCCATCAGTTTAGACATTAATAGCTGTGTGTTGAGTTATTTAGAGCGCACACCAAATTTACACTGTTACACAAGCTGTACACTGACTACTTTACATTGTATAAATGTTTTCATATCTTCAGTGTTGTCCCATGAAAAGATATAATAAAATATTTACAAAAATGTGAGGTGTGTACTCACTTTTGTGATATACTGTATATACATTTATAGATTTTGACAAACTGTGCTTTAATTTAGCCATGTTATACCCTACTTCTGTAATTTCATTTTTCAATTTTTAAGGGCATAATACTTTCTAATTTATAAAAATGAAAGAACAATACTTTTGTGCCAGTGAAAGTAGTATTTAGCAATGTTCATGTTTGTCAAAATTGACAAAACCTAACAATATTACTGATAATTATTAGTACAACTAGAAATATGCTCGATGCTATCGCATCGGGAGTGCGGTGAAAACGTCACCTCTATTTTCCACGCAGGCACAGTAACAGCCGCGTCGTTGCCGAGCATGCGCAGGGTGAGCGCGCAGTTGTGGCTGTTACTGCGCATGCGCGGGAATAGCGGTGACGTGAATGTCACTTGCGCAGGCGCAAGTGACATACACATCACTGCTATTCCCGCGCATACATAGTAACGACGCAGCTGTTACTGCGCCTACGTGGGAATTGCGGAGACAGGTATGTCACTTGCACAGGCACAGTTCGTGGCCTTGCGGCCACAAACTGCCCCTGCGCAAGTGACACTGCTGCGGTGCCTTATGGGATTCGGGGACAGTGGCCGGAAGTCCCAACTGGCAATTATATAATAAGATGTATTTATCTTAATCCTTTCAGACTTACATTCGCAGCATGGATAAAGATTTTGTGGCAGCTTCAATACAGGCCATTGGCCGGTGTGCTACCAACATAGGAAAAGTACGCGATACCTGTCTCAATGGGCTTGTCCAACTGCTATCCAACCGAGATGGTAAGACAAATTGTGTTAATAAGATCCGTAAATAATTTTCTACTTGAACAGAAAATCATAAGCTGTTTCTGCAGAAGGTAACATGTTAGTCAAAGGAATTTTCCCAAAAAACAAAGTACATTTTAATTAATAGATCTTGGAATAATAGTAAGTTCCACAATTTGATGAGTTTAAAAAAAATGTTCCTGTGCTGAGATAATCTTATAAATGTGTCTCTGCTGTCTACTGTGTAATGTCTGTGTCTGACCTTGCAGGAACATGGTCTGATCATACCACATCTCCTGGCGGGGAGGAAGGAAAAGAGCATACAGACAGGACAGCATAGAATCGCAAGTGATTGTTTTTGTGAGGCAAAACATTTTGTTTTTAAGCAATATTTTACATCAAAGAAAGAATCATTTTCGATCCCATTCTGTCTTGTCTGTATGCTATCTTGCGTCCTCCCTTGCCCAGGAGCTGTGGTATGATCAGACCATGTACCTGTACACATGTACACAGCAGGGGCACATTTATAAGATTATCTCGCCACATTTTTTTATACAAATCCAATTGTGGAACTTATTATTATTAAAAGATCTATTGATTAAAATTACATTTGTTAATGGGAAAACTACTTTAATCAAGCACATGGCTTTGGAATTGATTTAAGCAAAGGTTAGAGAGGAGGGGGCACGTAGCAATATGATATGCATTGGCAAACTTGTAAGAACAGTGAACATGACTGGGTTGCGTCTTCACTGTACCTGAAACAGAACAAACAATTATAAGAAACTAGATGGTGGCTCAATTCTAACGCATCGGGTATTCTAGAATATGTATGTAGTTTATTTATGAAGATTTAAGAATAATGCAATGAATACACAGGATTTTCCGGGTAAAACATATGCATTATCATTAAATGTTATTGCTCATAGAACTTAATACAACTGAACAAAATTATTAAACAGATCATCAAAATATATAAACTATTACATGAATATCTAACTGTACTTAAATAAATAATCGGACGAAAGAAGTACATCGACACTATAATATATTTGTTAACAATATCAACCCAAAATACTTTTGTACACCACATTTCAAGCTCAAAGCGTATTTGGGTGCCATGGTGCACTCGTCAAGTATCAAAAGATTTGCATTGTTTAACTGTCTTTCTGCAAATGTGTCTTCTGGGGTGTATATAGAAGCTGCTAGGGTGTATATAGAGGCTACTGGGGTGTATATAGAGGCTGCTGGGGTGTATATAGAGGCTGCTGGGGTGTATATAGAGGCTTCTGGGGTGTATATAGAGGCTTCTGGGGTGTATATAGAGGCTTCTGGGGTGTATATAGAGCCTGCTGGGGTATATATAGAGGCTTCTGGGGTATATATAGAGGCTGCTGAGGTGTACATAGAGGCTGCTGGGGTGTATATAGAGGCTTCTGGGGTGTATATAGAGGTTGTTGGGGTGTATATGAAGGCTGCTGGGGTGTATATAGACGCTGCTGGGGTGTATATAGAGGCTTCTGGGGTGTATATAGACGCTGCTGGGGTGTATATAGAGGCTTCTGGGGTGTATATAGAGCCTGCTGGGGTGTATATAGAGGCTTCTGGGGTATATATAGAGGCTGCTGGGGTGTACATAAAGGCTGCTGGGGTGTATATAGAGGCTTCTGGGGTGTATATAGAGGTTGCTGGGGTGTATATGAAGGCTGCTGGGGTGTATATAGATGCTGCTGGGGTGTATATAGAGGCTTCTGGGGTGTATATAGAGGCTTCTGGGGTATATATAGAGGCTGTTGGGGTGTATATGAAGGCTGCTGGGGTGTATATAGTGGCTGCTGGGGTGTATATAGAGGCTTCTGGGGTGTATATAGAGCCTGCTTGGGTGTATATAGAGGCTTCTGGGGTGTATATAGAGGCTGCTGGGGTGTATATAGAGGCTACTGCTGAGGTGTATATAGAGGCTTCTGGGGCGTATAGAGGCTGCTGGAGTGTATATAGAGGCTGCTGGGGTGTATATAGAGGCTGCTGCGGTATATGTAGAGGCTGCTGCTGCTGGGTTGTATATAAAGGCTGCTGGGGTGTATATAGACGCTGCTGGGCTGTATATAGAGGCTTCTGGGGTGTATATAGAGCCTGCTGGGGTGTATGTAGAGGCTTCTGGGGCATATATACAGTCATGGCCAAAAGTTTTGAGAATGACACAAATATTATATTTTCACATGATCTGCTGCCCTCTGGTTTTTATGTGTGTTTGACAGATGTTTTTATCACAGACAGAAATATAATTGCTGCAAACATATGAGTAACAAAAGCTTATATTGACAGTTAGAATGAGTTAATGCAGCAAGTCAATATTTGCAGTGTTGACCCTTCTTCTTCAGGACCTCTGCAATTCTCCCTGGCATGCTCTCAATCAACTTCTGGACCAAATCCTGACTGATAGCAGTCCATTCTTGCACAATCAATGCTTTCATTTTGTCAGAATTTTTAGGTTTTTGTTTGTCCACCCGTCTCTTGATGATTGACCACAAGTTCTCAATGGGATTAAGATCTGGGGAGTTTCCAGGCCATGGACCCAAAATCTCTATGTTTTGTTCCCTGAGCCATTTAGTTATCACCTTTGCTTTATGGCAAGGTGCTCCATCATGCTGGAAAAGGCATTGTTGATCGCCAAACTGCTCTTGGAGGTTTGGGAGAAGTTGCTCTTGGAGGACATTCTGGTACCATTCTTTATTCATGGCTGTGTTTTTAGGCAAGACTGTGAGAGAGCCGATTCCCTTGGCTGAGAAGCAACCCCACACATGAATGGTTTCAGAATGCTTAACAGTTGGCATGAGACAAGACTGGTGGTAGCGCTCACCTTGTCTTCTCCGAATGAGGCGTTTTCCTGATGTCCCAAACAATCGAAAAGGGGATTCATCAGAGAAAATAACTTTACCCCAGTCCTCAGCAGTCCACTGCCTGTACCTTTTGCAGAATATCAGTCTGTCCATGATGTTTTTTCTGGAGAGAAGTGGCTTCTTTGCTGCCCTCCTTGAGACCAGGCCTTGCTCCCAGAGTCTCCGCCTCACAGTGCGTGCAGATGCACTCACACCTGCCTGCTGCCATTCCTGAGCAAGCTCTGCACTGCTGGTAGCCCGATCCCGCAGCTGAAACACTTTTAAGAGACAGTCCTGGCGCTTGCTGGTCTTTCTTGGGCGCCCTGGAGCCTTTTTGGCAACAATGGAACCTCTCTCCTTGAAGTTCTTGATGATGCGATAGATTGTTGACTGAGGTGCAATCTTTCTAGCTGCGATACTCTTCCCTGTTAGGCCATTTTTGTGCATTGCAATGATGACTGCATGTGTTTCTTTAGAGATAACCATGGTTAACAGAAGAGAAACAATGATGCCAAGCACCAGCCTCCTTTTAGGCTAAGTTCACACGTTGCGGAATTGCCGCGGAAATTTCCGCGGCAATCCCTCACTTCTCCCGCGGGAAATACGCACGTTTTTTATAAGCGTATTCCCGCCATAATAATAGCGTTTTGCAAGCGTAATTAGCTTGCAGAATGCTAGCGTTTTCCTAGCGATCTGTAGCATCGCTTGGAAAACTGATTGACAGGTTGATCACACGAGTCACACATAGTGTTTGACACGTGTGACCAACTTTTTACTATTGATGCCGCCTATGCCGCATCAATAGTAAAAAGATCTAATGTAAAAATAATAAAAAAAAATAATAAATAATGATATTCTCACCTTCCGGCGGCCCCCGCAGCCTTCCCGCCTTCAGCGACGCTCCCGGCAACTCCGGTCCCAGGAGTGCTTTGCGACAAATCACACCGATGACGTAGCATCACGCGAGACCGCTACGCCATCTGGGTGATTCTCGCAAAGCACTCCTGGGACCGGGAGTTGCCGGGAGCGTCGCTGAAGGCGGGAAGGCTGCGGGGGCCGCGAGAAGGCTGCGGGGGCCGCCGGAAGGTGAGAATATCATTATTTTTTATTTTAATTATTGTTTTACCAGGGATATGGTACCCAGGGTCTGGAGGAGAGTCTCCTCTCCTCCAGACCCTGGGTACCACCGCACATGAACCGCTTAAATTCCGCAAAATTAATGAACATGTTGCTATTTTTTCCGCGAAGCGTTTTTTTCACGGAAAAAAACGCAGCATGTGGCCAAAACATGCGGAATCAATTAACATGTATAGGATGCTTAATGCTTGCGTTTTTATCGCGGAAAAACCGCAAAAAAAACGCAAAAATTCCTGAACGTGTGCACTTAGCCTTAAAGTGTCCAGTGGTGTCATTCTTACTTAATCATGACAGATTGATCTCCAGCCATGTCCTCATCAACACCCACACCTGTGTTAATGGAGCAATCACTGAAAAGAGGTTCAGGGCTGCAATGATGTTGAAATGTGTTTTGGGGATAAAGTTAATTTTCTAGCCAAATATTGACCTTGCAAGTAATTGCTGTTAAGCTGATCACTGTTTATAACATTCTGGAGTATATGCAAATTGCCATTAGAAAAAGTGAAGCAGTAGACTTTGTAAAAATTAATATTTGTGTCATTCTCAAAACTTTTGGCCATGACTGTAGAGGCTGCTGGGGTGTATATAGAGGCTTCTGGGGTGTATATAGAGCCTGCTGGGGTGTATATAGAGGCCAGGAGCTGTGGTATGATCAGACCATGTTCCTGCATGGTCAGACACAGCCATTACACAGTACACAGCAGGGGCACATTTATAAGATTATCTCGCCACATTTTTTTTTATACAAATCCAATTGTGGAACTTATTATTATTAAAAGATCTATTGATTAAAATTACATTTGTTAATGGGAAAACTACTTTAATCAAGCACATGGCTTTGGAATTGATTTAAGCAAAGGTTAGAGAGGAGGGGGCACGTAGCAATATGATATGCATTGGCAAACTTGTAAGAACAGTGAACATGACTGGGTTGCGTCTTCACTGTACCTGAAACAGAGCATACAATTATAAGAAACTAGATGGTGGCTCAATTCTAACGCATCGGGTATTCTAGAATATGTATGTAGTTTATTTATGAAGATTTAAGAATAATGCAATGAATACACAGGATTTTCCGGGTAAAACATATGCATTATCATTAAATGTTATTGCTCATAGAACTTAATACAACTGAACAAAATTATTAAACAGATCATCAAAATATATAAACTATTACATGAATATCTAACTGTACTTAAATAAATCATCGGACGAAAGAAGTACATCGACACTATAATTATTTTGTTAACAATATCAACCCAAAATACTTTTCTACACCACATTTCAAGCTCAAAGCGTATTTGGGTGCCATGGTGCACTCGTCAAGTATCAAAAGATTTGCATTGTTTAACTGTCTTTCTGCAAATGTGTCTTCTGGGGTGCATATAGAAGCTGCTAGGGTGTATATAGAGGCTACTGGGGTGTATATAGAGGCCGCTGGGGTGTATATAGAGGCTTCTGGGGTGTATATAGAGGCTGCTGGAGTGTATATAGAAATAAAGTTAGCGTGCACTCTTGTCTAGGTTGCGAGGTGAAGGTGTAATGGACCAATAGGTTAACTTTCTTCCTGCAAATGTGTCTTCTGGGGTGTATATAGAGGCTTCTGGGGTGTATATAGAGGTTGCTGGGGTGTATATAGAGGCTGCTGGGGTGTATATAGAGGTTGCTGGGGTGTATATAGAGGCTGCTGAGGTGTATATAAAGGCTGCTGGGGTGTATATAGAGGCTTCTGGGGTGTATATAGAGGTTGCTGGGGTGTATATGAAGGCTGCTGGGGTGTATAACGCTGCTAGGGTGTATATAGAGGCTTCTGGGGTGTATATAGAGCCTGCTGGGGTGTATATAGAGGCTTCTGGGGTATATATAGAGGCTGCTGGGGTGTATATGAAGGCTGCTGGGGTGTATGTAGTGGCTGCTGCGGTGTATATAGAGGCTGCTGCTGGGTTGTATATAGAGGCTGCTGGGGTGTATATAGAGGCTGCTGCTGGGGTGTACGTGGAGGCTACTGCTGGGGTATATGTGGAGGCTGCTGCTGGAGTATATGTGGAGGCTGCTACTGCTGCTGCTGGGGTATATAGAGGCTGCTGCTGGTGGGGTGTACGTGGAGGCTGCTGCTGGGGTTTACGTAGAGGCCGCCGGTCAGCGTACTTCCGCTGCGAGCAGCCGGGAGATGACTGGCTGGCGCCGGTCATCTCCCGGCTGCGTCGCCGCTGACCTCCATGCGGCAGGAGATGACCCGCGGCTACCGTCAGGAGATCAGCGGCTAGCGCCGTTGATCTCCCGAAGATAGCGGTGGCGTGTGTGGCTCAAATCCTGTGCCAATTCGCGGCAGGACTGCGCCTGTCGCTGGCCAATCAGCGACGCGGGATTTCCGTTACAGACAGACAGAATTAGACAATTATATAGTAGATGAAAGGATATGTCTGCAGCACATACAGCTGAGCTTTGACGGGAAAGACTCTACAAAGTTATTGCTTATGAGGATTAGCATACGCCATCAGAGTGCTCCATATAAAAACGGGACATTTATTTCTTCACCAAAGCATAAAAAACAAAGTAAAGTCTAAGCAAGAAAAATAATATGAAAAACCTCACTGTGCCGTTGTCACTGCTCCCATGGGTGAGTACGTAAATCCATACTGCTAATAAAATGGGTGCAATAGCCAAAGGAAAAAAGGTTTATGGAATATCTATAGTTAAAAATGAAGATGATTCTGACGTGTTTTTGGCATAGCTGCCCTTAGTCGTAGGACATTAAAAACAGTGACATAATCAGTATGAAGAATAAAACATTCTTGAGACTGACTTGTTTCTGACCAAATAGTCCTTACTTATAGTCTTCACTGATGGACTATGAATAAGGACCATATGGTCAGAATTGTGTCAGTCCCAAAAATGTTTTTTTTTTTTTTTGTACCGACTGTTTCTGTTTTAATGCGTTGGTGAAGAAATAAAAATCCAGTTTTTATATGGAACATTCTCATGGCGTTTGTGAATTCATAGGCAAATTCTACCAAGAGAAGTGGCCGTGTACAAGCTGTGGCGAGCTGACGGATTTCCTTTCCTTTCATGGTATATGATGATTACCGTAACTCTTTGAAGTTAGTATTTTTCATTGGAGGTATACTTTACCCACTTATGGACCAAAAAAAGTTTTAAAACATTGGGGCGGCCTGTATACATCTCTGCAAAGATGTCTTAAAATCAGCTGAACCACCTTTGTGCAGCTGCTGAAGAGGGGGATCCAGCTGTCTAAGACTGTCCACTCAGAAGGCAGAAAAGGTTTATTACCATTTCTGCCTTCCGTATTGCTGTATACACAGTAGAATAGGTGCCATGTAGAGAGTTCAGGAAGCTTTCTCCAAGTCTTCCCATAGCGATCACCAGATGCCAGGGAGTAGCAGGAGCTGTTGGGATTTAGCTGTCTTAGATCAGCTCAACAGTGCATATGGGAGACTGAATTTGATCTGTAACAGGGATTAATTTAATTGATTTAATATTGAAATGCCACTCAAAGGTTTTTAATTATACAATTTGCAAATTAAATAAGAAATAAGATGCTGCTAGATAAATCCCCCCTGCAATGAACAACTCATTTTAGTGACATTTTGTGCTACTAAAAAAGTATATGAAAAATAGAAGCTTACTTACTATCGGTGTTGCCAATAGTTAAAAAAAAACCTCTTGTTTATTAAGTAAAATAATATAGAAGCAAATCATGAATATATATTTTTGTAAAATCAGGAGATCTTTATTTTTCACATTTCTGCTAACAGTGATAAATAGTACCTTGATTTTTATACATTATATGCAATATAACAATATGCAATAACTTTGCTTCCATTTCTTACAGAGCTGGTTGTTGCAGAATCTGTGGTGGTTATCAAGAAATTACTCCAAATGCAGCCAGCACAGCACAGTGAAATAATAAAGCACATGGCCAAGTTAACCGACAATATTCAGGTATCTATATCTTACAGGGATGCTACATGTAATATAATAAATGCATATAATGCAACAATCAAACTTTTTATCAATTTTAGCATTGTGTAGTGCTTTAATTGCCGGCCATTTATTCTCAGGCATCTTCTGTAAATCTTCATGCTGATAGGTTGACAACATACATGTACATAATAGCCCAACAATTGCCATCTTAATTATTTTGTGTATACAAACCCATATGTTCATATGTGGCGGTCACGCTGAAAACCAGAGCATCCAGGTACCATTGTGGTTTTTTACTGTGCAGATTGTTCTGTACCTGGACAACACCTATATAAATAAAGTGCTTCCCCTTGAAAAATAACGGATACTCATCTCCTACTCTGGTGCCGTTACAGCGATATCTGTTATGAATGTGCTAGAGATGGTTTCTGAGCAGAGGCTCCCTCTGGTGGTTACAGACAGTACTGAACCTTTCAGCGAGGAGTGGCAATCTGGGATCACGGATTGGTCTGATATAAGGGAGGTTCCCTCCCATGATGGTTGCCGGTGATCAATTGTTCTTGTCTCAATTGTGTTTCCTGGTTCATTTGGAAGTTTGCTGGAGCCTTGCCTGCATCTCCTGCTTTCAGATAAGATATTTTTTGCTTTTCTTTTTGTGCTTGCTTTTTTGCATTGTTTTCTGCACTTTTGTGGAGGTCAGCCAGGTCCCCTCCTGGGGCCTGAGCTCCTCACAGTTTATCTGCAGCCACTGTTATTTTCTCATTTGCTTTTTCCTGTTTTTTCAGCGGCTGTGGCTTGGTTTTTGTTCACACTGAGATCTGATTTAGTGGGAGGCGAGATTGTGTGATCTCAGTATTTTTGTAATCAGAGTTGTTGGATTTTTGTAGGGTTTTCTGGGTTGCAGAAAGTAATCCCTCCTGTCCTATCCTATTTAGTCAGCTTGTGGCCCCAGCGTTTGCTCAGTCTATTTTCTGCCTATGTTTTTATTTTCATCTTGTCTAACCGCCATTATATGTTTGGGGGCTTCCTATTTTCTTTGGGGATCTGCTCCGGGGCAGATAGCTTTCATCTTTCTGCCTTTAGGTGTAGTTATCTCTCAGGCTGTGACGAGGCGTCTAGGATCAACGTAGGAACGCTCCACGGCTACCTCTAGTTGTGTCGTTAGTTTAGGAATCTGCAACCCATCAGTTACCAACATCTCAGGTGTTCGGCTGCCCTGCTGTTGTTCCTGTCCTCCTCAGCTACTGAAACATAACAGATATCGGCGTCAAGTCTCCCTGGGTTCATGTGACATTGTTATGACAGGTAAGTCCTCTCATATTTGGGCTGCTGCCCTATCACTACTTCTTCTTGCCTGACTTTTGTCTAAGGGCAATGAGCTCAATGTTGACCACTGATTGGCTCCAGGGCTCACATGGCATAACAATATCACGCAAACCCTGACAAATCCGGCGTTGACATCACTGGTACAGTGAGAGTGTTGGAGGTGAGTGTCTGTTATTTTTATTTTACAAGGAGGACTACCTTATTTAAAGCACTACTCCAGTGTTTTCTTTATTGCACCGCTGGAGTGGTGCTTTAAATGTAATTCCTCTGTCTCGTACTCACCTGCAACCACCTTCATCCTTTTCCAGCGTCGTTCTCCAGCGAAAAGTGACATGCCGACAGCTCCATTGTTTCATGGAATGTGCCGATGTCACTTTTCACTACATCTCTATGAGAGCCTTGTTCTGGCCTCGTTCTGGCTCTCTTAGACTTGTATTGAGCTCTGACTTCTGACTTTCGGCCAGTCAAACATTACGAACACAAAATGGCACCGCCGGACCAGAGAGGCGTCAGTAAAAGGTGAAACCACCAGAAGTTGAGTATGAGAATGAGGGCCAGTGGCTTACAGTTAAAGCGCCACCCGAGCGCTAAAAAAAAAACGCAGGAGTGGTGTTTTAAAAAGGGGTTGTCCAGGTAATGGACAAGCTCTTTATTTGTGCAGGTAATCGGCTGTTTCACTCTCTAAACCACAAATATTACGGTTGGCTGTGCGTCTTCCAGGAAAAAGATCTGTTTCCTTCCAAAAATAAGTGTTTTAGTTTCAGGCATGTGAACACAGCCCCCACATGCAGGAGCTAATTTCTCATATATTTTCAGGTGCCCATGGCTAGAGCTAGCATATTGTGGCTGATTGGTGAGTACTGTGAACATGTGCCTAAGATAGCTCCTGATGTATTGAGGAAGATGGCCAAGTCATTCACTAATGAAGAAGACATTGTTAAACTACAGACCATAAACCTGGCTGCAAAGCTGTATTTGACTAATTCGAAGCAGGTATGTGGATGTCATATTGTCCTAGAGGGGGTAAAACATCTGACTAAAGATGTATGCCAGGTGTCATGAGTATCTACATGCAGTATAACAAAAAATGTCCCATTCTCTCATTATGTACATATGCATTTTGGTTTTTTTTTAATTATGTGTGTTTGCAGTGGAATCTGGGGTTGATCCTTGGATTTGTGATGTTTATTAACAGCAGTGGGTCCGCTTATAGATTAGCGCCGTGTGGGATAATCCATGCATGGATACTTTTGAAGATTACACGTGGCATTCACACAGAAACTACTTCAATAAGTGACATTTCACTATTTTGAACCCCATCCATAATTGATTGATGTCTTAGAGATCCTTTCTCTAGATTTTTTATTTAGGGAATATGGCACTCCTAGGGTATGTAGGTCCCAACCTATAAATATCCATGTAATAAAGAATCCAGCACTCTTGGTTAGATAATGTAGAAAAATCTGTAATAATCCAGTATATAGATATACGGTAAATGATGTAACGGCTTGGTCAAACTCACCTGCATCAAATATACACTGTAAAAATAATAACACAATATTAGCAAAATCATGAAACAAAAAAAACTAAATACATAATACATAAGACATGTTTGGTTATTGTGAATATGGAAATAGTCTATCATAAAATATTTGTCATTCAAATGTGTATATATTTAAAACGGTTTCCCACCTTGGTTGATAGTATGTAACTTTGAGGTAGGTCATCATATGGATGAGAATCCCTGTCTTTACTGGGAGAGGATACGCTGGAAAAAAAAATAAAAAAATAGAGAGAATTAAGGTACTGTCACACTAGGTGAGATCGCTAGCGATATCGCTTAAGCGACACCGATTTTATGACGCAGCAGCGACATCGTCAGCGATGTCGCTGATCGTGCACGAACGTTCTGGGCCGTAGTTTGATCGTTGGCGTCCCGCTGGTGAGCCTGAATCGCTGAGTGTGACACCCTTTATGAACGACGAGCGACCTCGTTGGCGACTCATATGTCAGCGGCGCAGGCGGGACTAGGTTTTCTTTAGTAACGCCCCTCAGCTCCGATTACTAAAACGTTCTAGTCCGGGGAAAACGCAATAGCGGCACAGACTGGATCGCAGTAGCTGCAAAGCAGAAGGCTAGCAGGACGCAGTATGGAACGATGCTGGAAATTCTCATGAACCACTTGCGCTCGAGAACAATGAAAGGGAGCGCTAATACGTTGTCTTTTATGACGCAGTCGTCCAATCACAATGCGAGAGCTGTGACGTAAACAGTCATGACATACAGTGACCACCAATCTGTGCTGAGGGGCGTGGAAAAGGTTGCGCTCAATCTTTAACAATACATGCTGTGTGACAGGTCCCAACGACCGCCGAGGTCGTTATACAGATCGCTGATCGCTGATGTGTCGTTTATGAGATCTTCTTGTTTGGAAGCTAACTAGCGACCATATAGCGATGTACAAACGATCTCTGCCAGGTTGTGTCGTTGTCGTGATCGCTGGTGCGATCGCTTAGTGTGACAGTACCTTTACTCACCAGGTGATAAAGTACTACTGGAGTAGGGCTGTAGTAAGAGCGTTCAGTGGATGGTGACATCTGTCGTTGGGAGATATGAACATACAGCCATTCGTCCGTTCTGACACTTTAAAAATAGGCACCATGATGTCCAGTCCGGTAGACACACTGGAAATGACATGGTAGTGGTTGGCAGTGTATGACAATGTAAGTACATATGGTGCTGTGCTGTGTACTGGTAGTGACATAAACCAGAAGTGACCTCCACGTGGTACTCAGAGTCCACTTATCTAATATGCAAATAACATGGGTTGGAAAGGAATAGAGGCAGATACAGAATAATTTAAAGGAAGAGAATTACAGTATAGTGAAGATAAAGATAGAAGAAAAAGGGAATCTAAATACAAGGAGGAACCATATACTGTAAGAAAAAGAGAAAAGAAAGATAGGAGAGATTAGGAATAAATATAGAATAAAAGGCAAAGTGAAAAACATAGAAGAAATAAAAAAAATAGAAAAAATGGAAACATTTTGAAAATAGAAAAAATAAGCTAGACACAAATGAAAAAAGAAATAATAATAAAATTTAACATAAACATAAAAATGACAGCAAAAAATAAAAATTCAAACTAAAAGAACCAATGAATATAGAAAAGGAAAGAAAAAAATAAGGTAGTAAAGGTGGAATATAGAATATTAGCTGCAGGATACAAAAAATCAACCATGAACGTGTCACCAGAAATAATATATTAAATTGTCAGGTAATGTGCCCCAAGCAAACAAAAGTTTGAGGACCTGTTCCAAAACTTGGAATTTCAACTGCTAAAGTCCATGTCCCATTCTATGGGAATGATAGAGAAGGAGTAACGAGAGGCTTTCACAACGAATTGTAGACTTGAGTTGGGAACTAGCATATTATTATTATTATTATTATTCATTTTTATAGCGCCATTTATTCCATGGCGCTTTACATGTGAGAGGGGGCGAATATAGACAAGTACAATAAATATGAGCAATACAGGACACACATAAGTACAAAAGGAGAGAGGACTCTGCCCGCGAAGGCTCACAATCTACAGGATATATCACAAAAGATGTCTCACATATGAAGAAGAATGATGGGTATGCCCCTACCAGTTTGTGGATGATGGACCCTATCACCCTTGAGAACTTTGTTGCACTGTAAACAGTATAGACAAGGAAATCTACCTCTTTTTGTGTTTTCAGATAAGATTGTGTTTCTTATAGTCTGGGATCCAACATTAGCTTTCACCAATTTGTTTCTCTAGATTTGCCATGGAAGTATTCTAAATTGCTGTGTCTCAATCAATCCCCTTTTTTGTGGCACCATGTGCCTTTACTATACTAAGAGAAGGGAAACTGCTACAGTAAGACTGGCAATAAAGTTACTTCTTTGTATGGTGAATTATGAGACCACATCCCAGAAACCAGTTTGAGAAGCACTGCTTATGAAACTTTATTGGCTATAAACAGACATTTTCTCCATGTTTCCAGTTTGTGGGGCTGATTCATTAAGATTGGCATTGCACATGCCAGTCTTAATGAAGGGCTTGCTGGCACATGCCACTTAATGAATTTGGTGCATTTTCTCTGTGGCATGTGCCTCACAAGAATTGTTACTCTAGTTGGGGACTAAAGTAGCATTTCTGGTGTGAGAAACAATGATACTTTTGCTGAATTTGGCAGACGGGCATAGCCTCGTCTCATCCTGCCTTGGCTCCTCTCCAGTTCTGTCCATTTTGATGTAGCTGCTTCAAACTGGCGTGAAAATGCGCAACTCCGGCTTGGCCAAAAAAGTTGTGCGTTTTCAAAGCATTTTAGGCCTGTTTCTGACATAAAAGCGTCAATGAATCGGGGCCTTTGTGTTTGAAACTAGTAGCTTATTATCTTGTTGGTGTTTGTCTCTATTAAAGTATTATCCCCATCATATGTGTTCTTAGACGAAGCTTCTCACTCAGTATGTTCTGAATCTGGCCAAGTATGACCAAAACTATGACATCAGAGACAGAACAAGATTCATTCGCCAGTTGATTGTACCCACTGAAAAAAGCGGAGCACTTAGCAAGCATGCCAAGAAGCTCTTTCTGGCTCAAAAACCTGCACCTATTTTGGAGTCTCCATTTAAAGGTATTATTTCCACTTTTAACTTATTAGATGTAAATATAAGAGCAATAATTATCATTTGTATATGGTCACACCCCTACCACCACAATGCCATAATGAGTAGACCACCGATCATTTGCTGCTAAAAATAATTCTACAGAGTTGATTACATAATAAATAAATTCTGAATAATTTTTTTTATTGTGAATCAATTCAGCATACAGTAAATACTGGACGTGCAATTTAGGATGGATACACAATCAATTTTTCTAAATAGAATGTATCGTCAAGAAATAACATATTGAAATCAGCTTTTATAAACATACTGTATTTTTTAACATTGGGGCATACACATCAGGATGATGTGATTTATGTTTAATAGCTCACTTGTCAGCTTTGCATTGTAGACTGAGATAGAATGAGAAGAGTCATATAGTTCTAAATAGAAGGTGGGGGAATCAATGAAAGATCAGTTGTACAGTTTAGGCCTAGAAAGCCAGGATAGTAACAGTTTACATATAGATAAAACTACCGTATGTATGCATATCCCCTGGTTCTAGGGAAGGGGCTTTCCGGATACTGTTGTAGTCTATGGCTATGTTCACACGCAAAGTTTTAGCTGTGCTTTTTTCTGCTCAAAGGAAGCTATCTTTTATATTTCCAGCAAAAGTTATGACATTTCAGAAATGTTATGCACGTACTTTTTTTTTTTCCTAACTGAATCTGAGCATTGCAGTGTTTTTTAAATCAATAATTTCAGCATTTGGCAGTGGTGTTTTCACTCACTTTTCACACATTTTTGGTGATTCAAACTAACTTTATTAAACATGTACTGTAAAAACCCAAGACAGAAACAAAGTGAAGATATACCATGCTGTAAGTAGGCTTTTTAAAAAAATGAAAAAGCCATGCCACCAGCGTCTAGGTGTACCCAAATAAGGATGGTCTTAACCTCTAGTATTAAAATCATGTGTCAAAGTAAGGTTTCTAGAGGCTAGGACCTTCCCGATTGTAGTTCACCTTGATTCTGGTGGGATGGCTTTTATGCTTTTTGTTTTTTAATCAAAACCTGTGTTTACTAAGTACCCAATGTTATTTATATGCACTGTTACTTTTACTTACAACAGGGTATATGTTCATTTTGTTTCTGTCTTGGGTTTTGTCTGGTTAATGGCCAGTGTGAACATGCTCCTATTTCAGCTGCAGATGAAGGAAGGGAGACACACCATAACTAGTGGGTAGGCGGAGCCCCAGATAGGATCAATACCTCAGATTAAAAAGAGTGTTGACCGGCCCCTCCAGCTCGGGCTCCTCCTACTCAGCTCTTCAGTCTAAAATTTGAGGTCTCAGAGGACGGTCGCTGCTGGAAGCAGCTCCTCAGAAGATTTTATTATTTTTTATCGGACAAGAGACTTGGATCACCAGAGTGGTCTAGAGGTCTCAGGGGTCTCAGCGCTGCTGGACCCCAACCTCTCCCTTGGCGGATCTGTATTACCCTAATGGTGGTCCCTGCAGAACCCTGCCGGCCCGGGGGGATGAGGATGGCTTCCCTGGCGGGGGCGCAAACCGCGCACAGGGGTCACTGCGTCCCCCGCCCTGGTGGGAAGCATGGGCATAGCGCCAGAAACCCCTGGGGGTCCCTGTGGCGCTCGGCTGGTGAGTACCTCACATTTTTACCTCACATTTTTATTAAAGTGTGTGTGAGTGCTTTCAGCGGCTGTTGCGGCAGCCGCTGTTACTTGTGAAATACATGTTTGGTGACTGTATTCTGTCCGCAGGCAGACGCCTGCAGGACAGGGGGGAGCAGAGAGCGAAGGAGTTCGCGCTCTTTTTTTGAGCCGGCGGGGGGCGTGGCTTCACGCTCCCGGGCTTTTCTGTCACAGAAGCGCGCGATTAGGCGCTTCTCTTCAGATTCTTCTCAGCGCGGCGGCCATTACAATAAGGCTCCACGGGCTCCTTCCTGCTCCGCTCCTCCCGTATCACATTTACATCACCGCGACCAGCTGGGTGAGTGATAACGCTCTCACCCCCACAGCGCAGAACCTATCTGTAGAGAAAATACAGATAGCGTTATCTTGCAGCTGCGGTCTTATATAGAGACCTTATTTTGCCATGGGACTCGCACACCCCTTCTATTAATAAGGGAGTAGTGGGGAGTCGGCGATATTAACCCCTTTTAAAGGGTTAACCTTTTCAACAGCCGCACAGGTTCTATCCCAGTTTGGGGTCAGAACTTGTAAGAGTTAATTATATTGCTGAATATTCAGCTGATACAGCTGGGGTAGCTCTCACTAAGGGCTTTAACCCTTCAGCGTGCTTGCTGCGTTCGCTTGAGAAGCCACACTTTTTTTCATAATTGCTGACAGGCTTTGACCTGCCTTATACTGTGTAAGGGCATGTCGGAACAGGGTCCAGAAGGTGCGGACCGTGTGCCAAATCTGCTTCAGAATCAGTCACGCGAGTCTGATAAGCAGGCCTCGACAGTCAAGCGCAGCAATTGGAGGTCACAGCGATGCCAAATTGGATGCCATCGCTCGCTCTATTGATGGCCTTTCTGACCTTTTAGGTCATTGGGTGTCATCTAGAGCCTCTCATGGAAGGAAGCGACACAGGCCGGTTTCATCATTTCCGCATAGCGAATCAGACCTCTCTGATATGGAATGCGGTCAGGGTTCCCCTTCAAATTCAGATGGGGAGTTATCCGGTTCACATAAGGATCGGCAGGGACATTCTGTCTCTTTAGACCGAACAGAGGCTTTTATTGAAGCCATGAGGGAGGCGTTACAGTTGCCGGAGGAGGTAACTACACGTCCTGGTAAGTCACCTCGAATGTACCAAGAGTACCGTAAGTCACGAGCGACATTGCCAGCTCTAGATGAGCTTAATGAAGTAGTGGAGAAGGAACGCCTGTGTCCAGATAAACGTTTTCAAGGAACACGTTTTTTTGACGCACTATATCCGTGTTCTACGGAGTTGACGGATAATTGGATTTCTTCTCCTGAAGTGGATGTTCCTTTATCCCAGCTTAGTAAATCCTCATTGCTCCCTGTTAAAGGGAAGGCAAGTCTGCAGGAACCATTAGACAGAAAAACGGAGATGGCAGCGAAATCCAACTACGAGGCCTCGGGTCATGGATTCAAAGCGGTGCTAGGATCCATGTGTGCTTGTAGGGCTTCCCTGTGCTGGTTGGACCGTATACGAACGGCGTTGCAAAATGGATCTCCGTTATCCGAGATAGATGGACTTCTCGGTTTATTCGAGACTGCAGTTTCTTATAGCTATGATGCAGGTCTGGATACTGCATCTCTGTTGTCCAGGGCGCAAGCTTCGGCGGTCACAGTCAGAAGAGCACTGTGGCTTAGACAGTGGACTGGGGACGCAGTGTCAAAACAAGGTTTGCTGTCTCTAGCCTACAAGGGTAGTCAGCTTTTTGGATCTGATCTCTCAGGCTTCTGCGCCTGGCAGGACTGGTGCCGGTGGTGGCCGGCGATCCTTTCGTTCCAAGGGACGATTCGGTCAGTCCTCTTGGGGATCGGGTCGTCCCTCTTTTTCGGGAAAATCCCGTACTCCCTGGAAATCAAGTTTCCGTCAAGACAAGCGGGAGACTGACAAGAAGCCCGCCAAGGCGGACTGACGCCAGGTTTTCATTCGAGGGCTCTCGAGTGGGGGGTCGCCTGCTCCAATTCAAAGTGACTTGGGTTTCCCGCGTTCTGGACACCTGGGTAACGCGGGTAGTGTCGGCAGGCTATTTCATAGAGTTTTCGTCTCGACCTCCGGACAGGTTTTGCCAGTCTCGCACACCGTCAGAGCCCGAGTTAATTACCGCTCTGCTGCGAGAGGTCGACTCCCTTCTGCAGAAGGGTGTGGTAATACCGGTACCGCCGGAGGACCGAGGAAGTGGATTTTATTCCAATCTTTTTGTGGTTCCCAAAAAGGAGGACAAATTTCGTCCTATTCTGGATCTCAAAAGATTGAATCGGCATGTCCACACCCAAAAATTCCGCATGGAGTCACTTCGCTCCGTGGTGGCGGCCCTGTCGCAGAACGATTTTCTGGTGTCAATCGACATTCGCGACGCTTATTTGCATGTTCCCGTCGGAAGGACTCATCAGCGCTTCCTTCGTTTTGCCATAGGTCAGGACCATTACCAGTTTGTGGCTCTGCCATTCGGCTTGGTCTCGGCGCCCAGAGTTTTTACAAAAATTCTGGCGCCTCTCATGGCAATTCTTCGAAGACAGGGGGTTGCGATTTTTCCCTACCTGGACAATCTTTTGATTGTGGCATCCTCAAAGGAGGAGGCGGTGACGGCTCGCAACCTATCCCTTCAGCTCCTGGAGGATTTCGGGTGGCTGGTCAATTGGGAGAAGTCGTCTCTGGAGCCGTCTCAGTCAATCCTGTTTTTAGGGATGCATTTCGACACGGTACGGGCAGTGGTGTCCCTACCCCCAGACAAGCGGACATGTCTACTTCGACATGTACAGACTATGAAGTCTTCGACAGCAATGTCCCTTCGGAAGTGTATGCGCCTCCTGGGTTTGATGGTGGCGTCCATGGAGGCACTTCCGTTTGCCCAGTTTCATTCCAGGGCCCTCCAGAGGCTCATTCTGAGTCGTTGGGATCGATCGCAGGCTTCGCTGGATTGCAGCGTCATCATCTCTCACAGGGTACGGGAATCCCTAGAATGGTGGTTACGTCCAGGAGCGTTATCCCTGGGGAAATCTTTCCTCCCTCCGAAATGGTCGGTCATAACCACCGATGCCAGCCTGACGGGCTGGGGGGGTGTCTGGAACGACCTTTGGATCCAGGGAGTATGGTCATCGGAAGAGTCTATTCTACCGATCAATATCTTGGAATTGAGGGCAATTGTAAGGTTCTATGTATATATTCCTGAAACTCAGTTTGTTCGTCAGCCATTTTACTTTCTGTCTTGCTGCAGCTATCTTGCCCTCAGTCAAAATGGAGTTTCCAGCTTGCATGTTCCCGCCCTGATTCTCTCCTTTGCTTCTTAAGCAGCCACAGCTGAGCAATCAGTGCTTCAGAACCTAGCCTGCAGTGAACCTGTGACTTGACTCCTGTAAGCCTTGGACCTTTTACTCCAGCTATTCCTACTGAGGAACTCTGAAGCACTTGTGGACTCTGAACCCTGCTCTTTGAAAGACCCACGTTTGCATGGACTTACGGTAACAGAGAAGAAGATCCTGAATCTGTATTGGAGAGTGATTGCTGAGCTTGGATTACTCTGGCCTGCTGTGTCTCCTGTTTCTGTGTCTGCAAACTGTGTGACTATTTCTGCCAACTTGTATGAAGTAATACAGGACTTTTCTATATCAAACCTGTGACTCCTGTGTTTTCATCGCACCCAAGCACAAGACGCTATATGAACTGTACTACATACATTACAAGATTCTGAAGCCAAAACGTTAGTGTCTGCTGGGTCTGGAAGGCTGTGTCTGCTGTACTGTGGATATCAGACGTCCGGTTGTACTTTCTGTGATGACAGTGGTTGTGACTTCTCACAACCATTCCAGGTGAGCAATTCCCTTAAGTTTTTTCTTTTTGCAGTTTTACCACAGGTAAACACTATTGTTTTTTTTTTTTTTTTTCCTTTCTTTTCTCTTTTTTGTCTGCTGTAACTCTGGATATCAGATGTCTGGTTGAAACTTTCTGTGATGATAGTGGTTGTGACTTCTCACAACCATTCCAGGTGAGCAGTTCCCTTAATTTTTTTTTCTCTCTGCAGTGTTACCACAGGTGAACACTATTGTTTTTTTTCTTTCCTCTTCTTCCAGTAATCCTGTCTTAAAAGATCTGGAAAATGGAGGCCCGCATAAAGGAACTTTGCGGAGTGACTGATAATATCCTTGCAGATTTGCAGAATATAAAGACCGTTTTACAAATCTACAGGACCTCAATAATCACAATTTGCAAGTGGTTGGACAGACTACCCAGGATTTGCGAGCCAGGATTGAGGTTCTAGAGGGGCGAGTCCAGGCTCCTGCCGTAGCCCCGAGTGCTGGGATTCCCAAGTTGCCCCCTTTTCGTTTTGGCGGTGAACGTGAGAAATTCAGGGGATTTATTAATCAATGCAATCTTTTTTTTTCTGCACATGCTTCACAATTTCCCACTGAACGATCTAAGGTGCTTACTATAATTATGTTGCTTACCAACAAGGCTTTAATGTGGGCAAACCCTCTGATTGAGACTGAGGATGATTGTTTGAATCACCTTGATGATTTTATTTCAGCCATGGGGCAGGTGTTTGATGACCCCAATCGAGGTGCAACAGCTGAAGCAGCCATGTTAGCTTTGCGCCAAGGTAAGCACTCGGTAGCTGAATATGCCTTGGATTTCAGGAGATGGGCCCTTGATACCACCTGGGACAGTTCCGCCAAAAAATCTATTTTTCGAAAGGGGTTATCTCCACTGATTAAGGATGAACTTGCTCGTGCCGACCCTCCCACTGCGTTAGGTGACTTTATTAACTACTGCATCCGTATTGATACTCGTCTGACTGAACGCAGGCAAGAGAGATGGTTCGAAAGCAATCGTACTAACCTTTTCCTACCTTCCTCTCCAGCTAAGGAACCTTTGAGTAGGATTACACGGGAACCTGAACCTGAACCCATGCAGGTAGACTCTTTACAACGACGGGTTAGTGATGCACGCAAGGAACATCGTTTTAAGGAGAATCTATGTTTCTATTGTGGTAAGTCAGGGCACTTCATTATAAACTGCCCCAGCCGTTCTCGTAAGACTACTGCAGCACTCATTCATTGTGAGTGTTGCGAGAGGGGATCTGTCAGGTCCGAGCCTCAGGCTCCAGAGAGATCTGCAGCAACAGATCTTGATTTCTCGGACTTAAACTCCGTTACCTCTGAGGACGTTGACTGTGTAAACGCTGCCATTTTTCAAGTTTCCTCAGCGGTGTCCCAGCTGAGTTGTAAGAAAAACAATTCTCATTGCTTTCTTTCCATCAAACTCTGGGTTGACTCAGCTTGGGTGTCTAGCTCTGCTATGATCGACTCAGGGGCAAGTGGAAATTTTATGGATGTCTCCTTTGCTCTGAAACAGGGAATACGTTCAGTGAAGAAGGCTACTCCAGTACAGATGGAAACTGTGGATGGCTCCCTGCTGACCTCTGGACCAGTGGATCAGGAAACAGAGCCTTTGAGGGTTCTTATGGGTAAAGATCATCAAGAGAAACTGTCCTTTATGCTTATCACTTCTCCCCACTTTCCCATTATTCTAGGGCTACCATGGCTGCAGGCTCAGAATCCTACCATTAACTGGGAGACCAAGGAATTACACTTTCCAGAGAAACAGATGAGTCCAAAAGTTTCAGCTTGCTCTGTTCCTAAAGGAATCATGTCAGTCCCTGAACTACCAGCTGTATACCAGGACTATGTGGATTTATGTGACAAGAAGAACGCTGACCAGCTTCCTCCTCACCGTCCATATGATTGTCCAATTGAATTATTGCCTGGAGCAGAGATACCTTTTGGTAAGATCTACCCCCTGGCGGGGCCCGAGCTAAAGGCTTTAAAGGATTACATAGATGAAAATCTAGCCAAGGGCTTCATACGCCCCTCTTCATCTCCTGCAGGTGCACCCATCTTCTTTGTAAAGAAGAAAGATGGATCTCTGAGACCATGCGTAGACTATAGGGAACTCAATAAGGTTACTATTAGAAACCGTTATCCATTGCCTTTAATCCCTGAGTTATTGGAGAGAGTGCGACATGCCAAAATTTTTTCTAAACTAGATCTTCGTGGGGCCTATAACTTAGTCCGTATTAGACCTGGGGATGAATGGAAGACTGCATTCAGGTCACGCTATGGACACTTTGAATATCTAGTTATGCCTTTTGGTCTGAGTACCGCCCCAGCCACTTTCCAACACTTGGTGAATGACATCTTCAGGGATCTCCTAGATACATTCGTGGTAATTTATTTGGATGATATTCTAATTTTTTCTAACTCCACAGAGGAACATCATGGACATGTGAGAATGGTCTTGGAACGTCTAAGACAAAATCATCTTTACATCAAACTTGAAAAGTGTGAATTCCATAGGACCGAAATTCAATTTCTGGGGTATGTACTGTCTACACAAGGAATTAGTATGGATGGAAGCAAAACCCAAGCCATCAAGGATTGGCCAAGTCCTAGAAATGTGAAGGAGGTACAGCGCTTCATCGGGTTTGCCAACTTCTATAGACGTTTCATTAGAAATTTCTCTGAGGTAGTGTCACCTATCACTCAACTTACCCGGAAAAAGTCTAGGTTTTCCTGGACTCCCCAAGCCCAGGAAGCATTTTCCCGTCTAAAAGATAAATTTACCACTGCACCTATCCTAGTACATCCCAACCCCGAGTTTGCCTTCATAATAGAGGTGGATGCTTCAGACTGTGCCGTTGGAGCTATACTCTCTCAGAGAACAGGTGAGAAGAATGTCTTGCATCCCTGTGCCTTCTTTTCCCAGCAGTTGTCTTCGGCTGAGAGGAACTACGATGTGGGCAATAGAGAGTTGTTGGCCATTATTGCCGCCTTCAAAGAATGGAGACACCTTCTTCAGGGAGCTGCACAGCAAATAGTCGTCCTGACAGACCATCGTAACCTTGAGTTTATCAGGTCGGCTAAGTGCCTGACTCCTCGCCAGGCTCGCTGGAATCTTTTCTTAAACCAATTTAATTTTATCATCTCTTATAGACCAGGATCGCGCAATGGAAAGGCTGATGCACTCTCTAGGATTTACTCAGCAGAGACACGTCCAATTACTCCTCCTAAGACTATTCTTCCTGACTCTAGATTCCTAGGAGTAATTCATAATCAAGACCTACTTAAGGACATCAAGGAAGCATACCATGCGGATTCCTTTTTGGCACAACCCCCAAGGGACGTAAGTCTTGTCTTTAAGAATGGTGTGTGGATTCAGGGACAACGTCTGTATATTCCTGAAACAGTCAGATTAAGAGTATTGCAACTCATTCACGATTCCAAGATAGCTGGGCATAGAGGAATTCTAAAGACACAGGAATTTTGTTTCTCGTTTCTTTTGGTGGCCCACTTGCAGGAAGGATGTTTTGAATTATGTCACTTCATGTGAGGTCTGTGCAAGATGCAAAACACCTCGCTCCTCACCAACTGGTCTGTTACAGCCTCTTCCCACCCGTCCCGCCCGTGGGGATCCATTTCTATGGACTTCATTGTGGAGTTACCAACCTCTCAGGGGAAGAACACCATTCTAGTGGTGGTTGACCGTCTAACAAAGGCAGCTCATTTTATCCCTTGTGTCGGCTTACCCACTGCAAAACAGACATCAGATTTGATGATTAAAGATGTGTTTCGCTTACATGGAGTACCGGATGAGGTTATTTCGGATCGAGGGGTGCAATTCACTTCTAGGTTTTGGCAAAATTTCTGTGCAGCATTGGACATTAAAGTAAACCTTTTTTCTGCTTTTCATCCCCAGACTAATGGACAGACCGAACGAACCAATCAAACCCTGGAGCAGTATCTCCGCTGCTTTATCTGCCACCTACAGGATGATTGGGTGGATCTACTTCCATTAGCTGAGTTCTCGTATAACAACTCTCAGAGTGCCTCCACTAAACAGTCTCCTTTTTACTCTAATCTAGGTTATCATCCTAACATTCTACCACGATTTCCCATAGAAACGCCTTTACCAGCAGTGGCTGAAAGAATCACGTCTTTACAGAAGAATATGGATCTTCTAAAGGAAAATCTGGAATCGGCTCAAGAAAGGTACAAGAAAGCAGCAGATAAATTTCGTAAACCTGCACCAGCTTTCAAGGTAGGAGACTTGGTCTGGCTGTCAACCAGAAATCTTAAGTTAAGGATTCCATCGTCTAAGTTGGGACATAAGTACATTGGACCCTATAAAATCAGTAAAATTATAAGTGCCGTTGCTTGTCGTCTTCAACTGCCCAGAACTATGAGAATCCACCCTGTCTTTCATGTATCCCTACTAAAGGCTGCGACACCCAATACGTTTCCTGGACGTTCCTCTCCTTGCCCTGACCCAGTGCTAGTCGATGGTCAGGAAGAATTTGTGGTGGAAAGGATTTTAGATTCCAGGTTGTATAGAAATCAGTTACAATATCTGATTAAATGGCAGGGCTACCCAGTGGAGGACAACTCATGGGAACCGGTCAATAACGTTAATGCTCCTCGCTTGCTCCGTCAGTTTCATCAGAGGTACCCACACAAGCCTGGTCTGAGGTCATCCGGAGGTTGTCCTTAAGGGGGGAGTAATGTAAGGTTCTATGTATATATTCCTGAAACTCAGTTTGTTCGTCAGCCATTTTACTTTCTGTCTTGCTGCAGCTATCTTGCCCTCAGTCAAAATGGAGTTTCCAGCTTGCATGTTCCCGCCCTGATTCTCTCCTTTGCTTCTTAAGCAGCCACAGCTGAGCAATCAGTGCTTCAGAACCTAGCCTGCAGTGAACCTGTGACTTGACTCCTGTAAGCCTTGGACCTTTTACTCCAGCTATTCCTACTGAGGAACTCTGAAGCACTTGTGGACTCTGAACCCTGCTCTTTGAAAGACCCACGTTTGCATGGACTTACGGTAACAGAGAAGAAGATCCTGAATCTGTATTGGAGAGTGATTGCTGAGCTTGGATTACTCTGGCCTGCTGTGTCTCCTGTTTCTGTGTCTGCAAACTGTGTGACTATTTCTGC
Organism: Oophaga sylvatica; assembly: GCA_033576555.1. Taxonomy (NCBI): domain Eukaryota; kingdom Metazoa; phylum Chordata; class Amphibia; order Anura; family Dendrobatidae; genus Oophaga; species Oophaga sylvatica. The sequence goes on along the minus strand of JARQOD010000004.1, from coordinate 362,939,838 downwards.
CAACTTGTATGAAGTAATACAGGACTTTTCTATATCAAACCTGTGACTCCTGTGTTTTCATCGCACCCAAGCACAAGACGCTATATGAACTGTACTACATACATTACAGCAATTTTTCTTTGCCTCCAACACTGGACAGTCCCTTTGAGCGGTCTGCCAGTCCGAGTGCAGACAGACAACGCGACGGCGGTCGCGTATATCAATCACCAAGGCGGGACGAGGAGTTCCAGGCTCATGATGGAGGTGTCTCGGATCCTGCTATGGGCCGAGACCAGGGTTCCAGCCATCTCTGCGATCCACATTCCAGGAGTCCAGAATACCACGGCGGACTTCCTCAGTCGCGAGAAGATGGATCCTGGAGAATGGAGTCTCCATCCGGAAATGTTTGCACTACTGTGCTCCCTGTTTGGGAACCCCCCAAGTGGATTTGATGGCATCCAGGTTCAATGCCAAACTACCAACCTTCATATCCAGGTACAAGGACCCGAAGGCTGTGGCGGTGGATGCTCTGGTAGCTCCGTGGGACCATTTCGAAGTGGTCTATGTGTTTCCGCCAATTTCCTTACTTCCTCTGGTGCTGCGTCGGATCAGACTGGAGAGAATTCCGGCTATGCTGATAGCCCCGGATTGGCCAAGGAGGACGTGGTTCTCGACACTGGTGTCGCTCTTGGCGGCTCCGCCATTTCCACTTCCTCTTCGCCCGGACCTGTTATCCCAGGGGCCCGTTCGTCATCCGGACTTGAAGTCTCTACGTTTGACGGCGTGGCTCTTGAGACCGAAATATTGACCCATAGAGGTTTCTCAGCTGCAGTCATTGCCACTCTGCGAGCTGCTAGAGGTCCGGCCACTACTAAGATTTATCACAGAACTTGGGAAGCCTTCTTTTCGTGGTGTTCGGGTTCCTCAAGGAATCCGAGGATTTTTTCCATTCCCAATCTGTTGGCTTTTCTACAGTACGGGTTGGACAAAGGTTTAGCAGTTAGCACTCTGAAGGGTCAGGTTTCTGCTTTGTCCGTGTTTTTTCGGAAGGCTATCGCCTCGCGTAGGGACGTGCATTCTTTTTTTCAAGGAGTAACCCGTCAGTTTCCACCGCGGAAGGCACCTGTGTCTCCTTGGAGACTCAACCTTGTCTTGGAGGCTCTTCAGCATGTGCCCTTTGAGCCTATGGGTTCTACTAGCCTTTCGTTACTTTCTTGGAAGGTTGCATTCTTAGTGGCGGTAACCTCTTTAAGAAGGGTTTCTGAGTTGGCAGCTCTTTCTTGCTCACCGCCTTTCCTGGAGTTTTACCCGGATCGAGTAGTGCTTCGCACACGGGGCGACTTTCTACCTAAGGTGGTGTCGCAGTTTCATGTTAACCAGGATATTGTGTTGCCCTCACTTTGTCCGGGCCCGAGGAATGCAAAGGAACGAGATTTGCACAAATTGGATTTAGTGCGGGCCTTGAAGTTCTATCTGTCTGTTACTCAAGGTTTTAGGAAGTCAGATTCTCTGTTTGTGATTCCAGCAGGTCGTAGACGTGGTCAACGAGCTTCCAAGGACTCTATAGCTCGTTGGATTCGGTCAGCCATTTTGGAGGCTTACCGTCTTAAAGGTGAACCTTGCCCGATTAAGGTTCGAGCTCACTCCACGAGGGCTGTGGCTTCATCGTGGGCCTTTCATCAAGGGGCTTCGGCAGCTCAGCTCTGCCGAGCGGCGACCTGGCGTTCCGTCCACACATTTACAAAGTTTTATAAGGTGGACGTCAGTGCTTCCGCTGATGCGGCCTTAGGACGTAGGGTCCTGCAGGCAGCGGTAATCTAAGTTTTAAGTTAACTTGTATTTGGCGCCTGTTGCGCATTTATCTAGGTTGTTGGGTTTCTGCCTCTTTTGGTTTTTTCCCACCCTAATTTTTGGACTGCTTTGGGACGTCCCACTAGTTATGGTGTGTCTCCCTTCCTTCATCTGCAGCTGAAAGACGGATTTTGGTAAGAACTTACCTGTAAAATCCTTTTCAGCGAAGAAGGAAGGGAGACACACATCCCTCCCATGGCAGAAGTGTGTTGTTATATTTACAGAAGCAGCGTGGCCCTTCTCTGATAGCGATTTTCTGAGCTGAGGTCGACGCGCTACGGCTCTGTTCCAGCATTGCCAGCTTATCGCAGTAGTGTCAGGTTCAGTGAGTAGTACCTGGGACTGTGTGGTTTTTCTTTGCCAAATGCATGCATAACCTGTACTTTTGTATTTTTCTCTGAAGTCCTTCAGAAGGGGTTATGTTGCTTCGCTGGTGATATTGTTCTTCCTTAAGCTTTGGTACGACTGAAGAGCTGAGTAGGAGGAGCCCGAGCTGGAGGGGCCGGTCAACACGCTTTCTAATCTGAGGTATTGATCCTATCTGGGGCTCCGCCTACCCACTAGTTATGGTGTGTCTCCTTCCTTCTTCGCTGAAAAGGATTTTACAGGTAAGTTCTTACCAAAATCCGTCTTTTGCATGCATCCCAACTAATACTCCAGTGCATTTTTTTCAGTTAAGTAAACATGTAGTGTAGACAAATCACACATGTAATCTGCACCAAAAACACAGCAAAAAGGCTGCAAAAATACAGCAAAATTTGTATTCTGAACTCAGCTTTTTTACTGCCAATACAGCTGGTTTTGGTTGCAGAAAATAATGTTGCAAAAATGCTGCAAGTGAACATGGCCAATGACCTATTTCTGTAGATTGATTCTCATTTATGGCAGCTTTCAGAAAGCATGCACTTCCTACTGCTCTGCCTCCCATAACGATGCCTTAGGAAGGGGTTTAGAAATGTAAAAAAAAAAGAGTACAATAGAAAATTAACATTGAAAGAACAAACACATTTAATTACTAAAATTAAAACTAAATTAAACTACAATTACCGTAAGTACATAAGAAATTCCCTTTATCTACGTGATCTGTTGATTCAAATGTTTCAGTACTTTATTTTTTACTATCTGCATAGTAGCTGTAAAAGGGAATACTTGTGAGTTTAAAGGTTTGATAACTTGCTGATGACTGGTGGTCTGACTTCTGGGACCTTCGATATTGAGGACGGGGCTGTGTAGATCCTTGTCTGAATGGAACAAGGGTTCCATTCCATTTACTGTCAATGGTACTGCCAAAAATAGTCAAGCGTTGTACTTGGCTTTCTCTGGCAGTCCCATAGACAATATATGGAGTGGAGGTTGAGCATGTGCACCTCCATGTATTCAGAGTCGAGATCTGTGTGGGACTCCTAGCAATCAGTAACTTATCCTCTATTCTATGCACACAGGATACATTTCATTTGCTAGTATACCCCTTAAAAAAACAGTTTGAATAAATTGCAGCATGTCCTAGGAAATGCTCATCGCTGTGCTGCTCTTGGGAATGTGATTTTTATAAATAATAAGGATATTGAATGTGTAATAGTTCGTCAGAGCGCTCGTCATTATAAAAAGGAATAATCCGTTTCTCTCATGCACACAGATCGGGATCACTTTCAGTTGGGCTCGCTTTCTCACTTGTTGAATGCCAAAGCTGTTGGGTATCAGGAGCTACCAGACTGGCCAGATGAGGCTCCCGATCCATCTGTGCGCAACGTGGAGGTGAAAGAAGCTGTGCGTGCTAACCTGAGTATATAGGGATGTAGGCAAAGCCCACCGCTATCCCCCTGCAGTGCACTCCTGCTTTTTATCCCGCTTAGATATCTGTCCCTTTCTGACTGCTCGCTCTGTTTTGCTGCTCTGGGCTATACTTTCAGGCTATCCTTTCAGTTTTCATTCATCAATGTAGTCTGTAGTAAAGGGTAATTTTAAATTTGATAATGTAACATATTATAAATCAGCTATCTTCCCTTATATTCAGGAAGAGGAAGACACTGAGCCCACGGAGTGTCACATCAGCCTGCTGGGGGAGTGGAAAGAGGTGTCACTTGTGTGAGATTTAGTGTGGCCTTTTCTCCACTTAGACTACTCTTTCTGTGTGCAGTGACCTATATTCTCCCCTCACTACCTAAGGCTGAATTCATAAGTGTGATAAACGTGTCCCCGATATGGTTGAGGGCAACGTCAAGACCCTACCAGTGAATTTACCTCTTTTTTCCTTAGTAACTGACTTACTTCAATGTGAAATCAGACCTAGAATGCATGGATGTCAGCCTGCTGTTAAATGCTGTGTGCCCCTATTGCTGATTGTACCCATAGGCTGGGATCCCACGGTGCGGCTGCTACATATGACCAACAGTCCTACCCACCCGCGGCTACCAGTAAGTGTAAGAGTTTGCATCCACACTCAGGTGCTACCTGCAGACTCTTGCACCTATTCATCCCTGCTGATGGGCAGAGATTTTGGTTGCATGCAGTTGCACAGCGTGTGTATGCAGCCTTACACTGCACCCGTCCTTTCTGCTTATGGCATCTTTCCCAGCTTAATTCAAATTGCAACAATTGTTTTTCAATATCTTAACTGTTGAATTGTACTTATAGCCTAGAATCATTCTTTTCTCTTTTTATAAGATTTTTCTGTACCTTGTTCTACCCTGTGGCTAATTGCTGCAGCAATGCCGAACATCAATAACATACTTATTGTAATATTAGCAACCGGATACTCTCTAGTGAAATGAATCTAGAAGTCGCGTTTATAATGGCACTGGGGCAACAGATCAATGCAGGATAGAGAACAGGCAGAAGCTCCATTTTCAGCACTCTCTCATCACGTTTTCTTTATCGATACCATTACTTGCAATTCAAAGGTGACCATAGATATTACATTTTCAAATGATTTGCTGGCAAAAATATGTCTCACGGGACCTCAAACAGCATGGAAGACACGTTTTCCAAATGCCGATTTGTCAGACCTCTACTTTTTGTTTTTCAGAGGTGCCTGGTCGTCACTAGTCACTTCTTGCTGCATTGAAGTACTGCATCCCGACCAAGCATATACATCTAGGAATTGGGGCATGACATGTTATAATTCAGTGGAAACACTTTTTTGCTGAACTAGTATTTATATTTTTTTCTTTCATTTCTTTTTCTTTCTAGCGTTATTTCCTTTCTGTTATATTTTATAGGACAGGTGAATCACAATAAAACTGAATTTTGTCTGCTTTGGAATGCAATTTGTACTTCACCTCTCCTTGCATATAGTAATTCAATTCACTCTTCTAGGTACCTGAATGGACTAAATGCCCAAGCAGAGAGAAGAGGAAAGAGAGGGAGGAAAAACCATTCTATTCTGATTCAGATGGGGAATCAGGACCAACTGAGTCTGCAGACAGTGGTAAGAGACTAGTTAATGGGAATCTGTCAACAGGTGTGTGCTACTCCATGTGAAAGCAGCATGACATATGGGCAGAGACCCTGACTCCAGTGATGTGTCACTTACTGGACTGTGTGTTGTATTTTCAATAAATTCACAGTTTTATCTGCTGCATGTCAGCCAGTACTCTGAATGCTGAGCTCTGTATAACCCCTCCCACACCACTGATTGGCAGCTTTCTGTGTACACTGTGCATAGGCAAAAAGCTGCCAATTATTGGTAGGGGTGGTGTTATACTGAGCTCATAAAGGGGGATGACTTCATGACAGCAGGTTTACTAGTCTGTTAGTGATAATCTCCTGCTGATGAAATGATTTTATAAAAACTGCAGCAAGCAGATCTGGTGGAATCACGGTATCTGCCCTACATCAGACTGCTCTCAGATTCAGTAGTAAAAACCTAGTGAATGATTCCCTTTTAAAAGGAAACACTGTTATTACTAATTTTAATCACACATGAAACTGTTGCCAAAGAAAATTGAGAAGCTGAATATTACTAATAAGGTCTACTTTTCTTTGCAGAAGTGCATGTCAACCCTTTTTG
>JARQOD010000004.1:362892960-362933899 GCA_033576555.1 Oophaga sylvatica | reverse complement strand
GCTGTGCATATTCTGCTTTAGCATCGGTGGTCGGTTTCCAAGGCTACGAGCTGTAAACAAAAGTGTTAATGTCGCAAGATGTAAATTTTAAGAAGCAGTAAATTGCAAAATTGCTTGTAATTACAAGCACTATCCGGCAATATTCATTTATGATCATGGGAGTAATGCATTAATTCGTACTGAGACGAGAATTGTCTGCTTAAAGTATAGTAACTTGACATCATATCATGTAGATCATATAGTAATTAGTTCACCCAGAAAATCGGGCAAAATCTGAAGCTTGTATATAACTAAGGGTAGGTACATATTCCGTTTGTGCCCACTGCCTGGCTTATATGCTCAGGAGGTATGTGCCCAACAGCGGACACAGTCAGGACTCATAAGGACCCACTGTAAAAAAAAAAAAACTAAAAAACGTTTCTTTCGCCTTGGCCCTCTGTATAGGAATGTGCAGCCTGCTGTACTTTTCTATATAGCTGCACAAGCAGTATGCAGGAGCACATCTGTCAGACAGGGGCCGAAAGAACACACTTTAGGCCTCCATCTTTAGAATGAAAGTATAGGAATGTTATTGTTTTATTATGCTATTAGTGTACATGTAATACTGGACATTACTTAAAGCCCCGAGCCAAGTGCTCCTGTGTTCTGTATGAGGCTGACACATCGGACGGAAGCTTATCTCCTGGAGAACAATGCAATCGGCAGTCCAAAATTGGTCATGAGCCATCAGCATCTCTCCCGACCATCAGTCGGCAATGCCCCATGCACATTAGACTGCTAGGCGAACCCGTCTTCAGCTGACATTAGTCTAATGTATATGGGGGCCTTTAGACATTGCTAAAGAGCCAATTGGTGCATCTATTTGGCTGTTTTACTAGTGAACTATCCAAGAAGAAACACCATTGTATGTTGAAAAGATTGTGATTTGAGACATTTTTAACATAAGGGCCCACTGTATACATTTATCAAAAAGATTTGGTGTGAGGCTGTAGTAGGCAATGCATTAAGATTAATGAGAGCAGCTAGTGCTTCTATCTGTGCTGTGCTTCCCTGACTGTAGACAGCTGCGTTCTTAGCGACACAGTATTGATAGACACACTGATCGGATGTGACAGTAGGACACTGTTTAACCCTGGGGTGACTCCTGTGGCTTCTTACTGTTTCCTACCATGTGTACTGTTTCCAATGTAGCACTATAGTTTTATTTATTAACATCTGTTGAGTCAATAAAGTGAACATGAAGAAGCAGAAGTGCTCTGTGTCATTTTTTTCTCAAATTATTTATTATAAATAAATATATACTTCCAATTTCAGATAAAAAGTTATACACTGCAATCAGACATTACATTTGGTAGCTAAAGGAGTTGCTTTATGTTCAGCAGGAGCGCACGGCCCCCCATTTCTGATTGATTGACAGTTCTGACCGTCGGCAATGTTGTGCTGCTGGCACAAGCTGTGCGGTCGCTCATGCTGCTATATGACCCAGCTTTGCCAATGCAGCATCAGAGGAGCCCAGTTACCCTGATCAGGAGCTAGCAATGTTATAAGGTGACTCAGAGCTTCAGAGCTGCGCTTACAAGCGCTATACCAAATAGCTTGTAAACTCTGCATATGTTCGGTCAACACTGCTAAATTGGAGCAGTGGCTTGTTACCTAGGCAACGATACAAGAAAATGAAAAATCACTCTGTCTTTGAGAAAGGAGAGGAATTTTATTAACAATTAAATTGTTATGTTTCTTGTTTTGATGATCATTTTGCAATTTTAACTGTATATGAACATGAAATTAACCCTTTAATTATCTTTCTATCTGCATAGCTGATGCATAGAAAGGGAAATAAGCCAGTGAGCCAGCCCAGTTTTTACAGCAGTACACAGCATTAGCAATGTGCTGACACAGAAACCATCCTCCCATGTTCTGCACAAGCCAGAAGTGGAGCTGATAGAACTGGGAACCACAGCTCATAGCTGGAGATCTGGACATCTCTGAAATACATTAATATATTAGTTATACACAGTGTGGTAGATCGGCTAGCTCGGCTGCACACGGAGGTAGACACGGGTACACTGGGGCTTTAAGAACTTCCTTTGGTTTATTATAGCAGCATAAACCAATGTGTAGTAAAGCTAATATGTGGTGTGAAGTAAGAGAAGACTTGCAATCTGCACAAATTTTCAAGGAAAAGGAGGAGAAGGAAGTAAAAGAATCCAGATGATAGCTAAGAAGATACCCAGTCTGGGAGAGAAGCAGATTAATATGAGTGTACAGAAAAATAATAAAAATTGAGAATCCTCGGTAGTTGATACCTTTTATTGGCTAACTGAAAAGATGGCAATAAATAAATTTGAGACTACTCCGGTCGCTTCATCAGACTCAGTATAACAGAAAATCTCAAGAGTCATATAATTATTCACAACATGGCATAGAATAGTGCGATAAGTGACCTTAAGCAGAACTATCAGTATGGAAGGGGAATCACAGCTGTGACTAAATATTGGTGCAGTTCATAGATGAGGAGTGTGAAAGTTTTATTGATTGAGATCTGGGGGTTGTAATGCCCCCAAAAGGTCTGAGGAGCACATTCCTTAATTGATGTAGAAAGACATAAATCCATGTGACCCATTCATTCCAGCTCTGAGTGTGTCAAAGAATGTCACAAATTTGTACCCCCAGACTTCTGTCTCTGAGATTGAAGTTACCTTTCAATACCAGCAATTTCATGTCCATATTGTGATCAGGTCTACAAAAATGTTTGGCCACAGGTAGATCTACTCTTTTTTCTTATATTGTGTGGTGATGAAAATCCTTTCCTCTTCTAAGCCTTTATCCGTCTCCCCAACATACCCTAAATACCCAACATATCAGGGGCGAACATACCGCCGATAGAACTGCACTGGGGTCCTGAGGTGGAGGGGGCCCCTGCAGGCAGGAGCATAATGACCGTAGTGACAATATGCAGCCGCTATGGGGCCACTTAGTCAAGATTACGAGTGGGAGTGAGAGGGGCCCGGTGTCATGCAGTATTGGGCCCAACTCCTTCCCATAATTATGCGACTACCCAGTTGGAGAGAGCGGCGCGCAGAGTGCCGGAGTTCAAAAAGGGGGCGTGTCATGCAGGGAGAGATGCTGGCCAACGAACGCTTTCCTCGCCAGGCTGATGAGAGCGCTCACTGACTGCAGTCTCTGTCCTCCTGCCACACAGCACACAGGGGACAACAGTAGAGGAAGAACAGGACTTACAGTGTGTCCTCTGCTCCCTCCACTGTTCTGTTCCCAGCAGCATCTCAGAGAAGAGGTTGGGGAGGAGGCTCACTGCATGGGACAGCATGGCAGCAGCAGGGAGCTAATATCTGTTCTCTCTGCTGCTGTACAGTGGGGTCTGCAGCCCTCTCCAACTGATCTCTGAACTATGTGGACGACCTCCTCCAGGGCTCATTTGATCACCTGATATCAAAGATTAGTATGTGTGTGTATGCATCTGTGTGTGTAGGTACAGTATATATGTGTGTATGTATCTGTGTGTGTATGTACAGTATATATGTATGTATCTGTTTGTGTGTATGTACAGTATATGTGTGTATGTGTGTGCATCTGTGTATTGTGAGGTAGTGACCCATGCTGCCGCTAGGGGGCGTTGTATGTGCTCCTCAAGATATGCATGGAGGCGTGATTTGGATGGTAAAACAGTCCCCGGCATTGTTGCGAATGGCAGGTATGTGTCGCAGAAGTCCTCTGCGCTGTAAGCCAGTAATTTTCTGGGACTTGTAGTCCCACAAGAGTTGTGTGTACTTTACTAGGGTGGCTTACAGGGTTAGTCGGAAGCTGGGTGGGACTGACTAACCACACATACACCGCTCACTTGTGGTTGTGAGTTTTGAGGACCTGAAGTGAGGTCATGACCATGTGACCAGACCATGTGATCCATACCTCACCTGTGGCAGTGGTTACAGGTATGTAAGGAAAGAGTTGGCACATGGAGAGAGAGGGTGTTGAGAGTGTTGGGAGTCTGTCAGTCTGGACAGAGCTCCCATGTTTTCCAGGCTGGACGTCGCACAGACGGGAAGCAGTGCTGGCGAGTCTGAGGCAGAGGAATGGACGGTCTTGAAAACCGTGAGTGATGCTGACCGGGTCAGAAAGAAATGTTTATTGGATACCTATGAGGATAAGGGGGATCCGAGAACCTGTGTGGCCAACAGGTAACAGACAGGAGTCTGTGGTATGCTGACCGGGGTCAGAGAAAGACTGTGTTCATGCCAGTGAGAAGTATTTGTGAGAAAGAGACTGTGTTTTGATGTTTACTGGATACCTCTGAAGCTAAGAGGCCTCCGGGAACCTGTGTGGCCGACACCAACAGGTAACAGACAGGGATTCGTGTGGTGCTGACCGGGGTCAGGAAGAGACTGTATATTGTGTAATGGCTGCTGTAATAAACCAAATGGACTTGTTTTAACCATGAGCGTGCCAGTGATTACCTCCAAGACCAGCAAAGCGAGTAATCCCCATCCACAGACAGTGTGGAACGCTACAATTGGTGCTAGAATGCTGGCAACGGTCCAAGAAGCACGTGTGCAGGTGTTTTGCTGTGGATTGGGAGGTCCATGAATTTTTTTTTCTTCAACTTGCTGTGGCTCGGCAGGGCTACGAAGACTGAAGGTGTCTGGCTGTAACTCGGCGGAGTTACGAAGGTTTTGCTGTGGATCGGCGGGTCCACAAAGTTGGCGGTGCGAAGCCGTGCAGATCCTTGTGGTAGCGGGAGCTACAGTGACAGTTGCAGCAAGAGGTTCTGCAGCAGCAGGAGCTGCAGTGACAGCCGCAGCGGCTTGTAATTGGCAGCCAGAGGTGCCGGCGGGTTGTGGCTACAGCTCCAGCTGTGGCAGTGCCAGCAGGAGCTGGTGTGGTGTCGTAAGAGGACATCAGCGTTCAACCTCTTAAAGGACCAGTACAAGCCCGAAAGACATAAACTACTGTGTGAATGAGCCGCCCACCAAGGCTGTGGGGTACTCGGAGCCGAGCCCGTTGATTTCTATGGGGGATGTCACGGTGGCCACAACTCGGTCCGTGGCCCTGGGCGCTCACCCAAAAAGGGGATATATTTACAGGGGGTAATGTCAGTGATTCGTGACGCCACCTGTGGTGTCTGGTGAGGGTCACCAGCGCTGCAGCAGTCCACTGAGGCCGGTGTTGTGGCAGCTTAGATGGTATCGCTCCCCACAGGTGGAGCAGGCCTTCAGGGCAGTGTAAATGTAGGGATGCAGGATGGAGGGAACCCAGCCGGGTAAGAACTAGAATGGGAGCACACACACAAGTCACTTCTGTACCTTTACTGGAGTTAGTGCAGGAACGTCCCAGAGTACTGTAGGGTGAAGGGTGCACGTCCGGATTCTCCCCAGTGAGCAGGTGTAGGGCCTCCTGTTACTTGCCTCTCTGTAGTCAGTTTCTGACCTGCCTGTAGCTAGGCATAACTTTGTCTCTGTCCTGCACCGGCTGACTTTGTGGTAGGGCCTTCTCCTGGAGTACACACTCCCTGCTTGTAGGGACTCCGTGTCCCCTGGCTCTGTTACGTATCAGCTCTTGGGTGCTCCTGGGACCTGTAGTCCTCCAGGAATTCCGGTCGTCTCCTACTGGGTCGTAGAGATCCCTGTAAGCTCGGATCCGGTGTCCGGTATGTGCTTTCTGGGGTGAGCTGGTAAAGCTCCTCTGCCCCTTGCTACTCTCTCCTCTAGCCTTCGGCCTACAGTCATGGCCAAAAGTTTTGAGAATGACACAAATATTATATTTTCACATGATCTGCAGCCCTCTGGTTTTTATGTGTGTTTGACACATGTTTTTATCACAGACAGAAATATAATAATTGCAAACATATGAGTAACAAAAGCTTATATTGACAGTTAGAATGAGTTAATGCAGCAAGTCAATATTTGCAATGTTGACCCTTCTTCTTCAGGACCTCTGCAATTCTCCCTGGCATGTTCTCAATCAACTTCTGGACCAAATCCTGACTGATAGCAGTCCATTCTTGCACAATCAATGCTTTAATTTTGTCAGAATTTTTAGGTTTTTGTTTGTCCACCCGTCTCTTGATGATTGACCACAAGTTCTCAATGGGATTAAGATCTGGGGAGTTTCCAGGCCATGGACCCAAAATCTCTATGTTTTGTTCCCTGAGCCATTTAGTTATCACCTTTGCTTTATGGCAAGGTGCTCCATCATGCTGGAAAAGGCATTGTTGATCGCCAAACTGCTCTTGGAGGGTTGGGAGAAGTTGCTCTTGGAGGACATTCTGGTACCATTCTTTATTCATGGCTGTGCTTTTAGGCAAGACTGTGAGAGAGCCGATTCCCTTGGCTGAGAAGCAACCCCACACATGAATGGTTTCAGGATGCTTAACAGTTGGCATGAGACAAGACTGGTGGTAGCGCTCACCTTGTCTTCTCCGAATGAGGCGTTTTCCTGATGTCCCAAACCAGGGGTGGGATTCAAATTTTTAACAACAGGTTCTGTGTTTGTGCGTCGGTAAACCACACCCATTTTTAAGCCACACCCTTTTTAAACCACACCCATTTTTGAAGCCACACCCCCGAAGCCTGCGGAATGGGATTCCCTCAAGAGGTTCTGCAGCAGCTGGGTTGTGATTCATACATATATGTTCCCTCCGCAGCTGCAGAACCTCTTTTTAAAGAAGGGCTAGTATAGCTAGTCAGAGGCTGAAGGATTACATCACTGCTCCCCACGTTCTGCTGGGACTTGTAGTCCTGGAGGAACTGCAGGATCCAGGTGTGATTAATTTTTTCCACATAAAAGGTTTTAGGCAAAAACAGGTTCTGCAGAAGCAAGGCAGCCCCTCATAGCTTCACAAAAAACACTCCACTCTCCTTCCCTTCCCTCTTTAAAATGAGGTTCTGCAGCAGCTAAGGAGCCGCAGGCAAGAAGGAAGGGCTCCTGGCACTGAATGTGCCTAAATAATACAGTGCCCAAATAATACAGTCACAGAGTGCCCAAATAATACCGTCACATAATGCTCAAACAATACAGTGCCCAAATAATATCATCACATAGTGCTCATATAATACCTCATACAGTGCCCAAATAATACAGTGACATACTGCCCAAATAGCACATACTGCCCAAATAGTCTCCAGGCCAGGCCAGCCCCAGGCAGCGCCGCAGCTCAGGCAGCTGCTCACACTGTCATACAGTGCTGAGGGCCCACTGCCCAGCCCCAAATAATACAGTGACATACTACACTCACTGCCCAAATAGAACTTAGCACATACTGCCCAAATAGTCTCCAGGCCAGGCCAGCCCCATGTAGCGCCGCAGCTCAGGCAGCTGCTCACACACACAGTACCTCAGAGACTCTGCAGCTCTGCCTCGCAGCCGCTGCTCTCTCCTCTCTCTTCAGCTCCTCCTCGTGACTGAAGATGGCCGCGGCGCGCCGCTACCCAATCGCCGCACTGCAGAGATCAGTCCGCGGGGGCTGGGGGTGTGTTGCGGCCAGAGGCGTATCTAGGCTTTCTGGCACCCGGGGCAAGAATCCGTTTCAGCGCACCCCCCCCCCCCGCACACATGCGATTTGCACACTTAGTCATGTACCCACGAGCTGCTCTCCCTAATGCTCTCAATGTTCAGTGAAAAACTGAGAGAAGCAGGAGGAGAAGCTCGTTGTCACAGGACCATAAGTATGAAAATGGCATGAGTGAAGTGTCCATGTGATGACTGCTGGAACCTGCAGAGCTGAATCCTGACATTGCAGCTTCTGAATTCTCACAACGAATGCACTGCACACTTTTAGGGTTCTCCCTTACCGGTGGCAAGAGTACACGGTCATGTCAGCACAAGCATGTGATTTATATACTTCTGGCCACATTCCGACTAGACGTGCCCGGCCTCGCTCCGTTCATTTTCATTGAGTGAGGCCACACATGTCTAGTCAGCATGTGACCGCATGTATGTAAATTACCGGCACGAGAGAATCCTGACAGTGCGCAGTGTGAGAATTCTGAAATTGACTAATTCTCATGTTTTTATTTGTTAGGAGCATTAAAGGGGTTGTCCAGGTTTGTGCTGAGTCTGCAGTCATTCTATGTGACACAGACCTGGAGAACCCCTTTAATGCTCCTAACAAATAAAAACATGAGAATTAGTCAATTTCACAAATAATATTTACATCCAGGTACCTTATAGATGACCCTGTCTCTGGAGTCGTTCTCCTTTTCTTCATCTTATCCAGATCTCATGATGAGTTTTCTCATCCACAGCCGTCTCTGCAGACCTCCATCTTCTCCGCTCTTCTGCACCAACTCTCCACACGATGCCCTTAAAGACAGAAGAGTCATTATAATGCCCCTAAATAAAAATATCTGCAATATACTGTCGCCTCACACTATTCCCCTCCCTCCTCACACTGTCTCCTCTCACATCCCCCCTGTTCAGCATACTGTCTCCTCATATATTTACCTCTTCACTCTCTATACTGTCTGCTCATACATACCCGACTCCCCATACTCTGTCTGCACACATCCCATCACCTTCACTCCCCATACTGTGTCCACATACATTCACCCATTCGCTCCCCATACTGTCTGCACCCATCCCCCATACTGTTTCCTCATACATGCCCTCATAAATACATACTCTTCAGTACCCTCAAATCCCCCCACACATATTAAATGCCCCATCCCCACTCCAAATCCCCCACACACATTAAATCCCCCCATCCCCACTCCAAATCCCCCACACACATTAAGTACCCCCATCCCCACTCCAAATCCCCTCACACACATTAAGTACCCCCACACATAAAACAACCCCCTATCCCCATTCCAAATCCCCCCACATAAAATAGCCCCCATCCCCACTCCAAGTCCCCTCACACATAAAATAATCCCCCATCCCCACTCCAAATCCCCTCACTCATAAAAGAACCCTCCATCCCCACTCCAAATCCCCCACTCATAAAAGAACCCCCAATCCCCACTCCAAATCCCCCCACATAAAATAGCCCCCATCCCCACTCCAAATCCCCCCACACATAAAAGAACCCCCAACCCCACTCCAAATCCCCCCACACATAAAAGAACCCCCCATCCCCACTCCAAATCCCCCACACATAAAAGAACCCCCCATCCCCACTCCAAATCCCCCCACACATAAAAGAACCCCCCATCCCCACTCCAAATCCCCCACATAAAATAACCCCCCACAACATCTCCAAATCCCCCCACTCATAAAAGAACCCCCCATCCCCACTCTAAATTATACCCCCCATACACACACACTCACACAGTATGCCCCCCATTAATCTTCTGTGGTTTCTTCAGCTCCATAGTGGAGCACACTCACCACCAATCTTCACCCTTCTGGGCGCCGCCGACGAGTGACGTCAGCAGTGTGATCACATGACCTGATCACGCTGCAGACGTCGCTCTGACCCGGCGGTCAGAGCTTCAATTGTACTGGCGTCTATAGACGCCAGTGCAATTGATCCCTGGGAGCCGGCACGCAGCAGCTTCTCTGCGCCGGCACAGGGAACCGCCGACTCTCAGTTCCGGATCGCTGCTCTCATTCTCCCCGGTTCGGGGAACCGGCTGCTTTTTGAACAACCGGTTCCATCGAACCGGGGAGAACCGGCTGAATCCCACCCCTGTCCCAAACAATCGAAAAGGGGATTCATCAGAGAAAATAACTTTACCCCAGTCCTCAGCAGTCCATTGCCTGTACCTTTTGCAGAATATCAGCCTGTTCTTGATGTTTTTTCTGGAGAGAAGTGGCTTCTTTGCTGCCCTCCTTGAGACCAGGCCTTGCTCCAAGAGTCTCCGCCTCACAGTGCATGCAGATGCACTCACACCTGCCTGCTGCCATTCCTGAGCAAGCTCTGCACTGCTGGTAGCCCGATCCCGCAGCTGAAACAGTTTTAAGAGACGGTCCTGGCGCTTGCTGGTCTTTCTTGGGCGCTCTGGAGCCTTTTTGGCAACAATGGAACCTCTCTCCTTGAAGTTCTTGATGATGCGATAGATTGTTGACTGAGGTGCAATCTTTCTAGCTGCGATACTCTTCCCTGTTAGGCTATTTTTGTGCATTGCAATGATGACTGCACGTGTTTCTTTAGAGATAACCATGGTTAACAGAAGAGAAACAATGATGCCAAGCACCAGCCTCCTTTTAAATTGTCCAGAGGTGTCATTCTTACTTAATCATGACAGATTGATCTCCAGCCATGTCATCATCAACACCCACACCTGTGTTAATGGAGCAATCACTGAAAAGAGGTTAGCTGGTCCTTTTAAGGCAGGGCTGCAATGATGTTGAAATGTGTTTTGGGGATAAAGTTCATTTTCTAGCCAAATATTGACTTTGCAAGTAATTGCTGTTAAGTTGATCACTCTTTATAACATTCTGGAGTATATGCAAATTGCCATTAGAAAAAGTGAAGCAGTAGACTTTGTAAAAATTAATATTTGTGTCATTCTCAAAACTTTTGGCCATGACTGTAGTCGGGCCCTCACAAGGCTATACACACTGGCAGTTGGTGGGCTGCCGCTCTTTAGAGCGTCGGCACGCTCCTAGCTCGCTGACTTGAGCTAATTGAGTCTCACAGACTGACCTGTTTCTGTGTCTCAGTCTCTAGACTCCTTTGCCAGACTTCTTTGCTAGAGTCAGTTCCCTAGAGGCTGTTCTCTAGAGTGTGCTGTTTGGAGTCTGTGTGAGTCTGTTCTATTCAGAGTCTGTTCTTACTTCCTGCCTCCTCCCTCCTTTTTATCTCCCTATACGGGCTCCCTCTGGTGGTCTGAGGAAGGGTGAAGGTGTGTGTATGCTCTGAGGGCCTCTTGTGGATGAATCCTTTAATGCACCCTTCAAGGATCTGTGGCACAAAGCGCAGCTGGGCTCCACATGAACTGGGGCCTAAGAAGGCCATGGGGGAGTCCACGGGGTGTATCCCAGAGTGGGGTGGTGTCCCTAAAAGGGGTGGTGGCCTAAAAGGGGCGGTAACCCAAGCAGAGATGGTTGCCCAAAAAGGGGTGGAGCATCCCGATGTTAAAGGGGTGGTGCAAACGAACTGTTGCCAGGGGCAAATGTACTATGTGTGTCAAGTCTGCCTTAGGAACTACCTGACCGGCACGATGCTACGGGGGGTGTCCGACAGATAAATAATGAAGATGTGGTTGGTCTGGTCGACTCTGGGAGCTCGGTGACTCTAGTGAGGGTTGCACCTGAGGGATTTCAAATACCCGGTAGAAAGATCAGGGTCACCTGCAACCACATGGGCACTAAGGATTATCCAGTGGCCAGGGTAATCTTTGTGACAGGCTGGGACATTGCGGGTCAGGATGTCGCTATTGTCCCAAATTTGTCATGTCCAGTGGTTATAGGTCGGGACTCTAAACTGTTCTCCGACTTGTGGAATAGGGGAGTTCCTCTACAGCAGGAGGAGGGAGGCCTCTCTACTGTTGGGGTGGCAGGTATTAGGACAGTGACGCCTTCCAAAGTGTATGGGTCAGATGTAGGAGTGACCAGAAGAAAGTGTGGGTCTGACCAATTCGGGGACTTAGCAGAGGGGTCCGACACCGTTAGAAGTGGGGACTGCGGGTTCCAGGATGACCGATCGAGTGGTGGTGACTTCCATTCAGACAGTGACACAAGAGGAAAGGGTGTGATTGCCCGACTTACGGACCTGATGTCTCTTGACGTGTACCACAGAATGACCGATAATGATGTGGTAGATAAGACGTCTGGAACGGACACCCAGTTAGAGAGTAACTGGAGGGTTCACCATACTGTGGGGCGTGACTCAGACTCTGGGGGTGACTGTGACTCTAAGAAAGGGAGTACAGTAAGGAAGGGCCCCACAAGGAGAGAAAGTCCTCCCATCATCGGAGACATAAAGGGCGCAAAGAGCCTGAACGAATTGCACCGATTAAGAATGTCAATAAAGAAAGAACTGTGACTGGTGCGTTAATGCAAGATGTGAGTACTCTTCCAGACACTGAAGAGGTTGGGGAGGAAGGTGACGTGTCATCACCAGTAACAACCGCTAAGGTTGAGTACGATGTTGGGCTGTCAGAAGCACTGACACAGTGGACGACAGGGCTCCTCAAAGTGAAGGCACCAAAGCACCTGTTGCTGAAGACCTTCAGAGAGTGTGGAGCTCTCTGAAGGTACAAAGAGTCGAGAGGTAACTGAGGATGACCGGGCAGAGCCTCAAGAAAGGTTGAAGGGGTCGGATAAGGAAGTCGCCAACTCCATGCAATTGGAGCGGGTGCACCACCTGGAGTCCGAGTTTGCGGCAGTCAAGGCCAGTTTGCAGAGAAAGCACAGGAGTTCCAGGACCTTGCTAAAAAGTTGTCTTGTGAGAAGCAAAAGTCTGCTGATTTACAGGCCGAACTAAAGACCATTAAAGAGCATATCGAACAAGAAAAGGCCCTGAAACAAACTGCTGAGCACAGAGTGGATGAGCTGGAGAAGGAAGTCTCTGAGCTCAGAGGTTACCTGTCAATGTGGCAAAGTGGGAATAAGGCCTTAAGAGAAGACGTGGAAGTGCTCAGAGAAGCAGTAAGAGGTCTTCTGAAGGAGGAGAAGTTGGTGGTCGAAGTCTTACAGCGGCAATGCCCGAATGATAACAAGGCGGAGCTGCCAGTGCCCATCTTGGCAAGGGGTCTTGAAGAAGGTAAATCTCAGGAATATTTTGAGCTAAGAGCTGAACAAGACAGTCACCCGGTTGTGGCAGATATCTTGAGGGATGTGTCAGAGGTAAACTAGGAAGAGAATGAGGCTTTGCTCTTTAAGTGCGTGATGGAGGTACCAGAAGACATGCGAGGGTGTGCATGAGGCCTTTAAAAAGGCAGTAAAAGCCTATAGTGTAAACTGGGCCCCAGAGACGAACAAGTTGGTGATACTGGCGGATAAGGAAGTCACAGAGAAGCGGGTGACTGTCCTGAAGGATATGCATCTACAATGTCTCCGCACGAAACAGATGATCATGTTGGGTAATATGAAAGCCACTCGACACCTGGTGCTGGCAAGGGAAGCTCAAAGTCGGCTGGGCTTGGTAGAAGACATAATTCCGGTATCCAGAAATCTGGTGGGGAAAGTAATTGGAAGACTTGGAAAGGTGATGCAGGAGATGGTGAATAGATCCAGGGTGAAGAGTGAGGATCCCACCTGAAGGTGAAGTCCAGGTAGCTGGTGAAGATGGCTTGGTTCCATTCGTTGTTGGCTCAGTGGAAAGCCTTAGGAATGCTCCTGGAATATCGAGTGACGTACCTACGAGAGGTAGAGCAGCTGATCTGGGAAAGAAAGTAGATTAAGGTACAGCTACAGGAGTTGGAACGAAGATGGCGACTACTTCCAGCCCGAGATATGGAGAGATGAGTGGCTTCTCTGGGGACTGGCAGTACGCAGTCTGAAACAATGAGGGTTAGAAGAGGTGACTCCTCCGTTGGCTCAGGGCTGAGTGACCTAAGTGGGAGACCCTGTAGCGTACGAAAGGACAGAGGGTCAGATTCAGATCAACCAGTAGGCTCGACTGGACGATGGACTCATGACCGCAACAACCATAGGAGGCGGCCATGGAAAGAAAGGTTATGTGAAGGGGCATACTTGGAAAGTGGGTTGATTAAAAAGGGTCTGGTGACACAGACAGAAGGACAAGGCCGACATACTGACCGCTGGGGGCGGGGGAGGCCTAACAAAGGGGTGATGTTGAATGATGCCCAAAATCAACTGAGACGGTCCCCTCGACTTGTAGGGCAAGGTGACATGGGTGCCCTTTCTCGAGGCCCTCGGTTTAGGACAAGTGTTCAACCCCACAAGTTTGAACAGAGGGGGGAGGTATGTGAGGTAGTGACCCATGCTGCCGCTAGGGGCGCTGTATGTGCTCCTCAAGATATGCATGGAGGCGTGATTTGGATGGTAAAACAGTCCCCGGCATTGTTGTGAATGGCAGTTATGTGTCGCAGAGGTCCTCTGCGCTGTAAGCCGGTAATGTTGTTCTGGGACTTGTAGTCCCACAAGAGTTGTGTGTACTTTACTAGGGTGGCTTACAGGGTTAGTCGGAGAGCTGGGTGTTACTGACTAACCACACATACACCGCCCACTTGTGGTTGTGAGTTTTGAGGACCTGAAGTGAGGTCATGACCATGTGACCAGACCATGTGATCCATAACTCACCTGTGGGAGTGGTTACAGGTATGTAAGGAATGAGTTGGCACATGGAGAGAGAGGGTGTTGAGAGTGTTGGGAGTCTGTCAGTCTGGACAGAGCTCCCATGTTTTCCAGGCTGGACGTCACACAGACTGGGGAAGCAGTGCTGGCGAGTCTGAGCCACAGGAATGGACCGTCTTGAAAACCGTGAGTGATGCTGACTGGGGTCAGAGAGAAATGTTTATTGGATACCTCTGAGGATAAGAGGGATCCGAGAACCTGCATGGCCAACAGGTGACAGACAGGAGTCTGTGGTATGCTGTCCGGGAAAGACTGTGTTCATGCCAGTGAGAAGTATTCGTGAGAAAGAGACTGTGTTTTGATGTTTACTGGATACCTCTGAAGCTAAGAGGCCTCCGGGAACCTGTGTGGCCGACACCAACAGGTAACGGACAGGGATCCGTGTGGTGCTAACCGGGGTCAGGAAGAGACTGTATTTTGTGTAATGGCTGCTGTAATAAACCAAATGGACTGTTGTTTTAACCCTGAGCGTGCCAGTGTTTACCTCCAAGACCAGCAAAGCGAGTAATCCCTGTCCACAGACAGTGAACGTTACAGTATGTATGTACATTATGTGTGTTTCTGCGTGTTTCTATCTTTGTGTGTAACGGTGTGTGTATGTACGGTATATGTGTGTGTGTGTGTATCTGTGTGTATGCATGTACAGTATATGTGTATGTGTGTGTATGTACAGTATATGTGTGTGTATCTGTATGTACGGTATGTTTGTATGTATATATGGTATATGTAAATGTCTATGTGCATGTATGTATGTGTAGCCCTGGTGGTAGGCACACGCAGTACCCTGGAGAGTGTATGGCGAGACGGCGGCTTAATGCTCAATATGCATTCACTCTACACACATTAGACACACCCCTAGGGTAGTGGAGTATACTCTAGAGGAGTGGTCAAAGTAGTAAGTGTTAGAGTGAGGAGTCTAGTTCCTGTCTTTGGACAGTGAGGACGTGTGGAGTAGAGCTTAGACATCTGTGAGAAGACGTTTTGGAGGGAGGAAAGAGTCTAGCCTGCTTCATCCCAGTTCATTTAGTGGAGTCTGGTATAGGTGTTTGGAATACACCTTAGTCTGGTCAGAGCTGTATCACCCTCTCAGCACCCATTGAAGAAAGGAGAAGTAATAGCACGGAAAGTCTTCAGCATTCCTGTCTAGAGGACAGTATCAGGTTCAGAGACGTGCTCCTGCCTGTGATAACTGAGCATCCGTGGCTGACTTCATTGGAAGGAAAAGGAAAGAAGTGACTGCTCGACCCTGGGCTAGTAAGAGTGCTTATGTTACCAGCGTGGACAAGGCGAAAGGCAAGTGGATTAAAAGTTTAGTGCTACAGGATTGCAGAAGTCCAGCACATTACAACCGGTCACTGGGGACCGAAGAGTCATTGTTGTTTCAGGCACGGTGACAGGAAAACCAGGAATCTACCGGACCCTAGGTCGCGGCAGACAAGCCCCTTATAGTCAGTACGTAACTGGGGTCAGGGGGAGTGAAGACTTTAGCGTTCTGCAGGACCACATAAGGATTCAGCTCCTTCACAGGAAGGCCCCTAACACTACGCTGACTGGGCAGGTACAGCTTTGGATAAGCTGGAGAATTGAGGGAACTACGCTTCATGCTAGTTGCACTCGTCATATTGGAGATAAAGGAGGCCCCTAACTTGTCCAGCTGCCGTCTCAAGATACACTCTCCTTGGATCAGCCTCCCTGGGACCTGCCTTATCATCTTGCAAGTAAAGGTATGGAAAGACGCTGACCGTGTGAGACTGTGTTCTTTAACCGCACTCGACTTCACAATTCACATAGACTTTGAGGGACCAGTCCCACCTGTAGGGGACCCGACATCTAGCTGCCTCACCATCCCCTCAGAGATCTACAGCAGCGCTGGTACTAATTACCAGAATACTATAGGTGGCGTCACGAACTGTACATAATCAATCCCCTGTAAATATATCCCCAACATACGCCAGACCGCCCGGGCCACAGACCGAGCCACAGCTACCTGTGACAAAAATCCCCATAGACTTCTACGGGCTCGGCTCTGAGTACCCCATTGCCCTGGTAACCCACAATTGTGGTGGCGGGTCGACACAACAACTTGGCGTCACGAACAGGATACGAAACTCGCGAAATTGCGAGCCCTGCGTGCCTAAGGACTTGTTTTTGTAAAAAGGACTGTTTGCACTTTTGGCGCCAAAATCGCCATTTTTGTCGCCATATTCGCGCCCTCAGGCGCTGGAGAAGAAGGTGGGCGTACCTTCGTGGGCGTCTACCCCCCTGTGGCGCGAAGAAAATGCCTGCCCTCTCAAAGTGCTACTATAACATGCGGTCCTGCCCTACAGCAAAGGAGGTCCGCCTCCTCTTCACCTTCCCTGCGAGGAGGAGGAGACGCAAACCCCACCTCCACGGAAGAGACCGGATGTCTCCGCAGAAAGAAGAAAGAATCTTCTGGAAAATGATGGAGGCAGGACGTGTGCAGCCGAGCGGGGCAGCGGAGGAAGGCAGGCCCCGTGCCCCCGCCAAGCTGCCATCGGCATCGGAGACTTATGCAATCCTGCACCTGCAACAGGCGTTGTTAGAGGTTCGGGAGGAGAACTCACGCCTAAAGAAAATGTTCCAACCTGGACTGGAGGAGATAGAGAGACGCCGATGTAACCTGCTGAAGTGGCAAATGACGAACACGGCGTCCTCTCCCCTCAACGAACCCCCACGATTCCAAAAACCGAAAAGTCTGCTGCCCAAGGCGAAGGAGCAACCGGAGGCTGCCCCCGAAAGTACCGTTCCCGATCCCACTGGTGAAGCGGTGGATGCGGAGGAGGTTGAGGAGGTACAGCCAATCCCGGAACGCCCGCCCGGCCAAGAGGCCGCAGCAGATTATCGATCCCCGGCAGGGACACCGGAGGGTCCTGTCCGTCACTACCAGATGTGGACTGGGACGAAATGGCGCGCCTGGATGACGTCGCCTACACCGCCCAGTGGGAGCAAGAATGGCAGAGTCGTGAGGAGACGAAGAGGCGCCAGCAGGAGGAAGAGCGGGAAATCCAGAAGAACCGCCAGCGACAGTATGCCGAGCTGATTGCCGACAAGGAGACTGTCCGCCGCGACAAAGGTACCTTACGGGAACCGCGGCGGCGGGGGTGTGTGACTGAGTTCCAGCTCCGGAAGGGCTGGGGCTTTATCCGTGAACCGGGCCTCTACCCAGGGGTCTTCGTCAGCAGGCGTGACGTGGAATCTCACCTGCCACAAGGCCATCCCGGGAGGGACTTAGTGAACGGAGATATAGTCACCTATACGCGGCATTGGGAATGAAGGGGTGGTATGCCCTGAACGTCGCCATCGTCCGCGACCCCGTCCCAGACGCCGGTACCGTAACCATTGCCGCAGCGTCCCCGGTTCCAGTACAAGCAGCATCCGGCCGTGCCCCAGCATCGCCTCCTTCAAAGTCATCGCAACTAGCGACCCAGAGTGCATCACGAATTAAAGTCACCTCTACATCGCCACATGCGACCCAGTCTAGATCGCAATCCCTAACACGGTCTATATCATTAACAGTAATTGAGACGCAATCGGTGTCATGTGGAGAGACTGTACCAGTTGCGCCCCTGGAGGTTCGCACCAGAACTGTCGCAACCCAGACCCTGATCGCAGCACATGATTTGCTGGTCTTGGGATCAAGGGCTCATTGCATCGTTCCAGCCCCCGGGGTGGAAAATGTAGTGGAAAAAGTATTTGCAGAAAATGAATAAATAGTAAAGGGTTGGTGAGATCCATATCGGGTCTACCATCAGTACTATAGCAAAAAGTTTAAAATGTTTTTGAAAAAGTTTTGCACAGATTAAAAATAGTGAATACATATTTCTAATTATAGAATGCCCGGCTGGGTAATTAGCAAATGATAATTGGTAAATGATCATTGGTAATTGATATATGATAGACAGTTGCACTTTTATGATGTGATTTATTATGTCTTTCTTTACAAATGGACTTTTGAGGTTAAGGACTATGCTTACCCAGAACTTTCTTGTACATAGTTGCGCTTCGGTGCCCTATCTTGGTTTTACAAAAACCATCCATAACTACCTCTGAAAAACAAAACCCGTATGGTGTGGCACTGAGTGAGGTCTGCAATCGGACGTCCTGCAGCCCACCCAGGACCCACGTTGAAGGTTTGGTGCGGGTCCTTCACAAGTATCTTGTATATTTATTTACTGAATGCTATTTGATACTATTTGTATTTTTGTATTAAAGTTTGTAACGTTCAAGGTATTCTTACCTCCCGGATGGGAAGATGTTATTGTTATTGTTATTGCATAAACAAAATGTCTTTTGTATTTCACAGCCCGGGAGTGCTGTCGTTTACCATGGGGGAATGTGTAGCCCTGGTGGTAGGCACACGCAGTACCCTGGAGAGTGTATGGCGAGACGGCGGCTTAATGCTCAATATGCATTCACTCTACACACATTAGACACACCCCTAGGGTAGTGGAGTATACTCTAGAGGAGTGGTCAAAGTAGTAAGTGTTAGAGTGAGGAGTCTAGTTCCTGTCTTTGGACAGTGAGGACGTGTGGAGTAGAGCTTAGACATCTGTGAGAAGACGTTTTGGAGGGAGGAAAGAGTCTAGCCTGCTTCATCCCAGTTCATTTAGTGGAGTCTGGTATAGGTGTTTGGAATACACCTTAGTCTGGTCAGAGCTGTATCACCCTCTCAGCACCCATTGAAGAAAGGAGAAGTAATAGCACGGAAAGTCTTCAGCATTCCTGTCTAGAGGACAGTATCAGGTTCAGAGACGTGCTCCTGCCTGTGATAACTGAGCATCCGTGGCTGACTTCATTGGAAGGAAAAGGAAAGAAGTGACTGCTCGACCCTGGGCTAGTAAGAGTGCTTATGTTACCAGCGTGGACAAGGCGAAAGGCAAGTGGATTAAAAGTTTAGTGCTACAGGATTGCAGAAGTCCAGCACATTACAACCGGTCACTGGGGACCGAAGAGTCATTGTTGTTTCAGGCACGGTGACAGGAAAACCAGGAATCTACCGGACCCTAGGTCGCGGCAGACAAGCCCCTTATAGTCAGTACGTAACTGGGGTCAGGGGGAGTGAAGACTTTAGCGTTCTGCAGGACCACATAAGGATTCAGCTCCTTCACAGGAAGGCCCCTAACACTACGCTGACTGGGCAGGTACAGCTTTGGATAAGCTGGAGAATTGAGGGAACTACGCTTCATGCTAGTTGCACTCGTCATATTGGAGATAAAGGAGGCCCCTAACTTGTCCAGCTGCCGTCTCAAGATACACTCTCCTTGGATCAGCCTCCCTGGGACCTGCCTTATCATCTTGCAAGTAAAGGTATGGAAAGACGCTGACCGTGTGAGACTGTGTTCTTTAACCGCACTCGACTTCACAATTCACATAGACTTTGAGGGACCAGTCCCACCTGTAGGGGACCCGACATCTAGCTGCCTCACCATCCCCTCAGAGATCTACAGCAGCGCTGGTACTAATTACCAGAATACTACAGGTGGCGTCACGAACTGTACATAATCAATCCCCTGTAAATATATCCCCAACATACGCCAGACCGCCCGGGCCACAGACCGAGCCACAGCTACCTGTGACAAAAATCCCCATAGACTTCTACGGGCTCGGCTCTGAGTACCCCATTGCCCTGGTAACCCACAATTGTGGTGGCGGGTCGACACAACATGTACGGCATATGTGTATGTCTGTATGTACAGTATGTGTGTATGGTATGTGTATACTATATGTGTATATAACTGTGTATGTGTGTGCAAGCAGGTGCTGAGATGCAGTAAGCAGGGATTGCAGAGCAGTACGGTATAACAGTATTATTTATCTTTAACAATAAAGGGTTAAAATAATCTCGCAGGGAGTTAATCGGCAGTGAAACAAAAAGTTAATCAAACAGCAGGGAATAAATGAAATAAGCTGAAAGAGTGCAACAGTCTAAGTTTCAAGCAACACTTATCGTAGCTCCTGCTGATGTCCTCAGTTCACAGTCCGATGGGGGTAGTAGCAGCGGCCGGCGTAGTGTCCTCCGATGGGGTCCAAGGTTAGTGATCCATCTTCTGGCGGCAGCGGGCGGTCTCCGGTTTTACCCACTGAGCCCCTAGTCCATAAGCCTGCACAATCAAGAAGTCTGTACTAAACATGGGTTGATGTGTGCCAGCCGGCAAAGGGGACCATACTTCAGTGTCCTGTAACCGGCCCACGCTTCTCTGCACGTTTGCAGTCCTTTGCTTAGCGAAGCACACAGCGCTTCCTGCACTCACTGTTCCAGTGGAGCGCCCAGGAGATCTCGGCCACAGTACGTCGCGGCGCTGCTGCTCGGAGCGCAGTGCATGCTGCTCACAGTCCTGCAGGTGGGAAACTGCCTGCTGCTTCGCATGCTTCCTGCTCTGAGTTTCCTGTGAACATGCCCCCTCTTCCCAAATCATGGTGTTTGTCCAGTCCCCTATTCCTTCCCCCGGGCAGCATGGAACGCAGCCCCGTCAGTTCTGGACCCGGCTCATCGCAGGTACCCGCAGCTCGGTCTTCCTCCTTACATATGTATTACATACATATTACATTATGTTATATGTGTATGTATGCACGGTATATGCATGTGTATCTGTGTGTACGTACGGTACATGCATGTAAGGTGTATGTATATACGGTATATGTATGTGCGGTGTATGTGTGTATGTATGTACGGTATATGTATGTGCGGTGTATGTACGATGTATGTGTGATCCATCGGATCGTGGATAACTTGCTGATCACTGGGGATTCGAACACTGGGCCCCCAGAGATTCTGAGAACAGGGGTCTGCAGTATCTTCCTGGATGGAGCAGAGTTGTGCATGCTCGGCCTCTGCTCTATTCATTATCTATAGAGCTGCTGAGCGCTGCGCTCAGCTATTTCCACCAGTTCCATAGACAATGAATAGAGCAGACACCAGACATATAATGTAATATATATTGCAAGGATTGTACTCACTCAGGTGCGTAGGAGGAAACAGGAGGCACATTCTCTTAAACGTCCGTGTGGGTTTATTTGCTTCATAAACCATCGTCACCAACAAAAAGGTAAACAGTCTTTACATCAGGCAGTCAGCAACAATGTCCATAGCAGAGCTCTGCTCTCTCAGGCCTGTGGGTACACAGGCTGTGCAATGTCCAGCACACAGGCTCTATCTGGAGCCACACACACAGGAAGGCTTCTCTCTCTCAAGACACAGACCACTCTGTAGTGTCCAGCCTGGACACATGGAAATCTGTCCACACTGGCAGACTCCCAAATGCTCACTCCCATGTGCCAAACACACCTCCATTACATAGCTGTAACCACACCCAGGTACCTATCACATGGCTAGTCACGTGATCGTGACATCACCGCAGGTCCTCAAACTCACAACCATACACACAGGGAAAAAAGGGTACCCAAATCATGAGCACCCTCACCTTGGGTTGAGATATATGGGTAGCCAGACCCATCTCTCAGAGCTACGCGTAACCCGAACCCAAGTATGAACAACAACTACTTAGTGCTTATGTGCACCAAAGAAAAAATACTGCTGGTCACATCACAAGGAGCAGCTATCCCTGTGATACATACCTCCCATTAATTATGCAGCCATTAGTCACGCTACATACCTTCCCCTCTGCCTAAAGCCGTGGGGCTTGGCACTTTCACTTACCCGACCAGAGACTCTTCTCGGTCGTTCCTGACAGCTAAACTGTCTGTCTAAGTCAGGCCCTGCTACTGAACCCTTTTGTAGGCATCCGTCATCCGACTCTGTCTCGTCCTTTGATAGAGATTCCCTGTTATGTTCTGCTACAAGCACTAAGGAAAGAAGGGAGATCTGTCCCTATGATAGAACTAAGCTAGATCCCTACGATGTAACGGGGAACCTGATCCTGCGATCAGACCCGCTAAAGTCCTCAGCTAGTCTGTACGAAGACCTATAGATGCGAAGAAGGGATCCCTACAAGAACTAGGGACTGGGAGAAAGATGGACACCTCCTAACAGAAGATGTAGCAGTAAAAGACAAAAAAAACAACATAGAACATAGAGGTCTGAAGACCAAGCAAAACTGGCTGAGTAAGGTAACAAAGCACCTGGCTAGCTTAAGAGTAGAAATTACAATGAAGTCCAGCAAAGCCAGAAGGGCGGAGCAGGATTAAATAGGCAAAAAAGGTCATGTGACCAGCAAGATAGAAAAAACCTAACAGGAGAGTTCTAACATTCCCCCTTGTCAGACCACCCGCATCCCCAGCAGTCAGTACGGTGTCGGGATTGCCTCTTGTCTGGTCTGACTCTTTGTCACCACATCCACTACAGGGTCTCCCGCCTAGGTCACTCAGCCCTGAGCTAACTGAGCAGTCACTACTTCTATCTCTTCTATCAGGCCACCGTCTGTTTCTCTCTGCTGGTCAATTGTCCTACGGTCTTAATTGCCCAGAGAGCAGTCCTTCTATTTGTCTCTATGTCCTCTGTTAGCTTCAGCTTGAGGACTTCTGGTCTTTAGAGAAACTCTTCGTCTCTCTATAATGCGAGTTAAAGGTGGCGTCTTCCCATTTCCTGCAGCTCTTTATTGATCTGCCTCCTCTCAAGTCTTAGCTGCTCTATATCTTCCAGATACTCCACGCGATACTCCAGGAACATCCGGATATTCCCAAGGCTCGCCATGGATCCAACAACGAGGAATGGCACCATCCCATCTTCACCCACGACCTGGGCTTCGTCATCAGCCGGAATTATCACTCTCATCACACCGGATCTTTTCACAATCTCCTGCATCACTTTCCCAAGTCTTCCGATGACTTTCCTCACCAGACCTCTGGGCATTTGAACTATGTCTTCCACCAATCCCAGCTGACTTTGAGCTTTTCTTGCATGCTCCACACGTCGAGCGGCTTACTTATTCCTCAACATGATCATCTGTTTTGTGCAGAGACTTTGTAGATGCATACCCTCAGGACAGCCACCCGCTTCACTGTGACTTCCCTAGTCGACAGTTTGATCAACTGCTGAGTCTCTGGGGCCCAGTACACATTACACGCTTCTATTGCCTTTCTAAAGGCCTCATGCACATGCTCACTGGCACACGCTTCTCGCATGTCTTCAGGTACCTATATTACGCACTTGAAAACCGAAGTCTCACCTTCTTGGACATACTGTTGGACCTCCTCGTCCTGAGAGTCAGCGCAGTTTTCCCAGACGTCGACCTCCTTGTGTGGCCGTTTGCGTGGCACTTCCCCTGCTGGATTTCTTCCTCCGTGGAGGCCCCTTCTTTGGTCAGCCTCTCCAGCTCACTTTCCTTTATTGCGATCAGATCGGGAGTGCAACAATTCGATTTCCCGGTCATCCGAGGATTTCTGGAGCTGGGCATTAGTCTCCTTCTCTATCTTGAGCTCTCGGAGAACTTTATCTCGCTCCTTTGCCAAGCAGCGACACTCATCCTCTCTCCGGAGAAGCTCCTGCTGATGCTTCTCTTGGGCCTCTCTGAGCACTTCCGTATCTTCCAATAGGGCCTTGTTCATGGTTTTACACGCTGACAGGTGACCTCTGATCTCAGAGACTTCCTTCTCCAGCTCATCCACTCTGTGCTCAATAGCTTGTCTCAGGACCCTTTCTCGCTCGACTGTCTCTTTCACTGTCTCTTTAAGCAGCTCTATCTCGTGGTCCTGCTCTCTTTTGGCCAGCACGTGTCGCACCATCACTTCTTTAATTAGATTTTCAGATGGGCTCTCTTGCCCACCCACACTCTACCTCTTCAGAGTTCCACCTGTTCCTGCATCCGCAGGTTCCTTTCTCTCTCGACTCTCGGTAACTTCAGAGAACTCCAGCTCTTCAGCATCAGGTACTCTGGAGCCTTCATCATACTGAGCCCTTTCACCCTTTCTAGGCATTGCAAATGTGGGTCTACTACAGGTCTGTTTTAATTCCAGCCCTACCTCTGTGCTGGGATTTGTCAGAGATAAAGTGACCTCCTTATCAGGGACAGTACCCTGATCTGTACCTAACCCTGACTCTTCCTCATCATCTCTTTTCTCAGAGGGTATAGCCTGTCCCGCCTTTCAGCGGCCCCCATGTCCCCGGCGACGAGAGGAAGATCTGTCATTTTTACTCAGCTCCACCTTACTGCACTCTCATTCCCTTGCGTACAAGTCACAGTCTGAATTGGAGTCACCCCCACTCACCCTGCCATCCTGGAACAGCAAGTCCCCACTTAAACAGGTGTCGGACCCCTTTCCTGGAGCTACCCCTTTTCCCGCAGTCACACGTTTGGTCACCCCAACTAAGTCCCCGAGTTGGTCAAACCCATACTTTCTTCCGGTCACCCAGAACTCTGGACTATTGACCTTAGGTGGTGCTACATCCTCTTCTTTATACATCTCATTAACACAAATCCCCACAGCCTGCTGCTGTAGTGGGGCTTCCATACGACCATTCCGTCTCTCCTCTGAGCAACCCCACACTTCATCAACTTCCCATGCATCTTCAAACAACACAAAGTCCAGGTCCCTCTCAAAGGGGTACAATAAGTTTGGTGTTATACCGCCATCTTGGCATTCAACACCTTTGGACATATCCATGATCACTCTAACCACTGTATAGTCCACAGTGACCCCATGGATGCAGCGAACCTTGACCTTTTTCTCAGTCAGACAGAGAACAAGAGGAGTTCCCATCAGAGTTACCTGACTCTTTGAGTCCAACCGTCCAGAGACTTCTTCCCGATGTAACAT
The DNA here is from genome assembly GCA_033576555.1 of Oophaga sylvatica. Lineage (NCBI taxonomy): Eukaryota > Metazoa > Chordata > Amphibia > Anura > Dendrobatidae > Oophaga > Oophaga sylvatica. The sequence continues at coordinate 362,908,945 of JARQOD010000004.1, read as the reverse complement.
CACGGTACATACCTGTGAGCTGTCATCAAACGGGAAGTCTATACCGCACTCGGAATAGGTATAACATAAACACTGCTGTTCCCCAAACATGTCCACTGAGGTAACCTGTGCCATCCCTTTTGAAAGCTCTGCCCCTTTTTGGGCTACTGCCCCTTTTTGGGCCTTCACCCCTTTTTGGGCCACCACCCCTGTTTGGGTCATCACCCCTTTTGGGACTCCACTACTTTTGGGGCCACCCCCCTTTCAGGACTCCACCCCTTTTTGGGCCACCACCCCTGTTTGGGTCACTGCGCCTTCTCGGGACTCCACCCATTTTTGGGGCACCATCCCTCCTTGAGGTGCACATCGTGGACTCCCCATGTCCCTCTACATGCCCCTCACCGCCTGTGCATGGCAGTCTTTCTACCCCAACAGTTCCTCACAGCGAGGCTCCTACGGGTGCTACTACCGCTCCTGCAGAACCACTTACTGCAAGCTGCTGCCACTACTGCAGCCCCTGCTGCCGAACCTCCAGATGGCTTTGCAGACCTCCAAATGACTCTGCGTTGAGGATGTTGACCACCTTTGTAACCCTGCCGAGTTACCGCCAGAAGCTTTCAGTCTTCGTACATTACACATTCGGCTCTGTATAATAAACACAGTCTCTCACTGACCCGGTCAGCATAACACTGACTCCAGTCCGTGACCTGTTGTTGTCGGCCACACAGGTTCCCGGACACCTCTTATCCTCAGAGGTACCCTACAGCCACTTCTCACTAACCCCGATCAGTATCACTCAAGGTTGTCAGACCGTCCACTCCTCTGGCTCAGAGTAGCCAGCACTGCAACATGTACTTCTTGCACCATTGCCCACAGTCTAGCACCAATTGTAAGGATTGTACTCACTCAGGTGCGTAAGAGGAAACAGGAGGCACATTCTCTTCAACGTCCATGTGGGTTTATTTGCTTCACAAACCATCAAGTCACCCACAAAAACAGTCTTTACATCAGGCAGACACCGCAACAATGTCCATAGCGGAGCTCTGCTCTCTCAGGCTTGTGGGTACACAGGCTGTGCAATGTTCAACACGCAGGCTCTATCTGGAGCCACACACACAGGAAGGCTTCTCCCTCTCAAGACACAGACCACTCTGTAGTGTCCAGCCTGGACACATGGAAATCTGTCCACACTGGCAGACTCCCAAACACTCACTCCCATGTGCCAAAGACACCTCCATTACATAGTTTAACCACACCCAGGTACCTATCACATGGCTAGTCACGTGATCATGACATCACCGCAGGTCCTCAATCTCACAACCATACACACAGGGAAAAAGGGGTACAGTGAGCACCCCCACTTTGGGGTGAGATATATGGGTAGCCAGACTCTCCCATCTCTCAGAGCTACCCGTAACCCGGACTCAAGTGTGAACAACAACTACTTAGTGCTTACGTGCACTAAAGAAAAAATACTCTGGGTTACATCACAGGGAGCAGCCATCCCTGTGATACATACCTCCCATTAATTATGGGACCATTAGTCATGCTACAATATATACATGGTCGGGCTCTGCCGGTTCCAGCAGTTATCAAGTAACCACAAAGATGCACTCTGCACACTTGCTGTCATGTGCCAACTAGAATGTCAGCCATTTCTGCAGTGTTCTGTTCACTGACATATGACACTAGTAGAGATGAGCGTATCTGTTCGGCTCCCTCCTTATTCGGCAAACTATAGTGCTTACCGAACAAGCAGCAGAGGGAACCCGGATACCTGGAGCGCTCCTGATAATCAGCTTTTCGGCTCCACAGCTGCATGTGTCGCGGCTGTGTATGGAGAGCCTGTGTATGACAGTAAAACAGACGTGACACATGCAGTTGTGGCGCCGGACAGATTTTATATTTTTTTGTTTCTCCCCTTCCCACATTGATAGTTATGCTTCAGGTCACTTGTCTTATTGCACTATTCTTAGTTCTGTTGTGTGTAATTATGTGACTCTTCAGATTTTCCATTATACTGAGCCCCGATGAAGAGACCCGAGTAGCCTCGAAAGTTGCTATTTGTTATCGTTTTTTCAGTTAGCGATTAAAATGTATAAATCACTGAAGACTCAAATTTTTATATTTTTCTATATGCTGGCTAATACGGTATAAAAAAAGGTATATTTTTTCCTGTAGCAAGATGAGTTTACAGAAATCAATGGATAGTGTACTGATACTGTAAGGAAGTGGACAATACAGTTGAAGTTGATGCTTAGCTGAGTACAAGTGAACACCGCCATCTGCTGGTCAAAGGCAAAAGTGAAAGTAAAGAAATAATTACTGTAGTACGAATCTATTAGTGGGAACCTATGTTCCCAGAGGAGAAGATTAAAGACAAAAACCAGGTCAGGTGACACCTGTGTCTCGGTGACTAATTATAAAAGGCCTGGCCAGGCTGAGAAAAAGCAGTTGGTGCCAGAACCTGTACCAGGACAAGTTGTATGGCTGCTAGATGGCCTTACAGCCACCATCGCCACAGAAGGGAGCGAGAGCGATCAGATGCCGTAGAAGGCCTGAACTGTGAGGAAGTTTGTAACCAGTGCCAGTAGAAGTCCATAACCAGAGCTAGTAGAAGTCCATAAGCAGCGCCAGTGGAAGCCCATGACCAGATCTAAACCAAGCTCAGAGGACGATCCAGCTGTAGCTCCTGTGCTCCGTTACTTCTAGCGCAGACTTACAGTACAGGGAGTGGGTTGGGGCCGTACTTCAAGGAACGGAGACGGCCAGTGTGACGAGCACACTATGCCAGGTGACTCACATATCTAGGACTAGTAGCCTAGCGGGAAATATCGGTGACCCACACTAGGGCCAGTGTAACGATCAGAACTGTCTAAACAAAAAACAAGAAACAAATATCCTAAAATAAAACAAAATGAAAAATATATTGCAAAACATGCATGAGGTTGTAATAATAATAAGGGTATTTGGTAAACATAATTTTGATCAAAAGAATGTACAAGCCATCCCGCCACGTCAAGGCAACCCTTTGTGGGACAGTCCTAACTCTTGTATTAAAAACCTTTCCACCTGTCAAGTGACAAATGTGAACAAGGACAGAGAGACTGAACCCACCAGTTGAAGCATAGGCCAGACAGGATGGATTTTTTCAGCTCAGAAACAGGGCGGTCACACCCTTATATGCACAAGATGCACTGAGAACTAAATGAAAAACTGGGTCTGAACTGAAAAAGTAAGTTGATGTGTATGCAAAATGTAAATGCATATCAAACACATGACCATTATACAGAGAAAACAAAAAACAAGAAACAAATATCCTAAAATAAAACAAAATAAAAAATATATTGCAAAACATGCATGAGGTTGTAATAATAATAAGGGTATTTGGTAAACATAATTTTGATCAAAAAAATGTACAAGCCATCCCGCCACGTCAAGGCAACCCTTTGTGGGACAGTCCTACTCTAATATTAAAAACCTTTCCACTTGTCAAGTGACGTAAATGTGAACAAGGCAGAGGGACTGAACCCACCAGTTGAAGCATAGGCCAGACAGGATGGATTTTTTTCAGCTCAGAAGCAGGGTGGTCACACCCTTATATGCACAAGATGCACTAAGAACTAAATGAAAAACTGGGTCTGAACTGAAAAAGTAAGTTGATGTGTATGCAAAATGTAAAGGCATATCAAACACATGACCATTATACATGACCATTTTTTTTTTGTTGTTGTTTTTTTGTTTTCTCTGTATAATGGTCATGTGTTTGATATGCATTTACATTTTGCATACACATCAACTTACTTTTTCAGTTCAGACCCAGTTTTTCGATCAGAACTGTCTGTAGAGACTACGACGGGGACAGGCCTAGTACCGAGATTGACACCCGTTAAGTTGAGACATAAAGGCATTAACAGTTGTTTTACTGTATTAACCCTGTTACAGTAACCCACCATATAGTGCTTACTTGTATATATATATATATATATATATATATATATATATACACACACACTATAAACAGCCCACTGTCGGGCAAAGCACACTGGGCATGCGCTGCCCGAATTTGAATTGCGCAATTGCGGGAAGCTGATCGCCGTCTGTGGGATTCATAGACGGCGATACGCAATGGATGCCGAGGACATGGAAACCGCCGCCGTCCTGACCTGACTGCCATGATTGACAGGGAAAAAAACGAAGTTTACAAAGGTATTTTGATCTGAAAATGGGGGTATCATGATATATGATACCCACCGTTAGCTTTGTTATGGGACGCACTATTCTGCCATATCTTTATCTGATATGGCAATTTTGGGGTGACAGATTCCCTTTAACAGCAATGGAAGAGGTAAGATATCACCAAAGATATAGTTTATATAGCCATCAATAATAAATGACCCCACATGAAAGAGATATACTGTACCTTAAACAATAAAGTGCATAGTGCAATCTAGACCAAATTAGGCATATAGGTAATATATCATATATGGATAAATATAGATGACCATGTAGGGTCAGAATTGATATGGTATCGGTGGCTTACAAGCCCACAATGGTGAATAGCAGCAGCACATATAATCAAGATATGCAGATAAATAAGGCAAAATATATGAAAATCCGATACCAAGACTTACTAAGATGTGGAGGACCCCAACGCGCGTTTCGCTAAGTGCTTCTTCAGGGGGCGTGACCTAAAACTGACCTACCACTATGATTCTCCAGGTCATTATGAGTTCATAGACACCAAACATGTCTAGGTTCACTTTTATATAAGTGGTGAAAAAAATTCCAAAGTTTGCTAAAAAAAAAATAAAAAATTGTGCCATATTCCGAGACCTGTAGCGTCTCCATTTTTCGTGATCTCGGGTTGGGTGAGGGCTTATTTTTTGCCTGCCGAGCTTACGTTTTTAATGATTCCACTTTTGTGCAGATGCGTTCTTTGGATTGCCCATTATTGCATTTTAATGCAATGTCGTGGCGACCAAAAAACCATAATTCTGGTGTTTCGATTTTTTTTCTCGCTACGCCGTTTAGCGATCAGGTTAATCCTTTTTTTATTGATAGATTAGATGATTCTGAACGCGGCGATACCAAATATGTGTAGGTTTGATTTTTTTTATTATTGTTTTATTTTGATTGGGGCGAAAGTGGGGTGATTTGAACTCTCATGTTTTTTATTTTAAAAAACTTTTTTCTTTAACTTTTGGAATGCTTCAATAACCTACATGGGAGGCTAGAAGCTGCCATAGCGCGATCGGCTCTGCTACATAGAGGTGATGCTCAGATCACCTCTATGTAGCAGAATGACAGCATTGCTATGAGCGCCAACCACAGGGTGGCGCTCATAGTAATCCAGCACTAACAACCATATAGGTCTCTAGAAGACCTCTGGTTGTTATGCCAACGCACCGATGACCCCCGATCACGTGACGGGGTCAGCGGTGCGCGAATTTCCGGCCGCGTGGCTGACAGCGTTTGTCAAATGCCGCTGTCAGCGTTTGACAGCGGCATTTAACTACTTAATAGGCGCGAGTGGATTGCAATTCCACTCGCGACTATTGCGGGCACATGTCAGCTGTTCAAAACAGCTGACATGTCCCGGCTTTGATGCGGGCTCACCGACGGAGTCCTCATCAAAGCGGGGGATACTGGCAGCTGACGTACTATCCCATCAGCGGCCAGTAAGGGATTAATGAGGTGACTATATCCATTCTCCATACAGCGCAGGGATCCAGTCCATAAAGTCAACGGATACATACAGCTCTGACAAAAATTAAGTGACCACTGCAAAATTTTCAGTTTGTCTGAGTTTTCTCTTTATAGGTACATTTTTGAGTAAAATGTAAATTGCTCTTTTATTCTATAAACTACTGACAACATGTCTCCGAATTTCCAAGCAATAATTTTGTATTTATTTTCAGAAACTGAGAAATGGTCAAAATAACAAAAAAAAATGCAGTGCCTGCAGACCTCAAATAATGCTAAGAAAACAAGTTCATAATCATTTAGAAACAACAATACTAATGTTTTAACTCAGGAAGAGTTCAGAAATCAATATTTTGTGGAATAACCATGATTATTATTCACAGCTTTCATGCGTCTTGGCATGCTTTCCACCAGTCTTTCACACTGCTTTTGGGTGTCCTTATGCCTCTCCTGGTACAAAAATTTAAGCAGTTCTTCTTTGTTTGATGTCTTGTGTATATCCATCTTCCTCTTGATTACATTCCAGAGGTTTTCAATGGGGTTCAGGTCTGGAGATTGGGCTGGCCATGACAGGGATTTGATGTGGTGGTCCTTCATCCACACATTGATTGACCTAGCTGTGTGGCATGGCGCATTGTCCTGCTGGAAAAAACAGTACTCAGAGTTGGGGAACATTGCCTGAGCAGAAGGAATCAACCGTTTTTCCAGGATAACCTTGTATGCGGCTTGATTCATATGTCCTTCGCAAATATTAACTTGCCCAATTCCAGCCTTGCTGAAGCATCCCCAGATCATCACTGATCCTCCACCAAATTCCACAGTCAGTGCAAGACACTGTGGCTTGTACACCTCTTCAGGTCTCCGTCTAACCATTAGACAACCAGGTGTTGGGCAAAGCTGAAAATTAGCCTCGTCAGAGAACATTATCTTACTCCAGTCCTCTATGGTCCAATCCTTATAGTCTTTGGCAAACTCCAGCCTGGCTCTCCTTTGCTTCTCATTGATGAAAGGCTTTTTTCTAGCTTTACATGACTTGAGCCCTGCCTCTAGAAGCCTGTTACAAACTGGTCTTGCCGTGCACTTCACCCCAGCTGCCATTTGCCATTCCTTTTGTAGGTCACTTGATGTCATCCTGCGGTTACTGAATGACATTCGAATAAGTCTGTAGTTTTGTTGTCCCCAATGTCTGCTGCTTGACCTTGTAATGAACTGCCGTCTTAGAAATTTTAAGGATGGAGGCAACATGACGCTCACTGTATCCCTCTGCTAGTAAAGAATTGAGCCCTTCTTTTCCTCACTCAGACTTTTCAACTCCTTTGGCATGGTTAAAATTATTTTTTCATTCCTATTACTTTTGGGATATTACTAGCACTTGTTTTGCCATCCAGCTTGTCGTATTGCAAGAGGATTGTGAACACCACAGCTGTGTTTTTTATACTTTCCTACATTAAATAAGATTTGGTTCAGGTGATCACCTAATCAGAAGCACATTAAGTAGAATGAGGTGTACTCTGTTGGAATTCAACTGACACTGGAATGAAATGGCTGTCAGACATGTAGAGAAGCTGATTTTTATAAAACTGTGCAGTGGTCTCTTAATTTTTGCCCGAGCTGTATATGTACTGTATATATATTACGTAGATAGATAGATAGATAGATAGATAGATAGATAGATAGATAGATAGATAGATAGATAGATAGATAGAAAAATAGATAGAAGAAAAGCTGGCAATTCATCTGCCGTGTACTGTAAAATCACTGCAGGAGCCGACGGGATAGAATAGATGGATTACACACAGTAAATACACAAAGAATAGATAGATATATAGCTGACAGTGACATATATAATTAGTACAGTGTGTGCAGCTTACTGTACATGTATTTAATTATTAAAAGATTATTTTTCTGAAAAAAATGGCATGGGCTCCCACATAATTTTCTTAACCAGTAGAGGGAAAGCCGATGGCTGGGGGCAGATGTTTATAGCCTGGGAAGGGGGTAATACCCATGAAGCTTCCCAAGCTATTACTATCAGCTCACAGCTGTATACTTAGCCTTTACTGGCTATTAAAATGGGAGACCTCCCCAAAAAAATGACTTAGGTTTCCCTTATAATTAATAACCAGTAAAGGCTATGCAGACAGTTGCGTGCTGATATTAATAGCCTAGGAAGGGCCATGGATACTGTCCCCAGGCTAAAAACATCAGCTCTCAACTGCTCCAGAAAAGGGACATCTCTAAGATGTGCCAATTCTGGCACTTAGCCTCGCTTTTCCTACTTGCCCTGTAGCAAGTGGTGTGATAGTTGGGGGGGTTGATATCACCTTTGTATTGTCAGGTGACATCAAGCCCCGAGGTTAGTAATGAAGAGGCATCAATAAGACGCCCCCATTACTAACCCCATAGTCATATCTTATAGAAACACAGATACCCAGAAAAAAAATCCTTTAATTGAAAGAATGACACAGACTCCTTTAATAAATCTTAATTAAACCATACTTACGACCTCGCCCATTCCACCAGTGATGCCCTTGTCATCTGCAAAAGTGTAAAAATAAAAAACAATATTCATCACCTTTCCGCAGAGATGCTGCTAACCTATTTGTCCCACGACGTGTCTAGCAATGCTACATCTAGATGGCAGGCTGCATGGTTGCATGATGTGACCATACAGCCTGTCATCCTGCAGAGACACTGAGCAGCGTTGCTCAGTGTCTCCCTGTTAATGTCTATTTTCTGTTTGAGGGCAGGCAATACTTAGAAACCGCCAGCCAATCGGAGGCTGGCATCTGACGCCAGCGCGCACGTCGCTGGCATATGACATCATTGTCATTCGCCGACAAGTCCGCTCTTGAAATGGATGGAGGGGACGTCACAGCTGGACCATGGCCAGGTAAGAGGAAGTGTTTTTTTTTTATTGAAAGCGGCAAGCCTCAATATGTTTTGAAGGCAGGATGGAGACACATGAGCCATGTGTCTCCATCCTGCCCCATCTGTCTCCATTATGCACCAGGATCATAGGGCAGGATTGAGACAGATGGGGCAGGATGGATACAGAGGGGCAAGATGGAGACACATGATGGAGACAAATGGGACAGGATCATAGGGCAGGATGGGGCAGGATGGCGACATATGGGGCAGGATCATGGGCAGTATGGAGACAGACAGGACAGGATGGAGATAGATGAGGCAGGAACATGGGGCAGGATGGAAACAGATGGGCAGGATCATGGGGCAGGATGGAGACAGATGGAACAGGCAGGAGATAGATGGGGCAGAAACATGGGGCAGGATGGAGACAGATGTGACAGGATCATGGGGCAGGATGGAGACAGATGGGGCAGGATGGAGACACATGGGGCAGGATCATGGGCAGGATGGAGACAGATGGGACAGGATGGAGATAGATGGGGCAGGAGCATGGGGCAGGATGGAGACTGATAGGGCAGGATGCAGACAGATGGGGCAGGATCTTGGGGCAGGATGGAGACACATGGTGCAGGATGGAGACAGATGGAGCAGGATGGAGACACATGGGGCAGGATCATGGGCAGGATGGAGACAGATGGGACAGGATGTAGATGGGGCAGGAACATGGGGCAGGATGGAGACTGATAGGGCAGGACGGAGACAGATGGGGCAGGATCTTGGGGCAGAATGGATACACATGGTGCAGGATAGAGACAGATGGGACAGGATGGAGATACATGGTGCAGGATCATAGGGCATGATGGAGATAGATGGGGCAGTATGGAGACACATGGTGCAAGATCATGGGGAAGGATGAAGATAGATGAGGCAGGAACATGGGGCAGGATGAAGACAGATGGTGCAGGATCATGGGGCAGGTTGAAGACACATGGGGCATGATGGAGAAACATTGGGGCAGGATGTAGACAGATGGGGCAGGATCGTGGCACATGGTCAGGATCATGGGGCAGGATGGAGACAGATGGGGCAGTATGGAGACGCATTGTGCAGGATCATGGAGAAGGATGAAGATAGATGGGACAGGAACATGGGGCAGGATGGAAACAGATGGGGCAGGATCATGGGGTAGGATGGAGACACATGGGGCAGGTTGGAGACAAATGGTGCAGGATCATGGTACAGGATGGAGTCAGATGGGGTAGGATGGGGACACATGGTGCAGGATCATGGGCAGGATGGAGGCAGATGGGACAGGATGGAGATAGATGGGGCAGTATCATGTGGCAGGATGGAGAAACATGGGGCAGGATGGAAACAGATGGTGCAGGATGGAAACAGATGGTGCAGGATCATGGGGCAGGATGGAGACAGATGGGGCAGGATGGAGACAGATGAGGCTGGATCATGGGGCAGGATAGAGACAGATGGGACAGGATGGAGATAAATGGGGCAGGATCATGGGGCAGGATGGAGACATATGGGGAGGGATGGAGACAGATGGGGCAGGAACACAGGGCAGGATGGAGACAGATGGGGCAGGAAGGTGACAGATGGGGCAGATTGAAGACAGATGGGCAAGATGGAGACAAATGAGCCAGGATCATGGGGCAGGATAGAGACAGATGGGACAAGATGGAGATAAATGGGGCAGGATGGAGATACATGTGGTAGGATTGAGACAAATGGGGCAGGATGGTGACACATGGTGTAGGATCATGGGGCAGGATGGAGACACATGGTGCAGGATCATGGGGCAGGATGGAGACAAATGGGGTACAATGGAGACACATGGGACAGGATGGAGACACATGGTATAGGATCATGGGCCAGGATGGAGACAGATGGGGCAGGATGGAGACACATGGTGCAGGATGGAGACAGATGGGGCAGGATGGAGACACATGGTGCAGGATCATGGGGCAGGATGGAGACATATGGGGAGGGATGGAGACAGATGGGCAGGAACACGGGGCAGGATGGAGACAAATGGGGCAGGAAGGTGACAGATGGGGCTGATTTAAGACAGATAGGGCAGGATGGAAACTGATGGGGCAGAATGGAGACATAGTGCAGGATCATGGGGCAGAATGAAGAGATGGTGCAGGATCATGGGGCAGAATGGATACGATGGAGACACATGGATACGATGGAGACACATGGGGCAGGATCATGGGACAGAAGGGGAAGGATCATGGGACAGATAGGCCAGGATCATGGGGCAGGATGGAGACAGATCATGGGGCAGGATGTAGACAGATGGGGCAGAATGTAGACAGATGGGGCAGAATGGAGACAGATGGTGCAGGATGGGGAGATCATATGGGGGCAGAATGTATACTCATGAGGGCAGGATAGGAGAACATATGGGGCCAGGATGGGAGAACATATGGCTGGAACCAGGAATGAGACTCAAGGGGGCCAGGATGGGGGATATTATTACTGTAGGGGTTAATTAAGGGATAGTATTACTGCAGTGATGTATTTTATTTTTTGAGGATACTGTTTTCAGTGGGGGATCCTGTTACTATGCAGAGTCACACTATGTCGTCTTTTTTTCTTCATCTGGTGTAGTTGAGAAAAAATTAGGTAATGTGCTCCACAAGCGGTGCTCTGTGTTATTTCCTGTAGAGACAAGTCCTGGCTGGAAGAAGTGATGACGGTGTGCGCTGGATGAAGTTGAAAAGCGAAGATGAAGGACTTTACCTAGAGACGTCACTGATGATTCAGTATATATTATATACAGAGCTCCTGTGTACAATGTCACCAGTGATCACTGTATTACCTGTGAACTGACGCTATATACAGAGCTCCTGTGTATAATGTCAGTAGTGATCACTGTATTACCTGTACACTGACATTATATACAGAGCTCCTGTGAATAATGTCCAGGGCTGCTACTAGGAATTTCGGGCCCCATACTGGCAAAATTTTCGGGGCACCCTTGAGACTCCGCCCAGGCTCCACCCCAGCCCCGCCTCCACCCCTCGAACTGTCAACAGTCCCACAGCTCTCTCTTGGAAAAACTTCTCACCAATCACACATTAACAGTTCCCATCACCAGATCACACACATAGCTAGCAGCTCTTGTTTTGGCCAAAAAGATTTTTTAAGCAGCCACCATAACACGGCAGACACTTTTGGCCGTGCTCTACTCTACTGTAACCTATCAAATATTTGTTAAACTATCCAATACAATTTACGCATTTTTATTTATTTTTACATTTTTAAAATGACCAATAATATCACATACAAGGAACAAATAACGCCACACCATGACCAGACCACATATTACCACCACAGTGATCGAATAGTATCACATACAAGGAACAAATACTGCTACACCATGACCAGACCACATATTACCACCACAGTGACCGAATAATATCACATACAAGGGACAAATACCACCGCACCATGACCAGACCACATATTACCACCACAAAGTGACCAAATAATAGCACAAACAAGGAACAAATACCGCAACATCATGTCCAGACCATATATTACCACCACATAGTGACTGAATACTACAATACTGATCAGTAATAAAAAAAACACAATACTATCACCATAAGTGACATTATACACAGATCTGTACTTAGTATGCAGTGTCTGTGTACAGGTAATACAGTGATCAATGACATTATACACAGGAACTCTGTATATAGTACACAGTGTATAGTATCAGTGTACAGGTAACACACTGACTCACCAGTGACGTCTCTAGGTTTAGTCCTTCATCTTTGCTTTTCATCTTTCATCCAGCACAGACCGCCATCACTTCTTCCAGCCAGGACTTATCTTTGCAGGAAATAACACAGTTATCTAGAGAACCGCTTGCAGAACACATTACTTATTTTTTCCCAACTTCTACATTACACCACATGAAGAAAAAAAAGGCGACAGTGTCAGTCTGCATAATAACAGGACTGCCCCCCCCATTTAAAACAGTATCCTCAAAAAATAAAATAAATACATCACTGCAGTAATATCCCTTAATTAGCCCCTATGGTAACAATATCCCCCATCCTGGCCCCCGTGTGTCTCATTCCTGGCTTCAGCCATATATTCTCCCATCCCACCCTCATGAGTATCCATTCTGCCCCATATGATCTCTCCATCCTGCCCCATCTGTCTCCATCGTATCCATCCTGCACCATGATCCTGCATGATCTATCTCCAATTCTGCCCCATGTGTCTCCAATCAAGCCCTGTGTCTCCATTCTGTCCCCTTTCTCCAATCATGCCCCCTAGTGTCTCCAATCCTGCCTCCAGTGTCTCCAATCCTGCCCCAGTGTCTCCAATCCAGCCCCCAGTGTCTCCAATCATTCCCCCAGTGTCTCCAATCCTGCCCCCAGTGTCTCCAATCCTGCCCCAGTATCTCCAATCCTGCCCCCAGTGTCTCCAATCATGCCCCCAGTGTCTTCATTCTGTCCCGTTTCTGCAATCCAGCCACCTTGTCTGCATTCTGCCCCCAGTGCCTTCAATCATGCCCCCATGTCTTTCATGCTGCCCCCAGTATCTCCAATCCTGCCCCGTCTCCATCCTTCCCCCAGTGTCTCCAATCCTGCCCCCAGTGCCTCCAATCCTGCCCCCTTGTCTTTTATTCTGCCCCCAGTATCACCAATCCTGCCCCGTCTCCATCCTGCCCATCTCCAATCATGCCCCCAGTGTATCCAATTCAGCAACCTTGTCTCCATTCTGCCCCATGTCTTTCATTCTGCCCCTGTATCTCCAATCCTGCCCCATCTCCATCTTGCCCCCAGTGTCTCCATTCTGCCCCCAGTGTCTACAACCCAGCCACCTTGTCTCCATTCTGCCCCCAGTGCCTCCAATCATGCCCCCATATCTTTCATTCTGCCCCCAGTATCTCCAATCCTGCCCAGTCTCCAATCCTGCCTGCAGTGTCTCCAATCCTGCCCCATCCCCAATCCTGCCCCCAGTGTCTCCAATCCTACCTCCAGTGTCTCCAATCCAGCTTCCAGTGCCTCCAATCATGCCACCATGTCTTTAATTCTGCCCCAGTATCTCCAATCCTACCCCGTCTCCATCCTGCCCCAGTGTCTCCAATCATGCCCCCAGTGTCCCCAATCCTGCCCTAGTGTCTCCAATCCTGCGCCCAGTGTCTCAATTCCTGCCCCATCTCCATCTTGCCCCCAGTGTCTCCAATCCTACCCCCAGTGTCTCCAATCCTGCCACAGTGTCTCCAATCCTGCCCCGTCTCCATCCTGCCCCCAGTTTTCTCCAATCCTACCCCGTCTCCATCCTGCCCCAGCGTCTTCAATCCTGCCCCATCTCCATCCTGCCCCAGTATCTCCAATCCTGCCCAGTCTCCAATCCTGCCCCATCTCCATCCTGCCCCAGTGTCTCCAATCCTGCCCCATCCCCAATCCTGCCCCCAGTGTCTCCAATCCTGCCCCCAGTGTCTCCAATCCAGCTTCCAGTGCCTCCAATCATGCCCCCATGTCTTTAATTCTGCCCCAGTATCTCCAATCCTGCCCCGTCTCCATCCTGCCCCAGTGTCTCCAATCATGCCCCCAGTGTCCCCAATCCTGCCCCAGTGTCTCCAATCCTGCCCCCAGTGTCTCAAATCCTGCCCCATCTCCATCTTGCCCCCAGTGTCTCCAATCCTACCCCAGTGTCTCCAATCCTGCCACAGTGTCTCCAATCCTGCACCGTCTCCATCCTGCCCCCAGTATCTCCAATCCTGCCTCCAGCGTCTCCAATCCTGCCCCGTCTCCATCCTGCCCCCAGTATCTCCAATCCTACCCCGTCTCCATCCTGCCCCAGCGTCTCCAATCCTGCACAGTCTCCATCCTGCCCCCAGTTTCTCCAATCCTGCCCCGTCTCCATCCTGCCCCCAGCATTTCCAATCCTGCTCCATCTCCATCCTGCCCCCAGTGTCTCCAATCCTGCCCCCAGTGCGTCCAATCATGCCCCCATGTCTTTCATTCTGCCCCCAGTATCTCCAATCCTGCCCCGTCTCAATCCTGGCCATCTCCAATCATGCCCCCCAGTGTATCCAATTCAGCAACCTTGTCTCCATTCTGCCCCATGTCTTTCATTCTGCCCCTGTATCTCCAATCCTGCCCCATCTCCATCCAGCCCCCAGTGTCTCCATTTTGCCCCAGTGTCTACAATCCAGCCACCTTGTCTCCATTCTGCCCCCAGTGCCTCCAATCATGCCCCCATGTCTTTCATTCTGCCCCCAGTATCTCCAATCCTGCCCAGTCTCCAATCCTGCCCCCAGTGTCTCCAATCCTGCCCCAGTGTCTCCAATCCTGCCCCATCTCCAATCATGTCCCCAGTGTCTCCAATCCTGCCCCAGTGTCTCGAATCCAGCTTCCAGTGCCTCCAATCATGCCCCCATGTCTTTAATTCTGCCCCAGTATCTCCAATCCTGCCCCGTCTCCATCCTGCCCCGTCTCCATCCTGCCCATCTCCAATCATGCCCCCAGTGTCTCCAATTCAGCCACCTTGTCTCCATTCTGCCCCATGTCTTTCATTCTGCCCCCAGTATCTCCAATCCTGCCCCGTCTCCATCCTGCCCCCAGTGTCTCCATTCTGCCCCAGTGCCTCCAATCATGCCCCATGTCTTTCATTCTGCCCCAGTATCTCCAATCCTGCCCTGTCTCCAATCCTGCCCCCAGTGTCTCCAATCCTGTCCCGTCTCCAATCCTGCCCCCAGTGTCTCCAATTCTTCCTGGTCTCCAATCCTGCCCCATCTCCATCCTGCCCCCAGTGTCTCCAATCCTGCCCCAGTGTCTCCAATAATGCCCCCAGTGTCTCCAATCCTGCCCTGTCTCCATCCTGCCCCCAGTATCTCCAATTATGCCCCATTTCCATCCTGCCCCCAACGTCTCCAATCCTGCCCCATCTCCATCCTGCCCCAATATCTCCAATCCTGCCCCCAGTAACTCCATCCTGCCCCCAGTGTCTCCAATCCTGCCCCCAGTGTCTCAAATCCTGCCGGAGTGTCTCAAATCCTGCCCCCAGTGTCTCCAATCCTGCCCCGTCTCCATCCTGCCCCCAGCATCTCCAATCCTGCCCTGTCTGCATCCTGCCCCCAGCGTCTCCAATCCTGCCCCATCTCCATCCTGCCCCCAGTGTCTCCAATCCTGCCCATTTCCATCCTGCCCCGTCTCCTTCCTGCTGGGCCCGGCTTGCCGCTTTCAATATTAATTTTAAAAAAAAAACCTTTCCTCTTACCTTGCCGCGCTCCAGTGGCGAGCAATGTGTACCCCAACGAGAAAGCGCGCACTCGCCGGCGACTGACAATGACGTCAGACACCAGTGCCGTGCACGCTGACATCAGCTGCCAGCCTCCAATTGGCTGGCAGCTTTAACTATTGCAACTGAACCTGCGTCC
>JARQOD010000004.1:362834355-362892860 GCA_033576555.1 Oophaga sylvatica | reverse complement strand
GTTTTTTTGGGTTTTTGGAGTTGGGATTTTAATTCGTCTGTGCTCATTTGGGACTGGGTGCAGTTTTTCTCCCGGCTGCAATTAATTATTTGTTGATTGGTTTCCTTTAAATCTTGGTTGCTGTGTTGGGAGTTGCCAGTGAAATTCTTCTGAGACCCCCGATAGGATTGTATCTGTAAGACTTAAGTTAAAAGCCCCCTTGTTTTTTTTAAGCCACCTTGCTTAGGTTTAATATCCCAGACATTTATGTTCCTTCTGGTTTGAGGGGTGTAGGGCAAGTCTGGTTTTCTCCAGTTGTCTTTTATTCTAATCTGTGTTTTTTGCAGAGATCAGCCCATATCCCTTTGTGGTAATAGAATCCTTCTTAGGATGTTACAGGGTTCAGGGACTGATAGAGACAGGGTTGGGCTGGAGACTTGGACCTCTGAACCATTATCAGACCTCCAAGGGTGGGGATTTTAGGACCCCAGTTTGGGTCAGGTTAGACCCCGGTCCTCCTCTTTCCTGTGACGTGTACAAGCCCTCAAGATTAACCCGAGTTCAACGGATATGTTCAGGTAAATCTATTCTATATTTACATGTGATGTTGCAAATTATATGTTGTATAATGTTGTTCTTTTAAGAATATTTAGACATCGTACACATATCTTTAAGACCCGCGGACATTTTCACGGGCCCCAAATAAAATTATTCCGTTGCCTGGACCGAAGCCCACTGGCTCTGAGTTGCAGGGATTATCCATGGAGCTGACGGAATTAATCCAAAGTTTTGTCTCCCTCGGAGCAAACCAGATTTGAACCTAAAGTAGCTCTCCCGACAGGTTCACTGGTGGGCGAGAAAATTTTTTACCTTCAGGGAAGCATGTAAATTGATTTTCGGCTTCGGCCTCGATCATCAGGGAGTGAAGAGCAGAGGAGTGGGAATTGTTATCTCGCTCTACAAGGGGACCCTCAATCCTGGGCCTTCTCCCTTCCTCCGGGATCCCCGGCTCTACAGTCAGTAATCGATTTTTACTGCCCTGGGTTTGGTATATGATGACCCAGATCGGGTCTCTCTTGCTGAGACAAAATTACGTAAGTACAGCAGGGAGATCGTCCGGCAGAGGAATTTGCTTCTGAGTTCCGTAGATGGGCCACAGATACTCAGTGGAATGACCAGCTCTTAGAAGCCAGTTTTGTCATGGGCTTTCTGACAAATTAAAGGACGTTTTGGCTCAGTATGATTCTCCTCCATCACTGGAGGCTGTATGGCCCTAGCTATCCGTACTGATAGACGGCTCCGGGAGAGGTGCGAGGTAACTCCGCCCCCTGTTGTTACTCCACCTACTACTAAAGTCCCTTATGTTGAGGTTCCCCTTGTCTGTTCGGAGGAGCCTATGCAGTTGGAGGGACATCATTTCGTAGGAGGGATTGGCGGTACGCCGCAGGACTAGAAGGTTGTTTTTCTGCGGGAAGAGGGACAATTTTGTTGAGGGATGTCCATCCCATGCCTTGTTGAGCAAAAAGTCGCCGGAAAACTGTTAATCCCAGGTTGTGTGGTGGACGACAACTGGGATATGTATTTCGTCCGCTAGTTTTCTCAGTTCCTTGTACCAGTGGAGGTGGTGGTTGTACGAGAGTGGAGAGATTCTGTTTCTTCTTGATAGTGGGTCCGGGGCTAATCTGGTTGACGGCTCAGTTTGCTCAGGCTCAAGGTATGCATCTGAGTGTATTGGTCAAACCGATCCCTATATTCTCCATTGACGCCAGGCCTCTCGGCCAAGGTAGTTTGTTCATGAGGTTCATAACATTGACCTTCGGGTAGGGGCAATACATAGGGAACTATTATCTTGTATGTGTTGGAGGGTCTACCTACTCTATTGTGTTGGGACTTCCTTGGTTGGTTAAACATAACCCTGTGATTAATTGGCAGTCCAGAGATATAAGCCAATGGGGTGAGTTTTGCAAAAGTAACTGCATGAACACAGTCATCAGTGCGGTCGTGCCTAGACTTTGCCTCCTTTTTTGGAGGGGCTTTGGGGATGTGTTCTCTGAGAGGGGTGTCAGGGTTGCCTCCTCATCGGTGTATGACTGCTTATTAATTTACTTCCTGATGCTAAGTTACCTAAAGCTAGGTTATATAACCTTTCTGGTCCTGAGAGGCAGGCTATGAAGATTATATTTCGGAAAGTCTGGCCAAAGGGCATATTAGACCTTCATCTTCCCCGTGGCCGCGGGGTTCTTTTCTTGTGAAGAAAAAAGATGGAGGCCTACCCCTTGCTTGGATTCCGCGAACTTAATCGGATTACTGTTCGAGATCTGTATCCACTCCCCTCTGATTCCTGATCTCTTCAATCAAATTGTTGGCGCCAAATGGTTCTCTAAATTGGATCTCAGGGGGGCGTATAATCTGATTAGGATAAAAGAGGGGATGAGTGGAAAACGGCGTTTAACACGCCGGAGGGACATTATGAGAACCTTGTCATGCCTTTTGGTCTGACTACTGCACCAGCAGTATTCCAACATTTTGTTAATGACATTTTCGTCATCTGGTGGGGCTGTTTGTGGTCGTATATTTGGATGACATTTTAATTTACTCACCAGATCTTGTGTCTAACCAGGAGCATGTGAGACAGGTGTTGCAGATCTTGCGAGACAATAAACTATACGCCAAACTGGAAAATGTGTGTATTCGCCGTACAGGAACTTCAGTTTTTGGGTTTCTTGGTGTCAGCCTCCGGTTTCCGTATGGACCCTGAAAAGGTGAGAGCAGTGCTTGAATGGGATCAGCCAGAGGATCTTAAGGCTCTGCAGCGTTTTCTGGGTTTGCTAACTACTACCGGAAATTTATTTGTAATTTCTCATCTGTTGTCAAACCTCTCACTGACATGACAAGAAAAGGGACGGATTTTTCTAAATGGTCGGACAAAGCTTGCCAAGCTTTTTCCTCTTTGAAAAAATGTTTTGCTTCGGCACCCGTTCTCATCCAACCAGATGCTCACAGCCGTTCGTTGTGGAGGTGGACGCGTCTGACGTAGGGTGGGTGCAATATTGTCCCAGGGTCCGTCCCCTGGTAAATGGCATCCGTGCGCTTTCTTTTCTAAAAAATTGTCGTCCGCCGAAAGGAATTATGATATCGGCAATAGGGAACTTTTGGCCATTAAGTTGGCTTTTGAAGAAATGGCGTCACTTTTTGGAGGGGGCAGTCCACCCGGTCACCGTCATTACTGATCACAAGAACCTGCTGTATTTGGAATCTGCTAAGCGTCTGAATTCCAGACAAGCTCGATGGTCGTTGTTTTTTACCAGGTTTAATTTTGTTGTCACTTATCGCCCTGGATCTAAGAATGTTAAGGCGGATGCCTTGTCTCGCAGTTTCCCAGGGGCCGGGAAAATGGATGACCCGATTCCTATCCTTCAGGAGGGGGTGGTAGTGTCGGCTGTATGTTCTGAGCTTGAGGAGGAGGTGTTAGAGGCTCAGGGGACGCCCCTGCAGGACCTCAGGGAGACTGTTTGTCCCAAATCAGTTGAGACAAAAGGTTATTGAGGCACATCATAATTCTGCTTTAGCAGGACATCCAGGGAGTAAGGCTACTTTAGATCTCCTTTCTCGCCCGGTTTTGGTGGCCTAACGTTAATAAAGATGTTTTAACTTTTGTCGCGTCCTGTGGGGTTTGTGCTCGCTCTAAGACCCCTCATACCCGTCCGTCTGGGACCCTCTTACCCTTGAAACTTCCGGAGCGTCCATGGACTCATTTGTCTATGGACTTCATCACGGACCTTCCTCAGTCGTCAGGGAAGACTGTCATACTGGTGGTTGTTGACAGGTTCAGTAAGATGGCACATTTCATTGCTCTTCCTGCCTCCCTAATGCTAAAACTCTGGCGCAGGTGTTCATTGGGGAGATTGTGAGACTTCATGGGTTGCCTTCTGATGTGGTGTCAGATAGGGGGTCTCAGTTTGTGTCCAAGTTTTGGAGGCCATTTTGTTTACGTCGGGGGATGCAATTGTCATTTTCCTCGCTTTTCATCCGCAGACCAATGGTCAGACAGAGCGTCTGAATCAAAGCCTAGAGACTTATCTTCGGTGTTTTGTCTCAGAGAACCAGGAGGACTGGTCTTCTTTCTTGCCTCTGGCAGAGTTCGCTCTTAACAACAGGCGGAGCGAGTCCACTGGTAAGTCCCCGTTTTTTGGGCATATGGTTTTCATCCCCAGTTTTGTACATTCAATGGGGGGGGCCCTTCTGGGGTTCCTGAGGAGGAGCGTTTCTCGTTCGTCACTTGCTTCAGTGTGGAGAGGTGTATGAATAATCTGAGTGCTATGGGGAACCGTTATAAACGTATGGCTGATAGGAGGAGAGTTTCTGGTCCAGATCTTAATGTGAACGATCTGGTATGGTTGTCTACCAGGAATATAAAACTTAAAGTTCCCTCCTGGAAGCTGGGCCCCAGATTCATCGGGCCGTACAGGATCAGTTCCATAATTAATCCTGTGGCATTTCGTCTGGACCTCCCTCCTACGTTTAAAATCCACAATGTGTTCCACAAGTCATTACTTAAGAGGTACGTGGCACCAGTCATACCATCACCTCTACCTCCTCCTCCAGTGGTGGTCAATGGTAACTGGAGTTTCAAGTGTCAAAGATCATTGACTCACGTCTGAATCGCCGGTCCCTTCAGTACTTGGTGCATTGGAAGGGGTATGGTCCAGAGGAGAGGACGTGGGTTCCTGCGTCTGACATTAACGCAGATCGTTTGGTGCGGACCTTCCACAGAACTCACCCGGGCAAACCTGGCCCTGAGGGTCCGGAGGCCCCTCGTAGAAGGGGGGGTACTGTCATGTGTGCATCGCCACGAAGATCGTCGCAGTTGCACATTCTGACTTCTCACAGCTGAGTTGCTGTTTCTTTGTGTTTGGCAGTTAGGGAGTTAATTCTGTCTGTGCTCAGTTCTGGGACTGGGTGCAGTTTCTCCCGGCTGCAATTAATTATTTGTTGATTGGTTTCCTTTAAATCTCTGGTTGTCTGTGTTGGGAGTTGCCAGTGAAATTCTTCATGCAGACCACAGATAGGATTGTATCTGTATAGACTTAAGTTAAAGAGCTCCTTAGTTGTTTTAAGCTCACCTTGCTTAGAGTTTAATATCCCAGATCATTTATGTTCCTTCTGTGTTTGAGTGTGTATGCAAGTCTGTGTTTTCTCCAGTCTGTCTTATAAGTCTAATCTGTGTATTTAGCAGAGATCAGCCCATATCCCTTTGGTGTAATCAGTATCCTTCTTAGGACTGATTACAGGGTTCAGGGACTGATAGGAGACAGGGTTAGGCTGGAGACTTGGACCTCTGAACCATTATCAGTACCTCCAAGGTGAGGGATTAGTTAGGACCCCAGTTTAGGGTCAGGTTAGACCCCCGGTCCTCCTCTTTCCTGTGACAGTGTATCAAGTCCTCAAGATTAACCCTGAGTTCAACGGATATCGTGCAGGTAAATCTATTCTATATTTACATGCTGATGTTGCAAATCTATATGTTGTATAGAGTGTTGTTCTTTTAAGAATAGTTTACTGACATCGTACACATATCATAAGACCGCGTGACATTTTCACTGGCCCATAAAATTATTCCCAGTTGCCATGGATCCAGTAGCCCAGCTGGCTCTGCAGTTGCAGGGATTATCCATGGAGCTGACGGACATTAAGTCCAAAGTTTTGTCTCCCTCGGAGCAAACCAGATTTGAACCTAAAGTAGCTCTCCCGGACAGGTTCACTGGTGGGCGAGACAAATTTTTTACCTTCAGGGAAGCATGTAAATTGTATTTTCGGCTTCGGCCTCGATCATCAGGGAGTGAAGAGCAGAGAGTGGGAATTGTTATCTCGCTCCTACAAGGGGACCCTCAATCCTGGGCCTTCTCCCTTCCTCCGGGATCCCCGGCTCTACAGTCAGTAGATCGATTTTTTACTGCCCTGGGTTTGGTATATGATGACCCAGATCGGGTCTCTCTTGCTGAGACAAAATTACGTAAGATACAGCAGGGAGATCGTCCGGCAGAGGAATTTGCTTCTGAGTTCCGTAGATGGGCCACAGATACTCAGTGGAATGACCCAGCTCTTAGAAGCCAGTTTTGTCATGGGCTTTCTGACAAATTAAAGGACGTTTTGGCTCAGTATGATTCTCCTCCATCACTGGAGGCTGCTATGGCCCTAGCTATCCGTACTGATAGACGGCTCCGGGAGAGGTGCGAGGTAACTCCGCCCCCTGTTGTTACTCCACCTACTACTAAAGTCCCTTATGTTGAGGTTCCCCTTGTCTGTTCGGAGGAGCCTATGCAGTTGGGAGGGACATCATTTCGTAGGAGGGGATTGGCGGTACGCCGCAGGACTAGAAGGTGTTTCTTCTGCGGGAAAGAGGGACATTTTGTTGAGGGATGTCCATCCCATGCCTTGTTGAGCAAAAAGTCGCCGGAAAACTGTTAATCCCAGGTTGTGTGGTGGACGACAACCTGGGAGTATGTATTTCGTCCGCTAGTTCTTCTCAGTTCCTTGTACCAGTGGAGGTGGTGGTTGGTACGAGAGTGGAGAGATTTTCTGTTCTTCTTGATAGTGGGTCCGGGGCTAATCTGGTTGACGCTCAGTTTGCTCAGGCTCAAGGTATGCATCTGAGTGTATTGGTCAAACCGATCCCTATATTCTCCATTGACGCCAGGCCTCTCGGCCAAGGTAGCTTTGTTCATGAGGTTCATAACATTGACCTTCGGGTAGGGGCAATACATAGGGAACTATTATCTTGTTATGTGTTGGAGGGTCTACCTACTCCTATTGTGTTGGGACTTCCTTGGTTGGTTAAACATAACCCTGTGATTAATTGGCAGTCCAGAGATATAAGCCAATGGGGTGAGTTTTGCAAAAGTAACTGCATGAACACAGTCATCAGTGCGGTCGTGCCTAGTACTTTGCCTCCTTTTTTGGAGGACTTTGGGGATGTGTTCTCTGAGGAGGGGTGTCAGGAGTTGCCTCCTCATCGCGTGTATGACTGCTTTATTAATTTACTTCCTGATGCTAAGTTACCTAAAGCTAGGTTATATAACCTTTCTGGTCCTGAGAGGCAGGCTATGAAAGATTATATTTCGGAAAGTCTGGCCAAAGGGCATATTAGACCTTCATCTTCCCCAGTGGCCGCGGGGTTCTTCTTTGTGAAGAAAAAAGATGGAGGCCTACGCCCTTGCTTGGATTTCCGCGAACTTAATCGGATTACTGTTCGAGATCCGTATCCACTCCCTCTGATTCCTGATCTCTTCAATCAAATTGTTGGCGCCAAATGGTTCTCTAAATTGGATCTCAGGGGGCGTATAATCTGATTAGGATAAAAGAGGGGGATGAGTGGAAAACGGCGTTTAACACGCCGGAGGGACATTATGAGAACCTTGTCATGCCTTTTGGTCTGACTACTGCACCAGCAGTATTCCAACATTTTGTTAATGACATTTTTCGTCATCTGGTGGGGCTGTTTGTGGTCGTATATTTGGATGACATTTTAATTTACTCACCAGATCTTGTGTCTCACCAGGAGCATGTGAGACAGGTGTTGCAGATCTTGCGAGACAATAAACTATACGCCAAACTGGAAAAGTGTGTATTCGCCGTACAGGAACTTCAGTTTTTGGGTTTCTTGGTGTCAGCCTCCGGTTTCCGTATGGACCCTGAAAAGGTGAGAGCAGTGCTTGAATGGGATCAGCCAGAGGATCTTAAGGCTCTGCAGCGTTTTCTGGGGTTTGCTAACTACTACCGGAAATTTATTTGTAATTTCTCATCTGTTGTCAAACCTCTCACTGACATGACAAGAAAAGGGACGGATTTTTCTAAATGGTCGGACAAAGCTTGCAAGCTTTTTCCTCTTTGAAAAAATGTTTTGCTTCGGCACCCGTTCTCATCCAACCAGATGCATCACAGCCGTTCGTTGTGGAGGTGGACGCGTCTGACGTAGGGGTGGGTGCAATATTGTCCCAGGGTCCGTCCCCTGGTAAATGGCATCCGTGCGCTTTCTTTTCTAAAAAATTGTCGTCCGCCGAAAGGAATTATGATATCGGCAATAGGGAACTTTTGGCCATTAAGTTGGCTTTTGAAGAATGGCGTCACTTTTTGGAGGGGGCAGTCCACCCGGTCACCGTCATTACTGATCACAAGAACCTGCTGTATTTGGAATCTGCTAAGCGTCTGAATTCCAGACAAGCTCGATGGTCGTTGTTTTTTACCAGGTTTAATTTTGTTGTCACTTATCGCCCTGGATCTAAGAATGTTAAGGCGGATGCCTTGTCTCGCAGTTTCCCAGGGGCCGGGAAAATGGATGACCCGATTCCTATCCTTCAGGAGGGGGTGGTAGTGTCGGCTGTATGTTCTGAGCTTGAGGAGGAGGTGTTAGAGGCTCAGGGGGACGCCCCTGCAGGACCTCCAGGGAGACTGTTTGTCCCAAATCAGTTGAGACAAAAGGTTATTGAGGCACATCATAATTCTGCTTTAGCAGGACATCCAGGGAGTAAGGCTACTTTAGATCTCCTTTCTCGCCGGTTTTGGTGGCCTAACGTTAATAAAGATGTTTTAACTTTTGTCGCGTCCTGTGGGGTTTGTGCTCGCTCTAAGACCCCTCATACCCGTCCGTCTGGGACCCTCTTACCCTTGAAACTTCCGGAGCGTCCATGGACTCATTTGTCTATGGACTTCATCACGGACCTTCCTCAGTCGTCAGGGAAGACTGTCATACTGGTGGTTGTTGACAGGTTCAGTAAGATGGCACATTTCATTGCTCTTCCTGCCCTCCCTAATGCTAAAACTCTGGCGCAGGTGTTCATTGGGGAGATTGTGAGACTTCATGGGTTGCCTTCTGATGTGGTGTCAGATAGGGGGTCTCAGTTTGTGTCCAAGTTTTGGAGGGCATTTTGTTTACGTCGGGGGATGCAATTGTCATTTTCCTCGGCTTTTCATCCGCAGACCAATGGTCAGACAGAGCGTCTGAATCAAAGCCTAGAGACTTATCTTCGGTGTTTTGTCTCAGAGAACCAGGAGGACTGGTCTTCTTTCTTGCCTCTGGCAGAGTTCGCTCTTAACAACAGGCGGAGCGAGTCCACTGGTAAGTCCCCGTTTTTTGGGGCATATGGTTTTCATCCCCAGTTTTGTACATTCAATGGGGGGGGCCCTTCTGGGGTTCCTGAGGAGGAGCGTTTCTCGTCGTCACTTGCTTCAGTGTGGAGAGGTGTATTGAATAATCTGAGTGCTATGGGGAACCGTTATAAACGTATGGCTGATAGGAGGAGAGTTTCTGGTCCAGATCTTAATGTGAACGATCTGGTATGGTTGTCTACCAGGAATATAAAACTTAAAGTTCCCTCCTGGAAGCTGGGCCCCAGATTCATCTGGCCGTACAGGATCAGTTCCATAATTAATCCTGTGGCATTTCGTCTGGACCTCCCTCCTACGTTTAAAATCCACAATGTGTTCCACAAGTCATTACTTAAGAGGTACGTGGCACCAGTCATACCATCACCTCTACCTCCTCCTCCAGTGGTGGTCAATGGTAACTTGGAGTTTCAAGTGTCAAAGATCATTGACTCACGTCTGAATCGCCGGTCCCTTCAGTACTTGGTGCATTGGAAGGGGTATGGTCCAGAGGAGAGGACGTGGGTTCCTGCGTCTGACATTAACGCAGATCGTTTGGTGCGGACCTTCCACAGAACTCACCCGGGCAAACCTGGCCCTGAGGGTCCGGAGGCCCCTCGTAGAAGGGGGGGTACTGTCATGTGTGCATCGCCACGAAGATCGTCGCGGTTGCACATTCTGACTTCTCACAGCTGAGTTGCTGTTTCTTTGTGTTTGGCAGTTAGGGAGTTAATTCTGTCTGTGCTCAGTTCTGGGACTGGGTGCAGTTTCTCCCGGCTGCAATTAATTATTTGTTGATTGGTTTCCTTTAAATCTCTGGTTGTCTGTGTTGGGAGTTGCCAGTGAAATTCTTCATGCAGACCACAGATAGGATTGTATCTGTATAGACTTAAGTTAAAGAGCTCCTTAGTTGTTTTAAGCTCACCTTGCTTAGAGTTTAATATCCCAGATCATTTATGTTCCTTCTGTGTTTGAGTGTGTATGCAAGTCTGTGTTTTCTCCAGTCTGTCTTATATGTCTAATCTGTGTATTTAGCAGAGATCAGCCCATATCCCTTTGGTGGTAATCAGAATCCTTCTTAGGACTGATTACAGGGTTCAGGGACTGATAGGAGACAGGGTTAGGCTGGAGACTTGGACCTCTGAACCATTATCAGTACCTCCAAGGTGAGGGATTAGTTAGGACCCCAGTTTAGGGTCAGGTTAGACCCCCGGTCCTCCTCTTTCCTGTGACAGTGTATCAAGTCCTCAAGATTAACCCTGAGTTCAACGGATATCGTGTCAGGTAAATCTATTCTATATTACATGCTGATGTTGCTAATCTATATGTTGTATAGAGTGTTGTTCTTTTAAGAATAGTTTACTGACATCGTACACATATCATAAGACCGCGTGACATTTTTTCAGGCTTTGGGGTTATTGTACGATGAGCCTAATGTCACTGATCAAGCTGAAAAAGCCTTGTTGGCATTAAATCAGGGTCTTGATGACGCTGAGTTATACTGTCAGAGATTCCGTAGGTGGGCAGTCCTGACCAAGTGGAATGACGACGCTTTGGCGGCCCTTTTTCGGAAGGGTCTGTCAGATAATGTAAAGGATGTTATGGTGGGATTCTCTATGTAGAGAAATGTATGCACAGCCTATATGGAGGTGCAAGAGTAGGTGCCCAAACCATAAGAAGAAAAAGAGACTCTGCACTCAACTTAACGTGGAAGGTAAAAGGAAGGATTTTATTGTGGTCCAAAGAAAGTAGTAGTACACAGGGAACTACTACTTTCTTTGGACCACAATAAAATCCTTCCTTTTACCTTCCACGTTAAGTTGAGTGCAGAGTCTCTTTTTCTTCTTATGGTGGGATTCTCTGTCCCCTCTGGTCTCAATGATTCTATGTCATTAGCGATTCAAATTGACAGACGTTTGCGTGAGCGGAGAAGTATGCGTGGAGTGGTGTTGCCTTGTGAGCCAGCTTCTGAGCCCATGCAGTGTGATGGAGTGGTGTCTGGGGCACAGCGTCATGAGTTTCGAAAGCGCAATGGGTTATGTTTCTACTGTGGTGATGCCTCTCATGCTATTTCAGTCTGCCCTAAGCGGGGAAGACGTTTTGCACGCTCAGTTGTCTTGGGTAGTGTTCAGACTAAGTTTTTATTAACTGTCACTCTGATATGCTCTCTGTCCTCATTTTCTGCTCAGGCTTTCGTTGATTCTGGAGCAGCTATTAACCTGATGGATTATGATTTTGCTAAACGTTGTGGATTTCCCTTGATACCCCTACAGAAGTCTATTCCCCTACTGGGGATCGATTCTACCCCTTTGGCTGAGAATAAACCTCAGTTCTCTACTCAGGTGATAATGAGGGTTGAACCTGATCATCAGGAGTGCTGTAAATTTTTGGTTCTGTATAATCTGCATGATATTATCGTACTGGGCTTCCCTTGGTTGCAGTCTCATAATCCTGTTTTGGATTGGAAATCTGTGTCTGTAACCAGTTGGGGCTGCCAATGTGTTAATACTAACACTCCTGTTTTTTTCTGCCTCCCCCCAGGCTCAGGATGTTCCTGACTTTTGATTGATTTTTCTGATGTGTTTAGCGAAAGTAAATCTGCATCCTTGCCTCCCCATAGGAGCTATGACTGCGCT
This sequence comes from Oophaga sylvatica, assembly GCA_033576555.1. Classification (NCBI taxonomy): domain Eukaryota; kingdom Metazoa; phylum Chordata; class Amphibia; order Anura; family Dendrobatidae; genus Oophaga; species Oophaga sylvatica. The sequence continues at coordinate 362,881,104 of JARQOD010000004.1, read as the reverse complement.
ATTGAATTAGTGCCTGGTAGTAAATTCCCTAAAGGTCGCCTTTTTAACTTGTCTGTACCTGAACATGACGCTATGCGGTCTTATATCAAGGAATCATTGGAGAAGGGTCATATCAGACCATCCTCTTCACCCTTAGGTGCCGGTTTTTTCTTTGTGGCCAAAAAGGATGGTTCATTAAGGCCGTGTATTGATTATCGTCTTTTGAACAATATTACTGTAAAATATCAATACCCGTTACCTTTGATTTCTGACCTGTTTTCCAGGGTGAAAAACGCTACTTGGTTTACCAAGCTTGACCTCAGGGGGGCATATAACCTTATTCGCATTAAGCACGGGGATGAATGGAAGACGGCATTCAATACCCCTGAGGGGCATTTTGAGTACCTTGTGATGCCCTTTGGGCTCACTAATGCTCCTTCTGTCTTCCAGTCCTTCATGAATGACATTTTCAGGGATTTTGTGGATAAATTTCTGATTGTTTATTTGGATGATATCTTGATTTTTTCTAATGACTGGGACTCTCATGTGAAACATGTTCGAACTGTATTTCAGATTTTGAGAGAGAATGCTCTGTATGTGAAGGGATCAAAGTGTCTTTTTGGCGTACAGAGGATCTCATTTCTGGGATTCATTTTGTCCCCATCTGTTATTGAAATGGACCCGGTCAAGGTTCAGGCCATCTGTGATTGGGTCCAACCTACTTCATTAAAGGCTCTTCAAAGATTTTTGGGTTTTGCCAATTTTTATCGTAAATTTATTGGTAATTTCTCGGTTATTGTTAAACCATTGACTGATTTGACCAGAAAGGGTTCTGATGTGGTGAATTGGCCTCCTGAGGCAGTCTCTGCATTTCAGGAACTTAAGCAGAGATTCACTTCTTCTCCTGTTCTACGGCAGCCTGATGTTTCTCTGCCATTTCAGGTGGAGGTTGATGCCTCTGAAATTGGGGCAGGTGCCGTTTTGTCCCAAAAAGATCCAGAGACCTCTAAAAGTAACCCTTGTGCCTTTTTCTCTCGAAAATTTTCTCCTACTGAACGTAATTATGACGTGGGTAATCGGGAGTTATTGGCCATGAAGTGGGCTTTTGAAGAGTGGAGACATTGGCTGGAGGGAGCCAAACATCAGGTGGTGGTCCTTACGGACCATAAGAATCTGGTTTATCTGGAATCTGCCAAGCGACTCAATCCTAGACAGGCCAGGTGGGCCTTGTTTTTTCACACGTTTTAATTTTGTGGTTTCCTTTCTTCCTGGCACTAAGAATGTTAAGGCGGATGCCCTCTCGAGGAGTTTCCTTGCGGACTCTCCTGAGTTATCTGATCCTTCTGTTATTTTGAAAGAGGGTGTAGTTCTTTCCGCCATCTCACCCAATTTGAGACTTGCTCTGGAAGGGTGTCAGGAGGATAGGCCCGAGCGCTGCCCTGTTGGAAAATTGTTTGTCCCGGACCAGTGGAAAAAGAGTGTGATGTCTGAGATTCATTGTTCCGCGTTGGCTGGGCATCCCGGAATTTTTGGTACCAGACACTTGGTTAGTCGGTCCTTTTGGTGGCCTACCTTGTCTCGTGATGCCAGGGATTTTGTGCAGTCCTGCGGGACTTGCTCTCGCTCCAAGCCTTGCTCTCGCTCTAGTGGTTTGTTGATGCCATTGCCTGTGCCCAAGAGACCATGGACCCATATCTCTATGGATTTCATTTCCGACCTCCCTGTTTCTCAGAGAATGACCGTCATCTGGGTGATTTGTGATAGGTTTTCCAAGATGATACATCTTGTGCCATTACCTAAGTTGCCTTCCTCCTCTGAATTGGTGCCTTTGTTCCTTCAGCACGTGGTTCGTTTACACAGCATTCCTGAGAACATTGTGTCTGACAGAGGAGTCCAGTTTGTTTCCAGATTTTGGAGGACCTTTTGTTCTAAACTTGGTGTTCAATTGTCTTTCTCCTCGGCGTTTCATCCTCAGACCAATGGTCAAACTGAGAGAACAAACCAGACATTGGAGACTTATCTAAGATGCTTTGTGTCTGCTGATCAGGATGACTGGGTCTCTTTTTTGCCTTTGGCTGAGTTTGCTCTTAATAATAGGGCTAGCTCTGCCACTTTGATGTCTCCATTTTTCTGTAATTCTGGGTTTCACCCTTGATTTTCTTCAGGACAGACGGAGGCTTCTGTCTGTCCAGGTGTTGACTCTGTTGTGGAGCGTATGCAACAGATTTGGGACCAGGTAGTGGAGAGGTTGTCCCTCTCTCAGGAGAGGGCCCAGCGGTTTGCTAACCGGCATAGGACTGATGGTCCTCGGTTTAAAGTGGGGGACTTGGTCTGGTTGTCCTCAAGAAATATTCCTATGAGAGTGGCATCTCCTAAATTTAAGCCTAGGTTCATTGGACCTTATAAGATAATGGAGATTCTTAATCCTGTTTCTTTTCGTTTGCTTCTTCTAGGGACATTTAAGATCCATAACGTGTTCCACAAGTCCTTGTTGAAGAGGTTTGTTGAGCCAGTGGTTCCTACTGCTTTGCCTCCTGACCCTGTTCTGGTTGAGGGCAATATGGAGTTTGTGGTTGAGAAAATATTGAATTCTCGTTTTTCTAGACGGAAACTCCAGTATTTGGTTAAGTGGAGAGGTTATGGTCAGGAAGACAATTCTTGGGTGTTTGCTTCGGACATCCATGCTAGGAGACTCATCCGTGCGTATCATAGAACTCATCCTGACCGACCTGGTTGCTCAAGTGAGGGTTCGGTGACCCCTCCTCAAGGGGGGGTACTGTTGTGAATGGACTTGAAATGAGTTCTGAGCAGAGGCTCCCTCTGGTGGTTACAAGCGGTACTGGACTGTCCAGTGAAGATTGTGAGGAGTGGGAATCAGGTGTTACTGACTGGTCTTATATAAGGGAGTCGCCTTCCCATCAAGGTTGCCGGTGATCAATTGTTCTGGTCTCAATCCTTGAGTCCTGTTTCCTTTGTAGCCTGCTGTGTCGTGTCTGCATCTCCTGCTAACAGATAAGACATTTTCTTCTTTTGTTTTTGTGCTTGATTTTTGCATTTTGTCCTGCACTTCTGTGGGGGCCTTCAGGGTCCCCTCGGGGGCTTTTGCCCTCTCAGTTTAGTTCAGCCACTGATGTTTGTACTTTTGCTTTTTCCAGTTTTTTCAGTGGCTGCTGTTTTGATTTTGTTACACCAGAGAACTAATTTAGGTGGTAGAGGTCGTGTGATCTCAGGTGATTTTGAAATTAGTAGAGTTGGTGCTTTTCAGGGTTTTTTTGGATTGCAGTAAGTGCCCTTCCTATCCTTTTCTATTTAGGTAGTTTGGGCCCCAACGTTTGCTCATACTATTTTCTGTCTGTGTCAGTATTTCATCTTGTCTAACCGCCATTACATGTTTGGGGGCTTTCTATGTTCTTTGGGGATCTGCTCCGGGGCAGATAGCTTTCCTCTTTCTATCTTTAGGTGTAGTTAGTTTCTCAGGCTGTGACGAGGCGTCTAGGACCAACGTAGGAACGCTCCACGGCTGCCTCTAGTTGTGGTGGTTAGTCAGGGTACTGCAATCTCATAGTTTCCAACTTCTCTGGTGTATTGCCTTTTTTACCTGCACTCCTCAGCTACCGAAACATAACAATTGGGTATCAGCGTACTCAGGACAAATTGGACAACAACTTTTGGGGTCCAATTTCTCCTGTTACACTTGTGAAAATAAAATATTGGGGACGAAAAAATCATTTTTGTAAAAAAAAAAAAGATTTTTATTTTACAGCTGTACGTTATAAACTTCTGTGAAGCACTTCGGGGTTTAAAGTGCTCACCACACATCTAGATAAGTTCCTTGAGGGGTCTAGTTTCCAAAATGGTGTCATTTGTTGGGGGTTTCCACTGTTTAGGCAGATCAGGAGCTCTCCAAACACGACATGGCATCCAGCCAATTCTGTGTTGAAAAAGTCGAACGGCGCTCCTTCCCTTCCAAACTCTGCCATGCACCTAAACAGTGGTTTACCCCCACATATGGGGTATCAGCGTACTCAGGACAAATTGCACAATAACTTTTGGAGTCTTGTTACCCTTGGGAAAATAAAATTGGGGTGAAAAGATCATTTTTGTGGAAAAAATATGATTTTTAATTTTACGGCTCTACGTTATAAACTTGTGTGAAGCACTTTGGGGTTCAAATTGCTCACCAAAGATCTAGATAAGTTCCTTAGGGGGTCTAGTTTCCAAAATGGGGTCACTTGTGGGGGGTTTCCACTGTTTAGGCACATCAGGGGCTCTCCAAATGCAACATGGCGTCCAATCTCAATTCCAGCCAATTTTGTTTGGAAAAAGTCAAATGGTGCTCCTTCCATTCCGAGCTCTGCTGTGCGCCCAAACAGTGGTTCCCCCCCACATATTGGGTATCAGCGTACTCAGGACAAATTGGACATCAACTTTTGTGGTCCAATTTCTCCTGTTACTCTTGGGAAAATAAAAATTAGTGACTAAAAGATAATTTTTGTGGGAAAAAAATAGGATTTTTTATTTTCATGCTCGGGCATTATAAACTTGTGTGAAGCACTTGGGGGTTCAAAGTGCTCACCAAAGATCTAGATAAGCTCCTTAGGGGGTCTAGTTTCCAAAATGGGGTCTTTTGTGGGGGTTTCCACTGTTTAGGCACATCTGGGGCACTGCAAACGGAACATGACCCCCATCAACGTCTGCATTCCAAAACGTTACTACTTCCTTTCCAAGCCCTGTCATGCGCCCAAACAGTTTCCCCCCCCCCACATATAGGGTATCAGCGTACTCAGGACAAATTGGACAACAACTTTTGGGGTCAAATTTCCTTGGGAAAAATCAAAAATTTGGGATTAAAAAATCATTTTTGTGGAAATTTTTTTTTTTTATTTTTCAGACCCAGGCATTATAAACTTTTGTGAAACACTTGGGGGTTCAATGTGCTCACAACAGATCTAGATAAGTTCCTTAGGGGGTCTAGTTTCCAAAATGGTGTCACTTGTGGGGGGTTTCCACTGTTTAAGCACATCAGGGGCTCTCCAAACACGACATGGCGTCCAATCTCAATTCCAGCCAATTTTAGTTTGAAAAAGTCAAACGGCGCTCCTTCCCTTACGAGCTCTGCCGTGTGCCCAAACAATGCTTTTCCTCCACATATTGGCTATTGGCGTACTCAGGAGAAATTGCACAACAACTTTATCTGTCCATTTGCTTCTTTTACCCTTGTGAAAATAAAAAAAAAGTTTGTAATAGATCATTTTTGTGGCTAAAAAGTTAAATATTCATTTTTTCCTTCCACGTTGCTTCAGCTCCTGTAAAGCACCTGAAGGGTTAATAAACTTCTTGAATGTGGTTTTGAGTACCTTGAGGGGTGCAGTTTTTAGAATGGTGTCACTTTTGGGTATTTTCTGCTATATAGACCCCTCAAATTGACTTCAAATATGAGTGGTCCCTAAAAAAATGGCTTTGTAAATTTTGTTGTAAAAATGAGAAATCGCTGGTCAACTTTTAACCCTTATAATTTCCTAAGAAAAAAAAAATTTGGTTCCAAAATTGTGCTGATTTAAAGTAGACATGTGGGAAATGTTATTTCTTAACTATTTTGTGTGACATATTTCTCTGTTTTAAGGGAATAAAAATTCAAAGTTTGAAAATTGCTAAATTTTCAAAATTTTCGCCATATTTGCATTTTTTTCAAAAATAAACGCAAGTTATATGGAAGAAAGTTTACCAATATCGTGAAGTACAATATGTCACGAGAAAACAATCTCAGAATCGCGCAGATCCGTTGAAGCGTTCCAGAGTTATAACCTCATAAAGAGACAGTGGTCAGAATTGTAAAAATTGGCCCGGTCATTAACGTGCAAACCACCCTTGGGGATGAAGGGGTTAAAGGCTACGTGCCATCAGGAATACTAGCGTTTGGATGCAGCATATTTTCGCTGGTCCAAAATTCAACATTAGAAGCTCAGTGGATGGGATTTATAAAAATCCCATGCCCACTGTGCTTCTATTTAACGGTGAGTAAACTCACCCACGGTTCGAGATTACGAGCCACAGAATGTGAAGTTCTGTAGCGGAAATAGAATACCATTACATGCTGCAATTATGCATGTACCTAAAAACAAGTGCGGTAATCAGAACGCAGCGAAAATACGCAATGTCAAAAATGCTACTGTTCCTGATTGTGGGCACGTAGCCGAATAATAGGAGCAGAAATTCTGCAGTGTTGAAAACGCACCAAAAGCTCATTGTGGGAATGTAGCCTCAGGCTGCGTTCATATCACGTTTTCGCTACACACTGGGTTGCCAAACATCCTTAAATTTACAGACAATCTGTAAAAACCTAGTGCTTTTCTTTGCTGTCCGTAGCGTTCCGCTGGAAGATGCACCATCTGTGATTTTTTTTTAAATTTTTCAGACATTTTTAATGCGCATGTGTGAAAAACGCTGACATGCGCAGTACAAATAGAAGAGTAACCACAGCGTACTGCGTACCCTGCAAAGAGCGGGATTCCTGGACACGTCCCTGCCTTCTCAGTGTTCGGGTTCAGGCAGGCCTGGTAAGTATGGCTGATCTCAGGCAATCCTGTCTCCTGCATCTGACTGCTGCTCGGAACAGCCTCCGAGCAGTCAGTGAATCTGACAACTCTCCTTCCTTGTGACAAGTTCTGACAAATAAACTGTCTGACTGATGTTCTCATGAGCTATCATATCAATCCTCCCTGCCCCCCTGTTGCTACCTCCAACCCCTGCACTGAAGCATCTTTACTGGAAAACCGCTGCACTGGCCCATTCAGAAGCAGTAGCTGCAGTGTGAATGCTGTCTGAGTGGACTAGTGCAGCCGTTTCCCAATAAAACCCTCTTAGGGTATGTTTCCACGTAGTGGAAACACTCAGTATTAGCTGCGGATTGAACGCTGCGTCCTACCGCAGCGTTTAATCCGCAGCGGCCAGATGTTCCTGCATAGTGGAGGGGATTTTATGAAATCCCGTCTCCACTATGCATCCGATTATGCGGGTGACACACCCGCGAAACTGGACATGCGGCGCGTCTTTTCAGAACGCAGCATGTCTATTTACCTTGCAGCGACGCTGCGTCGCCGCAAGGTAAATAGCACAGTCCTATGCAGCGGTGCGGCAATTCTGGATGTGTTCAATGAACACATCCGGAATCACTGCGCGTTCAGAAGGGGGCGGGGCTTTGGGTGGAGCGGGGTTTCCGCTCCGTCCAAAACGCCTGCACTCCGCTACGTGGAAACATACCCTTAGTGTAGTGGGTGGTATGTGGCCACAGGGGGGAGGTGAGGGTGATGTGATGGCCAATGTTACCATGGGTCAGGCATCTGTCAGAACTTCTCAGAAGGAATGAGGAGAAGTGTCAGATTCACTGACTGCTCACAGGCTGTTCCCAGCAGCTATCAGAGGTAGTGAAGAGGCAGAAGACAGGACTGTCTGACAGCTAGAGATCTGGCGAGTAGTGCTGGTGGATGGACAGAAGACCACCAGGATTGAGCTTCTGAAGATGGAGAAATGCACTGAGATTGCAGGTCGCAGGATGCAGTGACGAACAGGAGGCAGAGCAAAGGTTAACGGGTTTAATAACAGCGTAGTACTCCACGCAGGGAGGTGAGATGTTAAGGAGGGGGTATGAGGTACAGTATGGGCACGGTATAAACGGGAGGTGAGGTATACGGTAAAGCAAGTGTTCATGTAAAGGGAAAACTTATCAGTCCGCTGATTTCCTGGCTGCAGGGTCCTAGGCTCCAACGGTGACACCCGCGCAAGCGGTGAGCGTAGTCTCTGGTGAGGTCCTGAAGAAGTTGAGGTTCCCAATGAAGGAGGCGTATTCTTGCTGTCCTAAGCGGGGCCCTGTATCCACGGCTCATCACACGGGATGAGGCACAGTCTCTGTTATCTCCAGAGCGTGACACAGCTTGGCCGTGGCAGCGTGTGATGAATTACGCAGCCCTAGATGAATCACACGGTCAGTCTTAGGCGGTATGCGCACAGCAGTCACCGGACTGGTACGTATTAGACTTTCAGTCTCGGGGTCGACGGGCACACAGCAGATTGCTGTACACAGTCACGGTACCTAGATGCAGGGACTCAAAGGCGTGGGCCTGCGTCAACAAGTAGCTCCAAGGAGGGAGCACCGACCTTGTCCTGCTGCGCGCTTTGTCTTCCAGCCACATCTCTCCCTGCTTTCCCGTGTACCGCCCTTTTAATATCAGTCACGCCCCCTGCTGTCGAGTGCAAAGGTTGGTCCGGGCCAGAAAGCCTTCCCCCCGGCAACAATGGTGACAGTCCCAATAGTTCCGGCACCAACACAGGAAAGGTACCCCCAGTCAGGTCCATCTTCTTACACTCCCCCTCTCCTTTTGCTTGCTATTACACGGGCGAGAGTTCTTGTAATGCGCGTTGGCATTCCTCTATTCTTTTAACGATTCGTTGCCAAATAAATTGGTCTTGATTGTAACGATTAGGGGGAATCCCAGCTGTTGTTAACTCGGAGCACCGTAAGTCAGAAGGGTTAGCTGAGTCGCATTGAGTGGTCGAGTCAGGTTGTACGGGTGAGGCTGGAGACGTGCCCGTTTCCACTGGAACAGCTATTTCGGGAATGTCAGGCACTTGTCCCTCCCTTAAACCTACAGGCAGCTGTACAGGGCCTTCTTCTTCACAATCAGCAAAGACTGGCTTCAGGAGTATTTTGCACCTCCTCAGTTTGATCAGGATCTCTTGATAAACAGGGTCATAGGATATTCTGGTGAACTATTGAAGTGGAAGCGTTATCTTCCTCTTCAAGTTGAATCTCGTAGATGGGTCCTTCAGAGTCGATTCTACGCTTCACCTGGTACGGGTTCATCTCCCACCAGTACTCCAGTTTATCTCGAGGATGTTTATTCCGAACCAATACACAGTCCCCAGCTTGAAGAGCTGTCCCTCGCAGAGGAGTAGCTTCTGGATGTTCTAATTCCTGAAATCTGATCTGCACCAGACGGTGCAGAGTCTGCAGGTGATGGCGATGTTCTCAAACCCAGGTGGACACCCCCGTCCGTGAGTAGTCCTCCTCTGGGTCCAGCTCCAGCTCAGTAATCTCTCTTCCAGGTCGGCCAAACAGCAAGGTATAAGGAGTGTAACCAGTGGTACGATGCCTTCGGTTATTGTACACCCACACTAACTCAGCTAAGAACTCGGACCACCAGGCCTTCCGGTCTTCCTCCAGCGTTCTTAACATCTGAACCAGAGTGCCATTAAACCGTTCACACGCCCCATTTCCCTGAGGGTGGTAGGGCGTTGTCCGAGATTTCTCGATCTGGTACAGGCGGTGTAACTCCTCCATCACCTTTCCAAGAAAACAGGCGACCTGGCCAGAGTAAATTTGGTTTGGGCAGCCGTACACTTGAATGAAATACTTCCAAACGGCATGTGCAGCGGATTCAGCCATCTGATCACGTGTCGGGGTTACTACAGTGAACTTCGTGAAGTGGTCCGTCATCACCAGACAATGTTCATATCCTTGATGAGCTGGGCCTATTGTCAGATAGTCTATCATCAATACTTCCAGATGTGCCGAAGTCACAATAGTTTGTGTGGGAGCTCTCTGCTCTGGTGGTTTCGCCAACTCGCAACTCGCAAAAACAACACGGCCTTCAACTGAGGATGATAAACTAATCTTTGCAGCCACTGAAAAGTTTTCTCCTGACCGAAGTGGGCTCCTCTTTCATGCGCTTCTGTGGCTACCTTAGACAACAGCACCTCAGGAGTCAACACCTGCCAGGTGGCACCCAGCTCCGCTGAAGTTGGACCTTCCGATACAACAATCCATTCCTCATTTGGAGCCTTTCCCACTGCCGAAGGATCTGCAGAGCCCCCCGGGGATAGGGAGTCTCTCTCTCTGACTGGGAAGTTGTTTTAACGTTACCCACTGTCTCATTTGAGCGAGTTCCCCATCTTCTTGCTGTAACCGGACCCACTCATTACGGGACCGCCCCAATATACTTTCTCGGAACATCACCTGCTCCTGTTCCTGCGTGGCTGCCACCGTTCTGGCAGAATCTCGGAACTCAGGGACCTCTTCAGCTTCCAGTTCTTCATCTCGATTGGGCCCAGGTTTCCCATGTGGCACTTTGGATAGGGCATCCGCATAAGTATTCTCAGCTCCTGTCTTGTAGGCGATTTTATACTGAAACTTTGCCATCCGAGCCACCCAGCACTGCTCCAGGGCCCTTAATTTTGCATTTTCCCAATGGACTAAAGGGCTATTGTCGGTGCGTACCAGAACTTCGGAGCCAGACAAGTATTCGGCAAACTTCTCTGTCATAGCCCACACTAACACCAGCAGTTCCAGTTTGAATGAACTGTAATTGTCTGGATTTCTTTCAGAGTCATGGAGAGACCGACTCGCATAGGCGATTACTCGTTCCTTTCTGTCCTGAATCTGGGATAGCACAGCTCCGAATCCATACAGGCTCCCATCAGTGTGGAGAATAAATGGGTGTGAAAAGTCGGCATAGGCTAACACTGGCGCTTCAGTCAAAGCCATCTTCAGAGCTCGGATCGCTTTCTCCTGGCGTTCTCCCTATGGAACAGTTCTGTTCTTTGCGCCCGATGGCACCCCTTTCAAAAGTTCCAAGAGTGGGTTCACTATGCGAGTAAAGTTTTTCACGAATCGCCGATAGTACCCGATAAGCCCTAAGAAAGCCCGTACATCCTTCATGGTTTTTGGGGTAGGCCAATCCTGCACTGCCGCAATTTTCTCATGAGACGGCCTCACCCCTTCAGCAGAGACGACGTGTCCCAAGTACTCAATTTGGGTGCGAAACAGATGACACTTCTGAGGCTTTACTTTCAAACCGTGTCTTTGAAGACGGCTCAACACCTGTTCCAGTCTTTGAAGATGTTCCTTGAACGAGGCAGCATACACAATGATATCATCTAAGCAGATGAGGGTGGCCTCAAAGTTCAAGTCGCCTAAACACCTTTCCATCAATCGCTGAAAAGTACCAGGAGCGTTAGCCAGGCTGAAGGGCATCAGTTGAATTCGAATAGTCCCCTGGAAAGGATAAAGTCCGTCTTGGCTCGATCTTGCTTGGACATTGGTTCCTGCCAATAGCCGCTGGCTAGATCTAATGATGAGAAGTATTTAGTGCTTCCAAGGGCAGACAACGATTCTTCAATTGTTGGTAACGGATAGGAATCTTGCACAGTACAGGCATTGAGTTTGCGGTAATCCACACAAAAACGCAATGTACCATCTTTCTTTCGCACCAGCACGATGGGGGCAGCCCATGGGCTTTGACTGTCTCGGATGACACCATTCTGTAGCATCTGGGTCAGCATCCCTTTCACTTCTTGGTACATTTGCCGAGGTATTTGCCGGTACTGTTCTCTGATGGGTGCAGTATTTCCAGTCGTAATCTCATGCGTAATTGCGGTAGTGCAGCCGAAATCGTCCTCATGTCGTGCGAACACATTCTAATATCGCCCTAATAGAGCTTCCACCTGTTGGACCTGTTGTGGTGTAAGGTCTGTCAATTCGGCCCACATTTGTTCTAGTTTGCGGCGCCCCTCTCGTATGTGTTGGGGTTCTGGTGCTAAAGACGTATCTACAGCCACAGTCCAAGGATCTCCCTGCTTCACCGTCAATTGAACGGTCTGTGGTGATATCAACTCTTCTGACATGCCCAAAATTTGCGCCACCTCTCTGCTGGGGGAAAGCGTGATGTTACTTTCTCCCAAATTAACACATCGTACTGGGACCCTCCCATCATGTACAGTGGCTATCGTCCGCACAACAAGGAGCCCTGGAGGTAGTTGCTCCATAATAGCTGGCTCTACCTGTACCTTGACTCCTTACAGAAGGGTGCAGGCCCAGACGGGCAGGGTAAGCACGGTTTGTCCTGATGGCAAAACAAGATTAACAGAGGCTGGAATGATCACTCTTCCCAATGTCCTTCCATCACTGGAGGTCTCTTGGGCTTGAGCCACACAGATTAACTGTTGAAACACTCTTCTTTGGGGAGTGTGAGGTCTCCACTGTTTCAGGAACATGTCCGGGAATTCCTTCAGCACGTTCATTCCTAGGGTGACAGTGTGTTCATTACCTGCATCTCTGGTGGTCAGCACCATTCTCTTCCGTCCCAGGTCTTTACCGCAGATGGTAATTTGCATCCAGACTACCCCTGCGACTGGGATGGGCATGTGGTAAGCGGCCGTTAACTTAATCACGGGGCCCCACTCAAGCCGCATTGCTTCAGGAAAGTGTCGTCAGAAGTAGGTTTCAGGCATCGTGGTCACCTGTGAACCAGTGTCTACCAAACAGCGTACAGCCCGACCATCCATTTCGGCCCAGACGAGAGGACACATGGAAACTAGATTTGTGGGACTTCTGGTACTCCTTCTTGACTGTTCAGGTTCCGGGTGGCGTCCCCCAGGCTGGGGGCCTTCTAGTTTAATGGATGGATTGGCAAGGGTCTGCTCCATCGTGTGCACTCCCAAGCGAAATGTCCAGTTTCTTTGCAATTATAGCATGTAGAAGGTCCTTCTAGGTAGAACATTTTTGTCTCGCGATGAAGTTCAGGGCCATTTCTTCTTCCAGGCGGATTTGAGGTAACTACTGGTTTCTTCTTTGAATCAGCCAACTCTTCAAGTATATCTTTCTTTCCGCAACTCTTCCACCCATCCTGGTTGGGTGGCCATTGTCAAGGATACCTCTCCGCTCCGGACTTTCACCATCGGGACTGTCACCCCCTGCTCTTGCTCGCGTGTGCACGCCTCGCTACCCATCTCAGAAAATGTCATGCGTGGATTTACCCGTAAGCGCTCCCGCAAAGCCTGTTTTAGCAATACGTCTCTCAAGCCTGTCACCAACTGGTCCCGCAGCACTACATCAGTAGATCCTATGCCTATGCCGTCTTTTCTAGTAAAGGCAGTATTGATCTCCTGTAGCTCGTTCACGTACTGGGTCCACCGTCTCCCCCTCCCTTTGAACCCGACAAAACAAACTCATACATAACTCCCCTACATCAGTGGGGTCTCCTCCAGTATTTGTAAAACCTTGTTAAAGTAGGGAGCACCGACCTTGTCCAGCTGCTTGCTCTGTCTTCCCGCCAGATCTCTCCCTGCTTTCCCGTGCACCGCCCTTTTTATCTCATTCATGCCCCCTGCTGTCGAGTGCAAATGTTGGTCTGGGTGAGAAAGCCTTCCCCCCGGCAATAATGGTGACAGTCCCGATAGTTCTGGCACCGACGCAAGAATAGTACCCCCGGTCCGGTCCATCTTCTTACAGCACCTGCTAGATGGACATCATATGTAGGTAATAAAATGTGCACAGATTTACTATTATCTATGTGTATTAACATACTTGTGTGCACCTGTTTCTAAAAGTGTATATACAATATACAGCTCTGGCAAAAATTAAGAGACCACTGCACTATTTTATAAAAAATTAGCTTCTCTACATGTCTGACAGACATTCCATTCCAGTGTCAGTTGAATTCCAACTAGAGTAGGACAACAGGACAAGCAGGATGGCAAAACAAGTGCTAGGAATATCCAAAAAGTAATAGGAATGAAAAAATAACTTTTAACCATGCCAAAGGAGTTGAAAAGAAAAGTCTTGAGTGAGGAAAAGAAGGGCTCAATTCTGGCTTTACTAGCAGAGGGATACAGTGAGCGTCATGTTGCCTCCATCCTTATAATTTCTAAGACGGCAGTCCATTACAACAAGGTCAAGCAGAAGACATTGGGGACAACAAAGCTACAGACCAGCAGAGGGTGAAAACGACTCTCCACTGACCGGGATGACCGTCATCTTATTCGAATGTCACTCAGCAACCGCAGGATGACATCAAGTAACCTACAAAAGGAATGGACTGTTTTTTTCCAGCAGTACAATGCGCCATGCCACACAGCTAGGTCAATCAATGTGTGGATGAAGAGGACCACCACATCAAAGCCCTGTATTGGCCAGCCCAATCTCCAGACCTGAACCCCATTGAAAACCTCTGGAATGTAATCAAGAGGAAGATGGATAGTCACAAGCCATCAAACAAAGAAGAACTGCTTAAATTTTTGTACCAGGAGTTGCTTAAGGTCACCTAAAAGCAGTGTGAAAGACTGGTGGAAAGCATGCCAAGACTCATGAAAGCTGTGATTAAAAATCATGGTTATTCCACAAAATACTGATTTCTGAACTCTCCCTGAGTTAAAGCATTAGTATTGTTGTTTATAAATGATTATGAACTTGTTTTCTTAGCTTTATTTGAGGTCTGCAAGCACTGCATTTTTTGTTAGTTTGACAATTTCTCATTTTCTGAAAATAAATACAAAATTTATTGCTTGGAAATTTGGAGACATGTTGTCAGTAGTTTATAGAGTAAAAGAGCAATTTACATTTTACTCAAAAATATACCTATAAAGAGAAAAATCAGACAAAAGGAAAATTTTGCAGTGGTCTATTTTGGACCAGCCACGAATTTTTGTCCAGGAAAAATCGAATATGAGGATGGTAACCCTGGCAACACATCAGTAGCGCCATTCTGGTTTCCATCTGAAGTGTTGAAAACCAGGATTCAGGGGTATACGCAACTGGGCCAATGATTATAATGAAGCAGGTGGACTTGCTTTATGTTCTGTCTGATCCAGTGGCGAACACTGCCAGCTTGGGGCCCCTGTGCAAGAAATGTGTCTGGGCCCCCCTCCATTTATGTCAACAAAGCTACAGATATATATACACTGCTCAAAAAAATAAAGGGAACACTCAAATAACACATCCTAGATATGAATGAATGAAAATTTCTCGTTGAATACTTTGTTTCTGTACAAAGTTGAATGTGCTGACAACAAAATCACACAAAAATCATCAATGGAAATCAAATGTATTAACCAATGGAGGCCTGGATTTGGAGTCACACACAAAATTAAAGTGGAATGTAATGACCTTAAAACAAGTCAAAATGATGCTCAGCAGTGTGTGTGGCCTCCACGTGCCTGTATGACCTCCCTTGTGCCTGTATGACCTGTGGTGCAATGTGACGTTGGTGGATGGACATGATGTCCCAGATGTGCTCAATCGGATTCAGGTCTGAGGAATGGGCGGGCCAGTCCATAGCTTCAATGCCTTCATCTTTCAGGAACTGCTGACACACTCTAGCCACATGAGGTCTGGCATTGTCCTGCATTAGGAGAAACCCAGGGCCAACCGCACCAGCATATGGTCTCACAAGAGGTCTGAGGATCTCATCTCGGTACCTAATGGCAGTCAGGCTACCTCTGGCGAGCACATGGAGGGCTGTGTGGCCCTCCAAAGAAATGCCACTCCACACCATTACTGACCCACTGCCAAATCGGTCATGCGGAAGGATGTTTCAGGCAGCAGATCGCTCTCCACGGTGTCTCAAGACTCTGTCACGTCTGTCACATGTGCTCAGTGTGAACCTGCTTTGATCTGTGTAGAGCACAGGGCGCCAGTGGCAAATTTGCCAATCCTGGTGTTCTGTGGCAAATGCCAAGCGTCCTGCATGGTGTTGGGCTGTGAGCACAACCCCCATCTCTGGACGTCGGGCACTCAGACCATCCTCATGGAGACTGTTTCTAACCGTTTGTGCAGACACATCCACATTTGAGGCCTGCTGGAGGTCATTTTGAAGGGTTCTGGCAGTGCTCCTCCAGTTCCTCCTTGCACAAAGGCAGAGGTAGCAGTCCTGCTGCTGGGTTGTTGCCCTCCTACGGTCCCCTCCATGATTCCTGGTGTACTGGCCTCCTGGTAGCACCTCCAGCCTCTGGACACTACGCTGACAGACACAGCAAACCTTCTTGCCACAGCTTGCATTTATGTGCCATCCTGGATGAGCTGTACTACCTGAGCCACTTGTGTGGGTTGTAGAGTCCGTCTCATGCTACCACGAGTGTGAAAGCACAACCAACATTCAAAAGTGACCAAAACATCAGCCAGAAAGCATTGGTACTGAGATGTGGTCTGTGGTCCCCACCTTCAGAACCACTCCATTATTGAGTGTGTCTTGATATTTGCCAATAATTTCCATCTGTTGTCTATTCAATTTGCACAACAGCATGTGAAATTGATTGTCAATCAGTGTTGCTTCCTAAGTGGACAGTTTGATTTCACAGAAGTTTGACTTACTTGGAGTAATATTATGTTGTTTAAGTGTTCCCTTTATTTTTTTGAGCAGTGTATGTATACATGTGGTCAAAATTGATGGTACCCCTCGTTCAATGACAGAAAAACCCACAATGGTCACAGAAATAACTTGAATCTGACAAAAGTAATAATAAATAAAAAATCTCTGAAAATGAACAAATGAAAGTCAGACATTGCTTTTCAACCATGCTTCCACAGAATTTTTTAAAAAGTAAAACTCATGAAATAGGTCTGGACAGAAATGATGGTATCACTTAAAATAATGTGACAAAAGGGACACGTTAAGTCAAGGTGTGTCCACTAATTAGCATCACAGGTGTCTTACAATCTTGGAATCAGTGAGTGAGCCTGTATAGAGGGCTACAGATACTCACTGTGCTGTTTGGTGACATAGTGTGTATCACACTCCACATGGACCAGAGGAAGCGAAGGAAAGAGTTGTCTCAGGAGATTAGAGATAAAATTATAGACAAACATGTTAATCCTGTTTCACACTTCCGTTTTCTGGCGTCAGTCAAAATCCGTCGTTAGCAGAAAAAAACGGATCAGACGGATTTGCCTGGCGGTTCCGTCTTTTTCCCATAGACTTGCATTAGCGACGGATTATGACGGAAATCCTTCCTTTTCGTCCGTCGTGTGACGGATCCGTCATAAAATTGCTGTCCGTCGGGCGGAAAAAAAACGTCTATAGGAACGTTTTTTGTCTGCGTCAAAAAGACGGATGGTGACGGATCCGCTTGCGTCCATCATCTTCTAGAATGGACGCCTATGGCCGACGGATGCGTCACCGTCTGTCACATGACGGAATCCCAGAAGAATTTCCCTTCCATAAATTTGACCTCTCTCTCTCACACTCTCCCTCCCTCTCTCTCTGTCTCTCTCCCCTCATGAGAGTTCTATTCCTTTAAACTTCATATACTGGCTTCTGAGATGGATCCGTCAAAAAAAACGGATCCAGTGCATCAATTTTTTTAAATGGATCCGTTTTTTCACATTTTGACAGATTTTGACTGACGCCACAAAGCGGAAGTGTGAAACAGGCCTTAAAGGTAAAAGTTATAAGACCATCTCCAAGAAGCTTGATGTTCCTGTGACTACAGTTGCACATATTATTCAGAAATTTAAGCTCCATGGGACTGTAGCCAACCTCCCTGGACGTGGACGCAGGAGGAAAATTGATGACAAATCAAAGAGACAGATAATACGTATGGTAACAAAAGAGCCCAGATTAAGCCCAGATTAAACAGATTAAGAAAGAGCTGAAACATGTCGTCTGGCAAAGGCAACCTTCAAACATGAGACAACTGGAGCAGGTTGCTCTTGAGAAGTGGTCCAAAATACCTGTCGAGAGGTGCAGAAGTCTCATTGACAGTTACAGGAATCGTTTGATTGCAGTGATTGCCTCAAAAGGTTGTGCAACAAAATATTAAGTTAAGGGTACCATCATTTCTGTCCAGGCTTATTTCATGAGTTTTTTTTTTTAAATTCTGTGGAAGCATGGTTGAAAAGCAATGTCTGACTTTCATTTGTTCATTTTCATAGACTTTTGATTTATTATTACTTTTGTCGGATTCAAGTTATTTCTGTGATCATTGTGGGTTTTTCTGTCATTAAACGAGGGGTACCAACAATTTTGACCATGTATGTTGTGAGACAGTAAGAGCGTATGTATTGAATGGGGTGTACATTTCACAGGTACTTTGCTGACTTGTATAAGAGGAATGTGTGCCTTTGTAAAACTAGTGGTGGAGAAAGGTCATTACACCATCCATTCAAGTACACGTTTGCAGCTCAAACCTGTGGCCACTCAGGTGATAATTAGGAAACCAGAAGTAGGTGTCTGGGAATACAGACAGGGAGCTAGTTTAGTCTGGACACAGGAAGGTGTCCCGGCACAAGAAACAGTCTCCAAGTGTTAGAGCTAGTTTAGTCTGGACACAGGAAGGTGTCCCGGCACAAGAAACAGTCTCCAAGTGTTAGAGCTGGCTTAGTCTGGACACACAGGAAGGTGTCCCGGCACAAGAAGCAGTCTCCAAGAGTGTTAGAGCTGTCGTAGTCTGGACACAGGAAGGTGTCCCGGCACAAGAAGCAGTCTCCAGGAGTTTGAGCTATCTCAGTCTGGGTGCAGGAAGTACCCCGGACACAGGAGTAGTCTCAGTGAGAATCCGTGCGAATAGCGGCTGAATAGGAGTGGATCTCTCTCAAGTCTGGACGCTGAAGGGGCCTTCAGACACAAGGAGGAGTATCTGTGAAACTCCATACTGGTAATGTGTCGACCCGCCACCACAATTGTGGATTACCAGGGCAATGGGGTACTCAGAGCCGAGCCCGTAGAAGTCTATGGGGTTTGTCACAGGTAGCTGTGGCTCGGTCTGTGGCCCGGGCGGTCTGGCGTATGTTGGGGATATATTTACAGGGGATAGGTTTATATACAGTTCGTGACGCCACCTGTAGTCTTCTGGTAATTAGTACCAGCGCTGCTGTAGATCTCTGAGGGGATGGTGATGCAGCTAGATGTCGGGTCCCCTACAGGTGGGACTGGTCCCTCAAAGTCTATGGGATTTGTGAAGTCGGGTGCAGATAAAGAACACAGTCTCACACGGTCAGCGTCTTTCCATACCTTTACTTGTAAGATGTTCAGGCAGGTCCCAGGGAGGCTGATCCAAGGAGAGTGTATCTTGAGACAGCAGCTGGACAAGTTAGGGGCCTCCTTTACTTCCAATACAACGAGTACAACCAGCCTGAAGCGTAGTTCCCTCAAAATCTCCAGCTAATCTATAGCTGTACCGCCCAGTCAGCTTTGTGTTAGGAGCCTTCCTGCGAGGAAGCTGAATTCTTATCTTGCCGTGCACTGACTCAAAGTCTTCACTTCCCCTGACCCCAGTTACGTACTGACTATAAGGGCTTGTTTGCCGCGACCTAAGGTCCGGTAAATTCCTGGTTTTCTTATCACTATGCTTGAAACAGTAGTGATCCTTCGGTCCCCAGTGACCGGTTGCAATGTGCAGGACTTCTTCAATCCGTAAGCACTATCCCAATAAACCACTGTGCCTTTCGCCTTGTCCTCGCTGGTAACATAAGCACTCACACTAGCCAAGGGTCGAGCAGTCACTTCTTTCTTTTCCTTCACTTCAAAGTTAGTTACAGATGCTCAGTTATCAATAGGCAGGAGCACGTCTCTGAACCTTATACCGTCCTTTAGACAGGATGCTGAAGACTTTCTGCACTAAACTTCTTCTTTCCTTCCAGTGTATGCTGATGAGGTACAGCTCTGACTAGGCTAAGGTGAATTAAAGCACCTATACTAGACTCCACTTTCCAAAGCTGGTGATAGAGCAATCTGGACTGCTTCCTCCCTCCAGACGTCTTCTCTCTCTGAAGTCTCCACACAGACTGACTAAATCACTCCAACACATACCACCTTGACCACTCCCTCAAGAGTAAACTCCACTACCCTAAGGGTGTGTCTAGTATATGTTGAGTGAATGGATATTTAGCATTAAACTGCTGTCTCGCCACACACTCTCCAGGGTACTGCGTGTGCCTAACACCAGGGCTACACATTCCCCCATGGTAAAAGACAGCACTCCCGGGCTGTAAAATACAAAAGAGACATTTTTGTTTATGCAATAAACATTAAACAATAACTTCTTCCCATCCGGGAGGTGAGAATATCTTGAACGTTGCGAACAATAACATTTTACATATAGAAATACAAAAGTATCAAATAGCATTCAATAAATACTTGTGAAGGACCCGCACCAAACCTTCAACGTAGGTCCTGGGTGGGCTGCAGGACATCCAATTGCAGACCTCACTCAGTGCCACACCACACGGGTTTTCTGTTCAGAGGTAGTTGTACTGGTTTATGTAAAACCAAGAGAAAGCACCGAAGCGCAACTATGTACAAGTAAGTTCTGGGTTGGCACAGTCCTCAACCTCAAAGTCCATTGTAAAACCAAAGACATATTATATCAAATCACATAATACGAAAGTGCAACTTTTCTGGTTACTGTTTATCATTTACCCAGCCGGGCATTCTACAGTTAGAAATATATATATTCACTATATAATTTGTGCAAAACTTTATAAAACATTTCAAACTTTTTTACTTTTGGTAGACCCGATATGGATCTCACCACTTTTTCTTTACTATTTATTCATTTTCTGCAAATACACTTTCCACCCCGGGGGCTGGAACAATGCAATGGGCCCTAGATCCCAGGACTAGCAAATCATGTGCTGCGATTAGGGTCTGGGTCGCCACAGTTCTGGTGCGAACCTCTAGGGGCGCAACGGGTACATTTTCTTCACGTGACACCGATTGCGTTTCAATCACAGTTAGCGATATGGACCGCGTCATGGATTGCGATTGAGACTGGGTCGCATGTTGCGATGTAGAGGTGGCTTTAATTTGCGATGAAATCTGGGTCGCTAGTTGCGATGAATTTGCAGGGGGCGATGCTGGGGCACGGCCGGATTCTGCTTGAGCTGGAGACGGGGACGCTGCGGTAATGGTGACGGTACCTGCGTCTGGGACGGGGTCACGGACGATGGTGACGTTAAGGGCATACCATCCCTTCATTCCCCAGTGCCGCGTATATGTGACGATATCTCCATTTGCTAAGTCCCTCCCGGGATGGCCTTGCGGCAGGTGGGATTCTACGTCACGCCTGCTGACAAAGACCCTGGGTAGAGGCCCGGTTCACGGATAAAGCCCCAGCCCTTCCGGAGCTGGAACTCAGTCACACACCCCTGCCGCCGCGGTTCCCTCAGGGTACCTTTATCTCTCCGGACACTCTCTTTGTCCGCGATCAGCTCGGCATATTGTCGCTGACGGTTCCGCTGAGTTTCCCGCTCTTCCTCCTGCTGGCGTTTCTTCTTCTCCTCACGACTCTGCCATTCCTGTTCCCACTGGGCGGTATAGGCGACGTCATCCAGGCGCGCCATTTCGTCCCAGTCCACATCTGGTAGTGACGGACAGGACCCCTCCGGTGTCCCTGCCGGGGACCGATCATCTGCTGCGGCCTCTTGGCCGGGCGGGCGTTCCGGGATTGGCTGTACCTCCTCAACCTCCTTCGCTTCCACCGCTTCACCGGTGGGATCGGGATCGGTACTTTCGGGGGCAGCCTCCGGTTGCTCCTTCGCCTTGGGCAGCAGACTCTTCGGTATCTGGAATCGTGGGGGTTCGTTGAGGGGAGAGGACGCTGTGTTCCACAGTCGCCACTGCATCAGGTTACATCGGCGTCTCTCAATCTCCTCCAGTCCAGTTTGGTACTGGACCATCTTCTTCAGGCGTGCATTCTCTTCTTTTATCTCTAGCAACACCTGCTGCAGGTGCAGGATCACAGAAGACTCCTGTGATGGTGGCAGCTTGGCTGGGGCACGGGGCCTGCCTTCCTCCGCTTCCCCGCTCGGCTGCACACGTCCTGCCTCCATGATGTTCCAGAAGATTCTCTCTTCTTTCTGCGGAGACATCCGGTCTCTTCCGTGGAGGTGGGATTTGCGTCTCCTCCTCCTCGCAGGGAAGGTGAAGAGGAGGCGGACCTCCTTTGCTGTAGGGCAGGATCGCATATTGTAATAGCACTTTGAGAGGGCAGGCATTTTCTTCGCGCCACTGGGGGGTAGACGCCCACGAAGGTACGCCCACCTTCTTCTCCAGCGCCTGAGGGCGCGAATATGGCGACAAAAATGGCGATTTTGGCGCCAAAAGTGCAAACAGTCCTTTCTCACAAAAACAATTCCTTAGGCACACAGGGCTCGCAATTCTGCGAGTTTCGCATCCTGTTCGTGACGCCAAGTTGAATCGACCCGCCACCACAATTGTGGATTACCAGGGCAATGGGGTACTCAGAGCCGAGCCCATGGAAGTCTATGGGGTTTGTCACAGGTAGCGGTGACTCGGTCTGTGGCCCTGGCGGTCTGGCGTATGTTGGGGGAATATTTACAGGGGATAGATATATTTACAGTTCGTGACGCCACCTGTAGTCTCTGGTAATTTGTACCAGCGCTGCTGTAGATCTCTGAGGGGATGGTGAGGCAGCTAGATGTCGGGTCCCCTACAGGTGGGACTCTTCCCTCAGGTCGATGGTTATGGTGGGGTTGTGCAGGGTTGCAATCAAATAACACAGTCTCACACGGTCAGCGTCTTTCCATACCTTTACTTGTAAGATGTTCAGGCAGGTCCCAGGGAGGCTGATCCAAGGAGAGTGTATCTTGAGACAGCAGCTGGACAAGTTAGGGGCCTCCTTTACTTCCAATACAACGAGTACAACCAGCCTGAAGCGTAGTTCCCTCAAAATCTCCAGCTAATCTATAGCTGTACCGCCCAGTCAGCTTTGTGTTAGGAGCCTTCCTGCGAGGAAGCTGAATTCTTATCTTGCCGTGCACTGACTCAAAGTCTTCACTTCCCCTGACCCCAGTTACGTACTGACTATAAGGGGCTTGTTTGCCGCGACCTAAGGTCCGGTAAATTCCTGGTTTTCTTATCACTATGCTTGAAACAGTAGTGATCCTTCGGTCCCCAGTGACCGGTTGCAATGTGCAGGACTTCTTCAATCCGTAAGCACTATCCCAATAAACCACTGTGCCTTTCGCCTTGTCCTCGCTGGTAACATAAGCACTCACACTAGCCAAGGGTCGAGCAGTCACTTCTTTCTTTTCCTTCACTTCAAAGTTAGTTACAGATGCTCAGTTATCAATAGGCAGGAGCACGTCTCTGAACCTTATACCGTCCTTTAGACAGGATGCTGAAGACTTTCTGCACTAAACTTCTTCTTTCCTTCCAGTGTATGCTGATGAGGTACAGCTCTGACTAGGCTAAGGTGAATTAAAGCACCTATACTAGACTCCACTTTCCAAAGCTGGTGATAGAGCAATCTGGACTGCTTCCTCCCTCCAGACGTCTTCTCTCTCTGAAGTCTCCACACAGACTGACTAAATCACTCCAACACATACCACCTTGACCACTCCCTCAAGAGTAAACTCCACTACCCTAAGGGTGTGTCTAGTATATGTTGAGTGAATGGATATTTAGCATTAAACTGCTGTCTCGCCACACACTCTCCAGGGTACTGCGTGTGCCTAACACCAGGGCTACACATATATCATATGTGTTGTTTTGGGCACAGACTGGTAGAGTCTGGACCCGGATAGTCAGGGAAATCGATCTATGTGTAATTAGTGGCTAGACAAGCCTAGGTTTTCTGTTTATGCTTTGTTTTATCTGTTTGCTGTGGACTTTAATAAAGCTGGTTGCGGCCAGTTTTTACCAGAACTGCTGTCTGAATGAACTGTTTTCGTGCCATTCTGTCTACCCAGACAGCGATCCTAGAGCTATATCCCCTGGAAATGTTACAATTGGCGGAGAATGCTGGGGCAGCGCAGTGGCTGATACAGTTAGTGCTGGAGTGTGCATGCAGCACGGTGGCTTAGAGACAGCAATAAAGGTGAAGTCTGTTGAAATAGCAGCAGAGAAAAAAAAAAGTGTGTGTCAAGAGAAACGTCTGTTTGGAGCAGTCTTAAAGAGACAGTAGCCCTAATAGACTTTGCAAAGAAAAAAAAAAAAAAAAAAGTGTCTGCACAGCAAGGCTGAATTTTCTGTGGAAAAGGCTGTGGAGTGTGTATGTCTTGAGTGAAGACTGCCGTTGTTGAGACAGAGAAGTCTGACAGCATGGACGACGAGTGTGGATACAAGCATCTTGCTGTGACTCAGTGGGGTCACGAAGGCATCTTGCTGTGACTCGGTGGGGGTTACGAAGATTGTCGTCGCACTCAAATCCGGTTTTCAGCTGCAACTCGGCGGGGTTGTGAAGATTGTCGTCGCACTCAAATCCAGTTTTGCTGTGGCTCGGCGGGGCCACGAAGATTTTTCCAAGGGAAAGCGGTGAAGTTCTGGTGTGAACAGTGCTCCGCGATGGCTGTGAACGGAGCAGCGAATGGGTCTGACAAGTCGGACCGCATATTTGAGAAATGTCTACTGGACATGCAACTGGACCTGGTGCGGGAGCTGTGGGCACCGTATGGAATGGCGGCAGTGGACCATTCTATGGACTCTCCGGGGGTGCCAGTGTTGTCACAGAGTGCCCGGGGAGGCGGTAAGAGATGTTGTGAACTGAGTCCTAAGACTACTGCTGATTTTTTGTGTAAAAATTACCCTGCCGGTGTGGTTGTTAAAAAGGGGGCGGAGTCAAAAAAGGGGCGGATTTTCACAAAAGTGTAGAGTGTGGAAAACTGAAAATTATTACTGGTTGTGGGTTGGTACCTCCTAAAAATGACAATGTGACCGTTGATAACGGGGTAGCTCCAGTAGAAGGGGGTGACGTCATGGTGGGAGGTGACCTGTTAGTCCACAACACAATGGGGAGTGACACAGACCCCGTAGCTGACTGGGACACTATGAAAGTAAAAAGTGAGGTCAGTCAGGAGAGGCTAGACGAGGGAAAAGAGTCCCCCTCTCGTCGTCGACGGCGCAAGGGCCACAAAAAGGTTGTGCCGGTAGTACTCGCTGAAAATGAAAATGAAGAGAATGTAGTACTGTCTGCCTATGCTTCAAGGGTGGATTCTCCTTTAGAGGTAGAAGAGGAGAGGGCCAGTCATGGCCAAGAGCTGGAACCTATTCGGCTGCAGTATCAGAGTGACATGCTGCAATTATGTGAAAACCTGGAGGACGTGTCCTCAGACCAGCGAGGTCTAGAAGGAAGCAACGAGGAAGTTATCCTGTGGCAGAATATGTTCTTTGCCATTAAAGAGGACCGCCGCAAAATCAAGGAAGAGGTTTTGCAGTTGAAGCGGGAGAAGGAGGCGCTGCAGGATGGAGTTTCTGGAAGTAAACAAATCCTAGAACGATTGCGCGAACAGCTCAACCAGGAGCTGTGTGACTCCAGAAAGGAGTGTGGTGAACGCAGTAGGGAACTGCAACAGATGAAGAGAGATTATGTGGATCTTCTCAGGGTCAAAGAAAAACTAGAAGAGGATAAGAGGGATGCAGAGCAAATGCGCCAGGTGGTTGAGACCACTCTGCAGGACACCCGTGAAGAAAATGGTGATCTGCGCAGAAAGACCCTAGGTCTGGAAGCTCAGGTGAAGGAGCTACAGATGTCCTGTGATACTCTCCAGAAGGTGGAGATGCGCCTTAAGGAAAAGCTCAGCCAAATGGAAGCTGAGCGGGAAAAGATGGAGGAGTCCATCAGAGAAGCTACAGACCAGGTCCCGGAGTTGGCCACTGGAGATGGGAGGTGTAAAGCAGATACTTCCTCGAGTGATGTGAGTTCGGATGATTCGGTGGATGTCGGAGCCGAGATCAAGGAGCTCAAGGAGTGGTTACAAGCCCAGTGGACACAAGAGAAGCTTCAGAGACGGGCTGCTGAGAGGCGAATGGCGGAACTAGAGGAAGAAGTTCTCGGGCTTAAAAGTCGCCTGTACAGTGTCACTCGATGAACAAGGCCTTCTTGGAGAAAGAAAAGGGCAAACACGTTGCACTCGCTCCCTTTTGCCAAGAGAAGATAGACCTGAGGAGAGCTAAGAGTGTGGTAACGGAAGATAAATGTGAAATGGAAGTGGTCAGGACGGAAATTCACGAATTTGTAGCTGTGAGTCAGCTCAGAAGAAGCATAAAGGGGGAAGAAACTGACAGTCAGTTGTCCCTGAACCCTGAGCTGATTGATCGTCTGGAAACCACTGGTGAGACCGAAACGTGTCGGTACAAGTGCCTCGTAGATGTACCCGAGGACTTGAGAGAAGAATGCACCCGTGAGTCTGTGCATGAAGCGTTTAGGAAGGCCGTGGGAGCCTGTAAGGTGTACTCGACTTCAGGAGCTAAACAGCTGGTGGTCTTGTCCACGACCGAAGTTACAGTGAAGAGGGTGGCAATCCTAAGTGACATGCACTGGCGATGTATTCGCACAAAGCGGTTTCTCCGGTTGAAGACAGAACAAACCGTTAGACAACTAAAGCTTATGAGAAAAGCTCACAGTCTACAGGAAGAGGTCATCCGGGTGCCTCATGTTCTGGTGAGAAAGCTGATTGGGAGAAATGGCCGAGCCATGCAGATAATGGTGAAGAAGTCTGGTGTGGTGAAAGTAAGCAGTCCACGTGATCGTCGGGACTGGATACCAGATGAAGACGGCATGGTGTCATTCTACGCTATAGGAACGGAAGAAAGTCTTGAATATGTGCGCATGCTGGTGGCGTACCGTGTGACCTACCTGCGAGAGGTAGAACAATTGAATCTCGCTAGACAGCGAGTAGATAGACAGCATCATCTGAGCAGCAGAAGATGGCAGCCGTCTAAGAATAGTGAGACCCGACAGAGAAAGGGCCCCCTAAATAACAGAACAGCTACGGCTGAAGTTAGGGACCTTACAAGATGTCCTGAGGGTAGTGGGCGTGGGTTTAGAGGTAGTGAAACCTCCAGTAACTCAGGTTTGAGAGGCCCATACAGACGACCCGATAGAGTACAGGACAGTACGGAGTCTAACCGGACCTTAGATACCCAGGCAAGACCTGACAAGGTTACGATTGACCACTGGGAGCGAAGGGGAGACCTGACAAGGTTACGTCCCAGAAATGTGACTGGACGAAGTCTGTGACAATGACAGACGGTAGGTCCCTAAGGAATGAGCGAATGTCATTGACTAATATTCTGGGGCTGAACAGAGCAAGGAACAAGTACATGGTCTCTGTGTGAACTGTGGGTTGAGGTGATTGGATATATTATGTGTTCAACCCCACAAGTTTAAACTTATGTGATGATCATGATAATGATGATGATGATAATGATGATGATGATCATAATGATGATGATAATGATGATGATAATCATAATAGTGATGATATTGATGATGGAGATGACTGGTCCGGAGTTCACTGTCTCTTTTGGATTGTTGACCAGCCCTCCGGTCTGGATGACCAGCCCTCCGGTCTGGAGAAGAGGGGGGGGGATATGTGAGACAGTAAGAGCGTATGTATTGAATGGGGTGTACATTTCACAGGTACTTTGCTGACTTGTATAAGAGGAATGTGTGCCTTTGTAAAACTAGTGGTTGAGAAAGGTCATTACACCATCCATTCAAGTACACGTTTGCAGCTCAAACCTGTGGCCACTCAGGTGATAATTAGGAAACCAGAAGTAGGTGTCTGGGAATACAGACAGGGAGCTAGTTTAGTCTGGACACAGGAAGGTGTCCCGGCACAAGAAACAGTCTCCAAGTGTTAGAGCTAGTTTAGTCTGGACACAGGAAGGTGTAAGGTTCTATGTATATATTCCTGAAACTCAGTTTGTTCGTCAGCCATTTTACTTTCTGTCTTGCTGCAGCTATCTTGCCCTCAGTCAAAATGGAGTTTCCAGCTTGCATGTTCCCGCCCTGATTCTCTCCTTTGCTTCTTAAGCAGCCACAGCTGAGCAATCAGTGCTTCAGAATCTAGCCTGCAGTGAACCTGTGACTTGACTCCTGTAAGCCTTGGACCTTGTACTCCAGCTATTCCTACTGAGGAACTCTGAAGCACTTGTGGACTCTGAACCCTGCTCTTTGAAAGACCCACGTTTGCATGGACTTACGGTAACAGAGAAGAAGATCCTGAATCTGTATTGGAGAGTGATTGCTGAGCTTGGATTACTCTGGCCTGCTGTGTCTCCTGTTTCTGTGTCTGCAAACTGTGTGACTATTTCTGCCAACTTGTATGAAGTAATACAGGACTTTTCTATATCAAACCTGTGACTCCTGTGTTTTCATCGCACCCAAGCACAAGAAGCTATATGAACTGTACTACATACATTACAAGATTCTGAAGCCAAAACGTTAGTGTCTGCTGGGTCTGGAAGGCTGTGTCTGCTGTACTGTGGATATCAGACGTCCGGTTGTACTTTCTGTGATGACAGTGGTTGTGACTTCTCACAACCATTCCAGGTGAGCAATTCCTTAATTTTTTTCTTTTTGCAGTGTTACCACAGGTAAACACTATTGTTTGTTTTTTTTTCCTTTCTTTTCTCTTTTTTGTCTGCTGTAACTCTGGATATCAGATGTCTGGTTGAAACTTTCTGTGATGATAGTGGTTGTGACTTCTCACAACCATTCCAGGTGAGCAGTTCCCTTAATTTTTTTTTCTCTCTGCAGTGTTGCCACAGGTGAACACTATTGTTTTTTTTCTCTCCTCTTCTTCCAGTAATCCTGTCTTAAAAGATCTGGAAAATGGAGGCCCGCATAAAGGAACTTTGCGGAGTGACTGATAATATCCTTGCAGATTTGCAGAATATAAAGACCCGTTTTACAAATCTACAGGACCTCAATAATCACAAGTTGCAAGTGGTTGGACAGACTACCCTGGATTTGCGAGCCAGGATTGAGGTTCTAGAGGGGCGAGTCCAGGCTCCTGCCGTAGCCCCGAGTGCTGGGATTCCCAAGTTGCCCCCTTTTCGTTTTGGCGGTGAACGTGAGAAATTCAGGGGATTTATTAATCAATGCAATCTTTTTTTTTCTGCACATGCTTCACAATTTCCCACTGAACGATCTAAGGTGCTTACTATAATTATGTTGCTTACCAACAAGGCTTTAATGTGGGCAAACCCTCTGATTGAGACTGAGGATGATTGTTTGAATCACCTTGATGATTTTATTTCAGCCATGGGGCAGGTGTTTGATGACCCCAATCGAGGTGCAACAGCTGAAGCAGCCATGTTAGCTTTGCGCCAAGGTAAGCACTCGGTAGCTGAATATGCCTTGGATTTCAGGAGATGGGCCCTTGATACCACCTGGGACAGTTCCGCCAAAAAATCTATTTTTCGAAAGGGGTTATCTCCACTGATTAAGGATGAACTTGCTCGTGCCGACCCTCCCACTGCGTTAGGTGACTTTATTAACTACTGCATCCGTATTGATACTCGTCTGACTGAACGCAGGCAAGAGAGATGGTTAGAAAGCAATCGTACTAACCTTTTCCTACCTTCCTCTCCAGCTAAGGAACCTTTGAGTAGGATTACACGGGAACCTGAACCCATGCAGGTAGACTCTTTACAACGACGGGTTAGTGATGCACGCAAGGAACATCGTTTTAAGGAGAATCTATGTTTCTATTGTGGTAAGTCAGGGCACTTCATTATAAACTGCCCCAGCCGTTCTCGTAAGACTACTGCAGCACTCATTCATTGTGAGTGTTGCGAGAGGGGATCTGTCAGGTCCGAGCCTCAGGCTCCAGAGAGATCTGCAGCAACAGATCTTGATTTCTCGGACTTAAACTCCGTTACCTCTGAGGACGTTGACTGTGTAAACGCTGCCATTTTTCAAGTTTGCTCAGCGGTGTCCCAGCTGAGTTGTAAGAAAAACAATTCTCATTGCTTTCTTTCCATCAAACTCTGGGTTGACTCAGCTTGGGTGTCTAGCTCTGCTATGATCGACTCAGGGGCAAGTGGAAATTTTATGGATGTCTCCTTTGCTCTGAAACAGGGAATACGTTCAGTGAAGAAGGCTACTCCAGTACAGATGGAAACTGTGGATGGCTCCCTGCTGACCTCTGGACCAGTGGATCAGGAAACAGAGCCTTTGAGGGTTCTTATGGGTAAAGATCATCAAGAGAAACTGTCCTTTATGCTTATCTCTTCTCCCCACTTTCCCATTATTCTAGGGCTACCATGGCTGCAGGCTCAGAATCCTACCATTAACTGGGAGACCAAGGAATTACACTTTCCAGAGAAACAGATGAGTCCAAAAGTTTCAGCTTGCTCTGTTCCTAAAGGAATCATGTCAGTCCCTGAACTACCAGCTGTATACCAGGACTATGTGGATTTATGTGACAAGAAGAACGCTGACCAGCTTCCTCCTCACTGTCCATATGATTGTCCAATTGAATTATTGCCTGGAGCAGAGATACCTTTTGGTAAGATCTACCCCCTGGCGGGGCCCGAGCTAAAGGCTTTAAAGGATTACATAGATGAAAATCTAGCCAAGGGCTTCATACGCCCCTCTTCATCTCCTGCAGGTGCACCCATCTTCTTTGTAAAGAAGAAAGATGGATCTCTGAGACCATGCGTAGACTATAGGGAACTCAATAAGGTTACTATTAGAAACCGTTATCCATTGCCTTTAATCCCTGAGTTATTGGAGAGAGTGCGACATGCCAACATTTTTTCTAAACTAGATCTTCGTGGGGCCTATAACTTAGTCCGTATTAGACCTGGGGATTAATGGAAGACTGCATTCAGGTCACGCTATGGACACTTTGAATATCTAGTTATGCCTTTTGGTCTGAGTACCGCCCCAGCCACTTTCCAACACTTGGTGAATGACATCTTCAGGGATCTCCTAGATACATTCGTGGTAATTTATTTGGATGATATTCTAATTTTTTCTAACTCCACAGAGGAACATCATGGACATGTGAGAATGGTCTTGGAACGTCTAAGACAACATCATCTTTACATCAAACTTGAAAAGTGTGAATTCCATAGGACCGAAATTCAATTTCTGGGTATGTACTGTCTACACAAGGAATTAGTATGGATGGAAGCAAAACCCAAGTCATCAAGGATTGGCCAAGTCCTAGAAATGTGAAGGAGGTACAGCGCTTCATCGGGTTTGCCAACTTCTATAGACGTTTCATTAGAAATTTCTCTGAGGTAGTGTCACCTATCACTCAACTTACCCGGAAAGAGTCTAGGTTTTCCTGGACTCCCCAAGCCCAGGAAGCATTTTCCCGTCTAAAAGATAAATTTACCACTGCACCTATCCTAGTACATCCCAACCCGAGCTTGCCTTCATAATAGAGGTGGATGCTTCAGACTGTGCCGTTGGAGCTATACTCTCTCAGAGAACAGGTGAGAAGAATGTCTTGCATCCCTGTGCCTTCTTTTCCCAGCAGTTGTCTTCGGCTGAGAGGAACTACGATGTGGGCAATAGAGAGTTGTTGGCCATTATTGCCGCCTTCAAAGAATGGAGACACCTTCTTCAGGGAGCTGCACAGCAAATAGTCGTCCTGACAGACCATCGTAACCTTGAGTTTATCAGGTCGGCTAAGTGCCTGACTCCTCGCCAGGCTCGCTGGAATCTTTTCTTAAACCAATTTAATTTTATCATCTCTTATAGACCAGGATCGCGCAATGGAAAGGCTGATGCACTCTCTAGGATTTACTCAGCAGAGACACGTCCAATTACTCCTCCTAAGACTATTCTTCCTGACTCTAGATTCCTAGGAGTAATTCATAATCAAGACCTACTTAAGGACATCAAGGAAGCATACCATGCGGATTCCTTTTTGGCACAACCCCCAAGGGACGTAAGTCTTGTCTTTAAGAATGGTGTGTGGATTCAGGGACAACGTCTGTATATTCCTGAAACAGTCAGATTAAGAGTATTGCAACTCATTCACGATTCCAAGATAGCTGGGCATAGAGGAATTCTAAAGACACAGGAATTTCTTTCTCGTTTCTTTTGGTGGCCCACTTGCAGGAAGGATGTTTTGAATTATGTCACTTCATGTGAGGTCTGTGCAAGATGCAAAACACCTCGCTCCTCACCAACTGGTCTGTTACAGCCTCTTCCCACCCCGTCCCGCCCGTGGGGATCCATTTCTATGGACTTCATTGTGGAGTTACCAACCTCTCAGGGGAAGAACACCATTCTAGTGGTGGTTGACCGTCTAACAAAGGCAGCTCATTTTATCCCTTGTGTCGGCTTACCCACTGCAAAACAGACATCAGATTTGATGATTAAAGATGTGTTTCGCTTACATGGAGTACCGGATGAGGTTATTTCGGATCGAGGGGTGCAATTCACTTCTAGGTTTTGGCAAAATTTCTGTGCAGCATTGGACATTAAAGTAAACCTTTCTTCTGCTTTTCATCCCCAGACTAATGGACAGACCGAACGAACCAATCAAACCCTGGAGCAGTATCTCCGCTGCTTTATCTGCCACCTACAGGATGATTGGGTGGATCTACTTCCATTAGCTGAGTTCTCGTATAACAACTCTCAGAGTGCCTCCACTAAACAGTCTCCTTTTTACTCTAATCTAGGTTATCATCCTAACATTCTACCACGATTTCCCATAGAAACGCCTTTACCAGCAGTGGCTGAAAGAATCACGTCTTTACAGAAGAATATGGATCTTCTAAAGGAAAATCTGGAATTGGCTCAAGAAAGGTACAAGAAAGCAGCAGATAAATTTTGTAAACCTGCACCAGCTTTCAAGGTAGGAGACTTGGTCTGGCTGTCAACCAGAAATCTTAAGTTAAGGATTCCATCGTCTAAGTTGGGACATAAGTACATTGGACCCTATAAAATCAGTAAAATTATAAGTGCCGTTGCTTGTCGTCTTCAACTGCCCAGAACTATGAGAATCCACCCTGTCTTTCATGTATCCCTACTAAAGGCTGCGACACCCAATACGTTTCCTGGACGTTCCTCTCCTTGCCCTGACCCAGTGCTAGTCGATGGTCAGGAACAATTTGTGGTGGAAAGGATTTTAGATTCCAGGTTGTATAGAAATCAGTTACAATATCTGATTAAATGGCAGGGCTACCCAGTGGAGGACAACTCATGGGAACCGGTCAATAACGTTAATGCTCCTCGCTTGCTCCGTCAGTTTCATCAGAGGTACCCACACAAGCCTGGTCTGAGGTCATCCGGAGGTTGTCCTTAAGGGGGGAGTAATGTAAGGTTCTATGTATATATTCCTGAAACTCAGTTTGTTCGTCAGCCATTTTACTTTCTGTCTTGCTGCAGCTATCTTGCCCTCAGTCAAAATGGAGTTTCCAGCTTGCATATTCCCGCCCTGATTCTCTCCTTTGCTTCTTAAGCAGCCACAGCTGAGCAATCAGTGCTTCAGAATCTAGCCTGCAGTGAACCTGTGACTTGACTCTTGTAAGCCTTGGACCTTGTACTCCAGCTATTCCTACTGAGGAACTCTGAAGCACTTGTGGACTCTGAACCCTGCTCTTTGAAAGACCCACGTTTGCATGGACTTACGGTAACAGAGAAGAAGATCCTGAATCTGTATTGGAGAGTGATTGCTGAGCTTGGATTACTCTGGCCTGCTGTGTCTGCAAACTGTGTGACTATTTCTGCCAACTTGTATGAAGTAATACAGGACTTTTCTATATCAAACCTGTGACTCCTGTGTTTTCATCGCACCCAAGCACAAGACGCTATATGAACTGTACTACATACATTACAGAAGGTGTCCCGGCACAAGAAACAGTCTCCAAGTGTTAGAGCTGGCTTAGTCTGGACACACAGGAAGGTGTCCCGGCACAAGAAGCAGTCTCCAAGAGTGTTAGAGCTGTCGTAGTCTGGACACAGGAAGGTGTCCCGGCACAAGAAGCAGTCTCCAGGAGTTTGAGCTATCTCAGTTTGGGTGCAGGAAGTACCCCGGACACAGGAGTAGTCTCAGTGAGAATCCGTGCGAATAGCGGCTGAATAGGAGTGGATCTCTCTCAAGTCTGGACGCTGAAGGGGCCTTCAGACACAAGGAGGAATATCTGTGAAACTCCATACTGGTAACATATATCATATGTGTTGTTTTGGGCACAGACTGATAGAGTCTGGACCCGGATAGTCAGGGAAATCGATCTATGTGTAATTAGTGGCTAGACAAGCCTAGGTTTTCTGTTTATGCTTTGTTTTATCTGTTTGCTGTGGACTTTAATAAAGCTGGTTGCGGCCAGTTTTTACCAGAACTGCTGTCTGAATGAACTGTTTTCGTGCCATTCTGTCTACCCAGACAGCGATCCTAGAGCTATATCCCCTGGAAATGTTACAATGTATATAGCTACACGCATATACAGTGCAGACCAAAAGTTTGGACACACCTTCTCATTCAAAGATTCTTCTGTATTTTCATGACTATGAAAATTGTAGAATCACACTGAAGGCATCAAAACTATAAATTAACACATGTGGAATTATACATTACACTTTACAAAAAAGTGTGAAACAACTGAAAATATGTCTTATATTCTAGGTTCTTCAAAGTAGTCACCTTTTGCTTTGATTACTGCTTTGCATGCAGAAAAGGTGAACGGATGGACTCTACATGCCTAGTTCCCACCGTGAAGCATGGAGGAGGTGGTGTGATGGTGTGGGGATGCTTTGCTGGTGACACTGTTGGGGATTATTCAAAATTGAAGCGGTGAGCGGTCCAGCTCACCCCAAACCATCTCGATTGGGTTCAGGTCTGGTGACTGTGGAGGCTAAGTCATCTGGCATAGCACCCCAAAACTCTCCTTCTTGGTCAAATAGCCCTTACACAGCCTGGAGGTGTGTTTGGGGTCATTGCCCTGTTGAAAAATAAATGATGGTCCAACTAAACGCAAACCGGATGCAATAGCATGCCGCTGCAAGATGCTGTGGTAGCCATGCTGGTTCAGTATGCCTTCAATTTTGACTAAATCCCCAACAGTGTCACCAGCAAAGCACCCCCACACCATCACACCACCTCCTCCATGCTTCACGGTGGGAACCAGGCATGTAGAGTCCATCCGTTCACCTTTTCTGCGTGCAAAGCAGTAATCAAAGCAAAAGGTGGCTACTTTGAAGAACCTAGAATATAAGACATATTTTCAGTTGTTTCACACTTTTTTGTAAAGTGTAATATATAATTCCACATGTGTTAATTCATAGTTTTGATGCCTTCAGTGTGATTCTACAATTTTCACAGTCATGAAAATACAGAAAAATCGTTGAATTTAGAAGGTGTGTCCAAACTTTTGGTCTGTACTGTATATCTTTCAGTCTCCTTTATTTTGTATATTACCGTCCCTTATTACACAGTGCTCTCTTTTGTTATGTATAGCAACATCCTTTACATATCAGATTATATAGAGCCCTGTCTTTATTACATACCTTCCTCTCTTGTTAGATATAAACTGCAATGACGGATGTTGGAGAATGGGAAAGCTTATTTTCTAATGGAGGAGCTGATGGACTGGTCTTCTGGTCACATGTTGCTCCATCAGCAGTCATTTTATATCTAACAAGACAGGGCACTATGTAATAAAAGAGGGTGCTGTGAATAACAAAAATAACAAGAATACACTATGTAAGGGACAGCACTGTACATAACAGCAGAAGAAGCTATATAATAAGAGACGGCACCATATATAACTAGAGAGGATGGTACGCAATAAAGGATGGTGTTATACATAATAAAAGAGGAAACTACAGTACAGACCAAAAGTTTGGACACACCTCATTCAAAGATTTTACTGTATTTTCATGACTATGAAAATTGTAGATTCACACTGAAGGCATCAAAACTATGAATTAACTCATGTGGAATTATATACTTAACAAAAAAGTGTGAAACAACTGAAAATATGTCTTATATCCTAGGTTCTTCAAAGTAGCCACCTTTTGCTTTGATTACTGCTTTGCACACTCTTGGCATTCTCTTGATGAGCTTCAAGAGGTAGTCACCGGAAATGGTTTTCACTTCACAGGTGTGCCCTCTCAGGTTTAATAAGTGGGATTTCTTGCCTTATAAATGGGGTTGGGACCATAAGTTGTGTTGTGCAGAAGCCTGGTGGATACACAGCTGATAGTCCTACTGAATAGACTGTTAGAATGTGTATTATGGCAAGAAAAAAGCAGCTAAGTAAAGAAAAACGAGTGGCCATCATTACTTTAGAAATGAAGGTCAGTCAGTCCGAAAAATTGGGAAAACTTTGAAAGTGTACCCAAGTGCAGTTGCAAAAACCATCAAGCGCTACAAAGAAACTGGCTCACATGAGGACCGCCCCAGGAAAGAAAGACCAAGAGTCACCTCTGCTTCTGAGGATAAGTTTATCCGAGTCACCAGCCTCAGAAATCGCAGGTTAACAGCAGCTCAGATTAGAGACCAGGTCAATGCCATACTGAGTTCTAGCAGCAGACACATCTCTACAACAACTGTTAAGAGGAGACTTTGTGAAGCAGGCCTTCATGGTAAAATAGCTGCTAGGAAATCACTGCTAAGGACAGGCAACAAGCAGAAGAGACTTGTTTGGGCTAAAGAACACAAGGAATGGACATTAGACCAGTGGGGAAATCTGTGCTTTGGTCTGATGAGTCCAAATTTGAGATCTTTGGTTTCAACCACCGTGTCTTTGTGCGACGCAGAAAAGGTGAACGGATGGACTCTACATGCCTGGTTCCCACCGTGAAGCATGGAGGAGGAGGTGTGATGGTGTGGGGGGCTTTGCAAATGGTGACACTGTTGGGGATTTATTCAAATTTGAAGGCATACAGAACCAGCATGGCTACCACAGCATCTTGCAGGGCATGCTATTCCATCCGGCCTCCACAGTCACCAGACCTGAACCCAATCGAGATGGTTTGGGGTGAGCTGGACCGCAGAGTGAAGGCAAAAGGGTCAACAAGTGCTAAGCATCTCTAGGAACTCCTTCAAGACTGTTGGAAGACCATTTCCGGTGACTACCTCTTGAAGCTCATCAAGAGAATGCCAAGAGTGTGCAAAGCAGTAATCAAAGCAAAAGGTGGCTACTTTGAAGAACCTAGAATATAAGACATATTTTCAGTTGTTTCACACTTTTTTGTTAAGTATATAATTCCACATGTGTTAATTCATAGTTTTGATGCCTTCAGTGTGAATGTACAATTTTCATAGTCATGAAAATACAGAAAAATCTTTGAATGAGGTGTGTCCAAACTTTTGGTCCGTACTGTATGTAACTAAGGACAACGCTATACACAATAAGTGAGTACACTATATATTTAGGGCCTGTGCTATACATTATAAGTGAGTACACTATATACTAAGGGACTGTGTTATACATAATAAGTGAGTACACTATATACTAAGAGACTGTGCTATACATAATGAGCACACTATATACTAAGGGACTGTGCTATACATAATAAGTGAGTACACTATATACTAAGGGACTGTGCTATTCCTAAGTGAGTACACTATTTACTTAGGGACTGTGCTATACTTAAGTGAGTACACTATATACTAAGCAACTGTGCTAAACTGTACATAATAATTGAGCACACTATATACTAAGGGACTGTGCTATACATAAGTGAGTACACAATATACTAAGAGACTGCTATACATAATAAGTGAGCACACTGTATACTAAGGTATTGTTCTATACATAATAAGGCTACATTCCTGTGTCCATGTGCAGTGTTGGTGTGCTGCTTGTTTTTACAGACGAGCATATGTTATTCTGATCCTCAAAATCGGATCAGAATAGGACCTTCTCTGACCCTCACGGAAGTGAATGAGATCCCTGAAGTCTCATGCATACGTCGATCATTTTTTCCTTGTAGATTTGCAGCAGATTAAAATCTGCATAATTTCAATTATTGCAGTGTATTTCACCCATAGTAATGAGTGGTGGAAAATGCACAACTAAAGCATGTAAAAAACATGGCAAAAAATGTATTTCATGCAGCATTCTTCCAACACATTAGGATATGTAGCAGAATTTTCTCCTCTGTCAAATCCTGAACGTGTGCACATAGCCTCAGTCCCTCCCATTCATTACAAGTCCTTGATAGCATCATAATGAATTTGGGGTGGAAGAAGATGCTATCAGGTACTCAGCATCTTCTGCCACCTCTCAATTCATTACAGGTCCCTGATAGCGTCTTCTCCCTCCTTTCAATTCATTATGAAGTGTCTTATGCACCTTACCGCCTCCTCTCCCCAATAAAGTTTAAATCCATCATAGTGAATTTTGAGGTGGTGGACGCTGTCAGGGACCTAGTACCTTCTCCATCACCTAATTCATTTTACATCCATACTTAACTTCCCCTTCACCCTGTTCATAAGTCCATTATAAGTCCCCTTACTCCCATCCCAATCCCCCACCCCCTCATTGTCCTCTCTCCCCACACCCCTCTTTGTCCTCTCCCCCACATCGCTCATTGTCCTCTCCCAAACATCCATCATTCTCCTTTCCCCCACCCCTCTCATTGCCCTCTCCTCATATCCATCATTGTCTTCTCCCTCACATCCCTCATTGTCATCTCCCCTACCCTCTCATTGTCCTCTTACCATCAATTATTGTCATCTCCCCTACCCCATCATTGTCCTCTTCCCCACCTCCATCATTGTTTTCTCCCCCACTCCCATCATTGTCCACTCCACAACATCCATAATTGTCAACTCCCATCATTGTCCTCTCCCCACCTCCATCATTGTCCACTCCCCACCACCATCATTGTCCTCTCCCAAACCTCCATCATTGTTATCTCACCACTCACATCATTGTCCTCTCTCCCACCTCCTCCATTTTCCTCTCTTCCACCTCCATCATTGTTCTCCCCATCTCCATTATTGTCCTCTCCCCACAACCATCTTTGTTCTCTCTCCATCTCCATTGTTGTCCTCTCCCCCACTTCGATCATTGTCTTCTCCACCATCCCCATCATTGTTCTCCCCCACCACCCCTCATTTTCCTCTCCCCAGTGTTCAATTTGTCTGAAGTTGAGGACAGTGATGCCAGCGCTGATTGGGCGCTGGGGTCAGATGTCATGTGTCACAACTGCACGGGAGCCCCGGGGAGAGTGCCGACAGAATGGGAATAGCACCAGCACAGGAGGGGAGTATATGTTTTTTTATCAGGGCCAAGCATGTGGTATGAGAAGTTGTCCAAGTAGTCGACACCTTCTTTAAACTCAATGGCCCCACTGTCGGCGTCTATGACTTAGGCCACGTTCACTATTTGGTGAGTTTTTTACCTCACTATCTGTAAGCCAAAACCAGAAGTGGGCGAAAAATGCAGAAGCGGTGACGTGTTTCTATTAGGCTACGTTCACACTTGTTATTCAGTGTTTTTTTGCTGCGTTTCTTTGTGCTAATTTTCAGCTGTGTTATACAGTACCAGCAAAGCCTATGAGATTTCAGAAATCTCATGCCCCACACAGTTTTTTTTTGCCATCAGTATTTTGTGCTTTGTTGCGTTTTTTTGGACACAGAGCATGTCACTTCTTTCAGTATTTTTCACCCATTGAATTAAATGGAAAAAAATGCACCAAAAACGCCCAGTGTGAACTTAGCCTTATACTTTTCCACTGGTTGTCCCACTTCTGGTTTTGGCTTACACATACTGATGGACCAAAATATTGACGTGGCCTTTATCCCTTTACGCCCTGATGAGTGTGTGATGAAAAACGGTCCGTTTTTTTCTCTTATGTAAAAATATATAATAAAAAAAATGACAATTGAGACATTAAATGAATAATTTGCCTCTTTCACACTCAGCACAGAACACAGCCAGCATCCTGCAATGCCTGACCGGGCACTACACATAGGGGGCACACTCCTCTAGGAGTGAGGGGCTCAGACCACAGGCCCCAGCGCCGCCCCTCAGCTCCTCCCACGTGATGTAGCAGCCGCGGCCTGAAGCGCGGGAGGCAGGTGCAGGCAATCAGTGCACTTGGCGGGGATATAAGTGACCGGCTCCCGCGCACACGGCGGTGCATAAAGGAAACGTCACAGCTTGCATCAACAAGCTGCGGAATACCGGCGAGTTACAAAGAAAAAACATAATAAGTTTGAAGAAGCTCCACCGCGGGGAGGCAGCAAAGTGCAATGGCTTTTCCACTGGTAAGGGCTGCGGTGCGCGCTCCTGTGCAGTGCGGAGGCCTCAGGCTGCAGGAATGGTGAAGGTTTGCTGATAAGTTTACCGACTCCTTACACTTTGCAGCCCTACATAATGCATAGTCTTGTATTACAGTAATGTAATGGCCTGCAGGGTATGTGGGGCACTGAGCCGCATACGGGGCGGTGCACTGTCTGTCTGGAGGACTGGGCTGCAAACAATGGCCAGGCACTCTGTATGGAGCATAATGCACTGAGCCGCATGCGGGGTGTGGGCGCTAGTGCTTGCTCTGCTGTGCTCCAGTGGTGGCGGCGCTGAGCGCGGATCCGCCTGGTCCAGGGTTCCACAGGCCACGCCCACAGAGCAGACTGGCGGGAAGGCGTCTGGCAGTGAGCGCGCAGTGTGTGCACCTGCTGGGCAGCTAGTAACGCGGCCGCGCTTCCCTGCACTCGCTGTGGCGCTGCGTTCCTTTTGGCGCTTCGGCTTGTTACAATGTATCATTGCTGCGGATGCGCGTGTTTACACTGGTGCCCACACGCCATCTGCCTAAAGTGGCGACTAGTAATGGGTATTGGCTACTAAGCGTAGTCTGTGTAGCTGGCAATTAGGTGGGGCATCACCACATGTGTAGGGGCTCTACTTGTAGCAGTTTCGACCAGGGCGTGCCCCATCAATGTTCTGCACCTGACTGACCGTGGACCTGACTGTGACAGTGGGGGCTCTTCATGCCGCCTTCAAGAAATCATCATTTTCTGACTGAGCACATTAACTCCTTCCTCTTGGGATCTTTGGTTAAAGCACCTCTAGTGGGGTGTGTTTATGTATTTGCACCACTCTGGAATGGTGCTACTGTAACTCAAGCTCCCTGCACTTTTGTACTAACCAGCCGCCCCTCTTCATGTTCAGCTTCCAGCTGTCTGATCGCTCCAGTATTTGGGTGAACTGACAATCACAACTCAGTGCAAGTCTAAGGACCAGAGTGAGGCCCTCAGACTTGCATTTAGTTACCTCTGGTCAGTCAGAAGCTTCAGTTACAAGATGGTGACACGGGACAGGAACGGCACCAGACAGATCTGAAGACAGCGGCTGGTAAATATAAGGGAACGTAGCACCGCTCCAGCAAGAAAACCTAAGGCTTGAGATGTTAGTGAATGTGAAGAGATGGGGAGATGTATATTCCTTTTCTTGTTTTGTTTGTTTTTTTGAGAACCTTCTAAGGGTGTTTTCACGTTCAGTATTAGGCAGCGCTTTGGATGCAGCACATGTGCGCTCCGTCCAAAGTGCTGCCGGCTCTTGAACGCAGGTGATTCCGCATGTGTTCACTGAACAGCATAGAATCACTGCGTCCTATTACACTGTACGGGTGACATCGCGTCTCTGCAAGTTAGATGTGTTGTAACCTGGAAAGACGCGCCGCATGTGTGTATACGCAGGGCTGGCAGAGTTGTCCCTCCGTGCATAGTGGAGATGGGATTTCATGAAATCCCATTCACTATGCTGTAACATCTGGCCACTGCAGGATGTACACGGGGTCCAACACGCAGCATTTACTGACCATGGAAACCTTACCATTACTGTCCAAATTGAATCCAAAAAAAATGTGAGTGAAGAGACTTGTCCCGATGGAGTTTTCGGTGTTGCCAATTTCTGCAAAAAACTTTACAGGATATGAAAACTCACGTGTCCCACCTGCAGCTATCTTGGAGCAATGTGCTGAATGAAGACATGTGCATGTTTACTAACTCTTCCTGTTCCAGAAATTGACCTGTGCAATGGAGCGTGTTCATATAAACACAGAACCTCTCTCTTTTTTTTTTTTTTTTTCCCCATGAATGTGCTATAAATGTCATAAGTGGGGCATCCCTTCTGATATGCTCTTGCATTTAAAGGACACAGAAGCCTGTTGACTTTTACAAATCTTGTTAGACACTGTTTTTTGAGCACAAGGCTGAAGTTGGTTTCTTAATTGTCTAGTTTCTTATTCGTCAATTTTTTCTTCTGTTTTCTTTATAGGTTTAACAAAAAAGCATCACAATAATAACATACAATGAAGCGAGGAGCCCTGATGTGAATAACTTAAAACCGCTACAAAAATTATAAAACTGGCACAAAAATGAACATAAAATTGGGCACCGAAGAGCCTCAATGAAAGGGTTAAATGACTTTGGGCCACTGATATTACACTGCAGACATAAAGAACAAGGAGCTCCATATCAAAACTAGGTCCCTCCAGCCTGGCCCAAATGGGTTCTGGGCATCAAAGTGGGCAAACAGTCTATTCTGGCCATTTGAATAAGTAACTTATGTTTAAGGGGTTCAATGACTTTGGGCCACTTATCTCACACTAAGAATACACATATAGTGTAAAATCAGTGGCCCAAAGTCATTTAACCCCTTGAAAACATCAGTTACTTACTCAAATCTGTGAAAATTGGCTGTTTGCCCACTTTGATGCCAATCCTGATGTCAGAACCCATTTGTGCCAGGTTGGAGACACCAGGTTTTGATGTGGGGCTCCCGATTTTTATACGTCTGCAGTGATATCAGTGGCCCAAAATCACTTAACCCTTTCATTAATGCCCTTTAGTGCCCACTTTGATGC
Source organism: Oophaga sylvatica (assembly GCA_033576555.1). Taxonomy (NCBI): domain Eukaryota; kingdom Metazoa; phylum Chordata; class Amphibia; order Anura; family Dendrobatidae; genus Oophaga; species Oophaga sylvatica. The sequence continues at coordinate 362,838,822 of JARQOD010000004.1, read as the reverse complement.
CCATTTTTGTGCCAGTTTTTAAGTGTATTCACATCAGGGCACCTCGCTGTGTTGTATGTTAATATTGTGATGCTTATTTTTTGTTAAACCTATAAAAACCAGAAAAAAATTGCAGAATAAGAAACCAACTTCAGCCTCGTTCTTTAAGCAGCCTTTTAGTTGTCTTAAGCGACACCAATGTTTTGCAGGAAGCTATAGTTCTCACTTTTCACGTATACTTTTCAGTGGTGAGAAATTTTGAAATTCTTGCTTTTGTTAACATTTTCTGAGACCTGTCTTCAATTCTCAGTATATGTGGAGCTGCTGTTTTTTTTTTTTTTTTTGTTTTTGAGCTGACATTTTTAGAGATACTATTTTAGCTGAATTGCAATATGAGGCTAATCAAAATATTGTAATGTTGGTGGCAAAAAAAACTTTTTTATTTTGGCTTTTTTTTTTTTTTTTTTTTTAATTACAGATCAGCAGGGCTGTGTAGTCAGCCAAACCTCCGACTCCTCAATTTCCTGAGTCTGTACATAAAGTGCAGGACAGATTCATCCAACTCCACAGCACTGGTCACTACTGAGCATGTGCATAAAGGGCAGCACAGATTCATCTCATCTATGACTCCACAGCACTTGTCACTACTGAGCATGTGCATAAAGTGCAGCACAGATTCATCTCATCGACGACCCCACAGCACTGGTCACTACTGAGCATGGACATAAAGTGCAGGACAGATTCATCTCAACTAAAAGCAGAGAACTTTAGATCAGGAACAGAACAGACATTTATAGGACATTTCATAATGTTCCCAAATTCTTATGAAAACATTTACAGCACTGAATTACTGTACCAAATTTATTATATACTGTCTCGGTTTGTTTTATACTGACTCCTCAGCGCTGCTGAATGGATTCATTTTATTTTTTGATCAGACTTTTACAAACCCAGTTATGAACATATGAACACATCTTGTATTTAAATTGTTTTATATTTATTGGGGCAAAAGGATGTAAGCTTGTTTTCTATTACACAGTAAACATTCACTTTTTATTGTATTTAATAGCACTCCTCCTTAAAGGACTTGTACAAGTGATCAGCTGATTCCAGCTTCTTTACATGGCAGTACTGAGGCACAGCTATGCAGAGAAAATCACAATCTCCTATAACCACCAGTTGAACACTGGCTTTACCATTAATTGCAGTCATGGAGGTCTTCAGCAGACCCTCACTCTCAGAGTAACTCATCAGTGACCCATAATGTGTCATGGTTTGCTCCCTGCTGGTGCATGTTAAATGCTGCTGTTGAAAGCACATGATGGTGTATAAAATCTGCCAGGAAAGATGCATGCTCGGCGTGCAAGCTGGCATAACAGTATACCATATCGGTAAGGGGTTAATCCACCAAATGGCACATCTTTCAATATGAAATCTTCGCATGCTACAAGAAGCACTCCCATCCATTTTTGTCCTCTTAATATTGCAGTCATCATATTATACAGCACTGACTACAGCTCATTTTCTCTTGTGCCCAGTTAATTATTTTCTGTTAGGTCTGACATGTGATTAAATATACTGGATGACTCCTTTTCACTGCATGTGTCCATCACTCCAGAAGTCCCTGGCAAGGTGAGGAGCTGCTAGGCCAGGAGTTGAAGAGGGACAGGAAAGACTTCAGTTTCTACATAGAGCTTAGAAGGATTTGGCAAGTCTGTTTTTAAATCAGATGTCATAGATCTACAGGAAAAATAACTGGGTAGACTCAATGCTACATATAAGTGCAATATATTAAAGGGAGTCTGTCACCGCATTTTCGCCCTATGAGATAAGCACAATGGCGGTGGCCCTATCTACAGCATTCTGGAATGCTGTAGATAAGCCCTGATGTTACCTGAAAGTGAAGAAAAACTAGTTATATTATACTCCCTCGGGATCAATAAAGTGTATTGTATACTCACCCAGGGGCATTCCGCTGTCTGTTGGGGTCAGATGGGCGTCGCGGTCATGTCCGGGGCCTTCCATCTTGTGACGAAGCTGACGTGTTCTTTCTGCCCTGTCGTGGCTCCTGCGCAGGCGCACTGCTCGGCCCTGGTGAGGACAGAGTGCTACAGTGCGCAGGCGCCGGAAAAGGTCAGAGGTCCTGTGCACTGTAGTACTCTGCTCTGCCCTCACCAGGGCAGAGCAGTGTGCCTGCGCAGGAGCCGCGACGGGACAAAGAGGCTGGCTTCGTCACAAGATGGGAAGCCCCGGACATGACCGCGACGCCCATCTGACCCGAACGGATGGCGGAACGCCCCTGGGTGAGTATAATATAACTTGGTTTTTCTTCACTTTCAGGTAACATCGGGGGCTTATCTACAGCATTCCAGAATGCTGTAGATAAGCCCCTGATGGCAGTGGCCCTATCTCATAGGGTGAAAATGCAGTGACAGATTCCTTTAAGAAGGTAAAAATTGTACTTTTTTTTTTTTTTAAGCTTGCTCACTATTTATAGGGGTTGTCCACTACTAGGACAACCTCTCCATCTAAATGTTTGGCCCCAATCTACGTCTATACTCTCTTCCCCTGTCAGCGCCATTCCTCAGGTCCCAGGGCTCCTGTGTGGTGGTTCTAACTTGAGCCCAGCGCCCAATCAGCTCTGGTGTCACTGTCCCCGCCTTTGCACAAATTAAACATGAAGAAATCCAGGCTGCAGCTGACTTCATGTTCAGAGGACACATGGATTTTCCTGCGTTCAATAGTCGGCAGCACTTTGAACACAGCAAACACCCTGCATCCAAAGCGCTGCTGGTTAGTGATCATCTGCGCAAACCTTCAGTTGTAAATATAACTGTATAGTAAATGCATAACATGGTGGTCATTGCTATATAAGAAGCACAGCGCTATAGCCTCCATAAACAGCTGGTTCAGCTGTACCTGTGATGTTTCTTGCTGTATTTTAGTGTGTTCAGAATCTGCTACAATTCTTTCCTTAGTTTACTTGCTATAAGCATTTTTGCACTCCTCTATAATGGGTTGGGTGTTTCCTAAATCTATAGTGCTAGCAACTAATGTAGTGAAAACAAATGACCATAACATCTGTCCACATAAAGAATTTGTATTGGAGCTTGAAGTGCATGCAGACCCTGCCCAGTCATGGAGATGAAGCATGAGGTTTCAGTGAGGGAGGTGCTTTGTGCAGGCATTGATGCCACTAGTTGCTCCTCATGCTGGCATTGGATTCATCTGCAGCAGCAATAGTGACTCAGTGAGACTAGAGGTAGGTCTGATTACATTGATTGTCTGGCTTGTGCAGCAGTATTGCTAAGATGCTTACAGGGGTCGAACACTAACATGATGCCACCCTAGTTTCTAACAATATCAGAAATGTAAGGGGGAAGCTTGTTTGTAATGCTTTTCAGTGATGTACTGATTTAATCGCAGTGATGCTGCTTTTGTAAATTACTCTGCCTTTTTCCAGTTTGTGCTGTATCATGGCATTGCAATATGCTGCATAATCTGCTTTGTGATCCTATTTTAGCAACTTGTTTTCATATACCCTGCATTGTACCAAAGCCATTTTTATTAGTCTTCTATTGTACACTATTCTGTGTAATTCAGGAATACTAAAATTCCATTGCTAATATTCTATTAACTTCTGGATTGCTTTATAATGTTAGAGAAGATTTTTGTTGTACCTTATGGAGATAATGTATGTAAATCAGCATTTATTGTACGCTTACTACTTGTTTTTACTAGGCTTCTGTCCATTTTCGCAGTCTTGGCCCAAAAGCAGCAGTTTAAAGTATAATCTAAACTATTTTTAATGTTGTACCTTGACAGGGTTTTTCATAAAACTTTGTTTACTGAAACTGTCTTTTTGGGAGGGTTCTTCTTGCCTGAAGGACCTATGAAGACACTTCCAGAGTTGTCCCTAGACTTGCGTGTCTGTAGCTAAAGAGGTTGTCCAGACTTGAGGATAGTGACTGCATACCTGTGAATCCTCACAGCACATGCTGGGAGTGGTTGGTCATGTGACCAAGTATGCAATATTCATACTTGTGGCCACATTCTGGCTAGACTTGCTCAGCCTCTATTTTGGTTGTACTGAGCAAGGCTGCTTACATCTAGTTGATGTGACTACATGTAATGCAAATCGCACAACCACCTGCTTCTGGCACTGGAGAATCCAGACTGCATTCAGTGTACACGCTGTGAGGATTTACAAGTCAGCAGTTGCATTCTCTGCAGACTGTAGCCCCTTGGCTTGGACAACCCCTAGAAGTCCACTTGTAAATTCAGTTCCCTGTTCTTTTCACAAGATATCTTGTTCCTATTACTTCACAAGTGACGGAAAGGTTTGCTTAACCCCTTTCTGACAGATGTAATGATCCGTCCATGTGACCTGGGCCAATTTGACCATGGATGGAGCATTACGTCTAAGGCTAGTTTCAAACAAGCTTTTGACTGACCTGTGTCCAGTCTGTGCACGGCTGCCGCTGAGCT
>JARQOD010000004.1:362599945-362834255 GCA_033576555.1 Oophaga sylvatica | reverse complement strand
TGGCAGTGAGCGCGCAGTGTGTGCACCTGCTGGGCAGCTAGTAACGCGGCCGCGCTTCCCTGCACTCGCTGTGGCGCTGCGTTCCTTTTGGCGCTTCGGCTTGTTACAATGTATCATTGCTGCGGATGCGCGTGTTTACACTGGTGCCCACACGCCATCTGCCTAAAGTGGCGACTAGTAATGGGTATTGGCTACTAAGCGTAGTCTGTGTAGCTGGCAATTAGGTGGGGCATCACCACATGTGTAGGGGGCTCTACTTGTAGCAGTTTCGACCAGGGCGTGCCCCATCAATGTTCTGCACCTGACTGACCGTGGACCTGACTGTGACAGTGGGGGCTCTTCATGCCGCCTTCAAGAAATCATCATTTTCTGACTGAGCACATTAACTCCTTCCTCTTGGGATCTTTGGTTAAAGCACCTCTAGTGGGGTGTGTTTATGTATTTGCACCACTCTGGAATGGTGCTACTGTAACTCAAGCTCCCTGCACTTTTGTACTAACCAGCCGCCCCTCTTCATGTTCAGCTTCCAGCTGTCTGATCGCTCCAGTATTTGGGTGAACTGACAATCACAACTCAGTGCAAGTCTAAGGACCAGAGTGAGGCCCTCAGACTTGCATTTAGTTACCTCTGGTCAGTCAGAAGCTTCAGTTACAAGATGGTGACACGGGACAGGAACGGCACCAGACAGATCTGAAGACAGCGGCTGGTAAATATAAGGGAACGTAGCACCGCTCCAGCAAGAAAACCTAAGGCTTGAGATGTTAGTGAATGTGAAGAGATGGGGAGATGTATATTCCTTTTCTTGTTTTGTTTGTTTTTTTGAGAACCTTCTAAGGGTGTTTTCACGTTCAGTATTAGGCAGCGCTTTGGATGCAGCACATGTGCGCTCCGTCCAAAGTGCTGCCGGCTCTTGAACGCAGGTGATTCCGCATGTGTTCACTGAACAGCATAGAATCACTGCGTCCTATTACACTGTACGGGTGACATCGCGTCTCTGCAAGTTAGATGTGTTGTAACCTGGAAAGACGCGCCGCATGTGTGTATACGCAGGGCTGGCAGAGTTGTCCCTCCGTGCATAGTGGAGATGGGATTTCATGAAATCCCATTCACTATGCTGTAACATCTGGCCACTGCAGGATGTACACGGGGTCCAACACGCAGCATTTACTGACCATGGAAACCTTACCATTACTGTCCAAATTGAATCCAAAAAAAATGTGAGTGAAGAGACTTGTCCCGATGGAGTTTTCGGTGTTGCCAATTTCTGCAAAAAACTTTACAGGATATGAAAACTCACGTGTCCCACCTGCAGCTATCTTGGAGCAATGTGCTGAATGAAGACATGTGCATGTTTACTAACTCTTCCTGTTCCAGAAATTGACCTGTGCAATGGAGCGTGTTCATATAAACACAGAACCTCTCTCTTTTTTTTTTTTTTTTCCCCATGAATGTGCTATAAATGTCATAAGTGGGGCATCCCTTCTGATATGCTCTTGCATTTAAAGGACACAGAAGCCTGTTGACTTTTACAAATCTTGTTAGACACTGTTTTTTGAGCACAAGGCTGAAGTTGGTTTCTTAATTGTCTAGTTTCTTATTCGTCAATTTTTTCTTCTGTTTTCTTTATAGGTTTAACAAAAAAGCATCACAATAATAACATACAATGAAGCGAGGAGCCCTGATGTGAATAACTTAAAACCGCTACAAAAATTATAAAACTGGCACAAAAATGAACATAAAATTGGGCACCGAAGAGCCTCAATGAAAGGGTTAAATGACTTTGGGCCACTGATATTACACTGCAGACATAAAGAACAAGGAGCTCCATATCAAAACTAGGTCCCTCCAGCCTGGCCCAAATGGGTTCTGGGCATCAAAGTGGGCAAACAGTCTATTCTGGCCATTTGAATAAGTAACTTATGTTTAAGGGGTTCAATGACTTTGGGCCACTTATCTCACACTAAGAATACACATATAGTGTAAAATCAGTGGCCCAAAGTCATTTAACCCCTTGAAAACATCAGTTACTTACTCAAATCTGTGAAAATTGGCTGTTTGCCCACTTTGATGCCAATCCTGATGTCAGAACCCATTTGTGCCAGGTTGGAGACACCAGGTTTTGATGTGGGGCTCCCGATTTTTATACGTCTGCAGTGATATCAGTGGCCCAAAATCACTTAACCCTTTCATTAATGCCCTTTAGTGCCCACTTTGATGCCCATTTTTGTGCCAGTTTTTAAGTGTATTCACATCAGGGCACCTCGCTGTGTTGTATGTTAATATTGTGATGCTTATTTTTTGTTAAACCTATAAAAACCAGAAAAAAATTGCAGAATAAGAAACCAACTTCAGCCTCGTTCTTTAAGCAGCCTTTTAGTTGTCTTAAGCGACACCAATGTTTTGCAGGAAGCTATAGTTCTCACTTTTCACGTATACTTTTCAGTGGTGAGAAATTTTGAAATTCTTGCTTTTGTTAACATTTTCTGAGACCTGTCTTCAATTCTCAGTATATGTGGAGCTGCTGTTTTTTTTTTTTTTTTTGTTTTTGAGCTGACATTTTTAGAGATACTATTTTAGCTGAATTGCAATATGAGGCTAATCAAAATATTGTAATGTTGGTGGCAAAAAAAACTTTTTTATTTTGGCTTTTTTTTTTTTTTTTTTTTAATTACAGATCAGCAGGGCTGTGTAGTCAGCCAAACCTCCGACTCCTCAATTTCCCTGAGTCTGTACATAAAGTGCAGGACAGATTCATCTCAACTCCACAGCACTGGTCACTACTGAGCATGTGCATAAAGGGCAGCACAGATTCATCTCATCTATGACTCCACAGCACTTGTCACTACTGAGCATGTGCATAAAGTGCAGCACAGATTCATCTCATCGACGACCCCACAGCACTGGTCACTACTGAGCATGGACATAAAGTGCAGGACAGATTCATCTCAACTAAAAGCAGAGAACTTTAGATCAGGAACAGAACAGACATTTATAGGACATTTCATAATGTTCCCAAATTCTTATGAAAACATTTACAGCACTGAATTACTGTACCAAATTTATTATATACTGTCTCGGTTTGTTTTATACTGACTCCTCAGCGCTGCTGAATGGATTCATTTTATTTTTTGATCAGACTTTTACAAACCCAGTTATGAACATATGAACACATCTTGTATTTAAATTGTTTTATATTTATTGGGGCAAAAGGATGTAAGCTTGTTTTCTATTACACAGTAAACATTCACTTTTTATTGTATTTAATAGCACTCCTCCTTAAAGGACTTGTACAAGTGATCAGCTGATTCCAGCTTCTTTACATGGCAGTACTGAGGCACAGCTATGCAGAGAAAATCACAATCTCCTATAACCACCAGTTGAACACTGGCTTTACCATTAATTGCAGTCATGGAGGTCTTCAGCAGACCCTCACTCTCAGAGTAACTCATCAGTGACCCACTAATGTGTCATGGTTTGCTCCCTGCTGGTGCATGTTAAATGCTGCTGTTGAAAGCACATGATGGTGTATAAAATCTGCCAGGAAAGATGCATGCTCGGCGTGCAAGCTGGCATAACAGTATACCATATCGGTAAGGGGTTAATCCACCAAATGGCACATCTTTCAATATGAAATCTTCGCATGCTACAAGAAGCACTCCCATCCATTTTTGTCCTCTTAATATTGCAGTCATCATATTATACAGCACTGACTACAGCTCATTTTCTCTTGTGCCCAGTTAATTATTTTCTGTTAGGTCTGACATGTGATTAAATATACTGGATGACTCCTTTTCACTGCATGTGTCCATCACTCCAGAAGTCCCTGGCAAGGTGAGGAGCTGCTAGGCCAGGAGTTGAAGAGGGACAGGAAAGACTTCAGTTTCTACATAGAGCTTAGAAGGATTTGGCAAGTCTGTTTTTAATCAGATGTCATAGATCTACAGGAAAAATAACTGGGTAGACTCAATGCTACATATAAGTGCAATATATTAAAGGGAGTCTGTCACCGCATTTTCGCCCTATGAGATAAGCACAATGGCGGTGGCCCTATCTACAGCATTCTGGAATGCTGTAGATAAGCCCCTGATGTTACCTGAAAGTGAAGAAAAACTAGTTATATTATACTCCCTCGGGATCAATAAAGTGTATTGTATACTCACCCAGGGGCATTCCGCTGTCTGTTGGGGTCAGATGGGCGTCGCGGTCATGTCCGGGGCCTTCCATCTTGTGACGAAGCTGACGTGTTCTTTCTGCCCTGTCGTGGCTCCTGCGCAGGCGCACTGCTCGGCCCTGGTGAGGACAGAGTGCTACAGTGCGCAGGCGCCGGAAAAGGTCAGAGGTCCTGTGCACTGTAGTACTCTGCTCTGCCCTCACCAGGGCAGAGCAGTGTGCCTGCGCAGGAGCCGCGACGGGACAAAGAGGCTGGCTTCGTCACAAGATGGGAAGCCCCGGACATGACCGCGACGCCCATCTGACCCGAACGGATGGCGGAACGCCCCTGGGTGAGTATAATATAACTTGGTTTTTCTTCATCTTTCAGGTAACATCGGGGGCTTATCTACAGCATTCCAGAATGCTGTAGATAAGCCCCTGATGGCAGTGGCCCTATCTCATAGGGTGAAAATGCAGTGACAGATTCCCTTTAAGAAGGTAAAAATTGTACTTTTTTTTTTTTTTAAGCTCTGCTCACTATTTATAGGGGTTGTCCACTACTAGGACAACCTCTCCATCTAAATGTTTGGCCCCAATCTACGTCTATACTCTCTTCCCCTGTCAGCGCCATTCCTCAGGTCCCAGGGCTCCTGTGTGGTGGTTCTAACTTGAGCCCAGCGCCCAATCAGCTCTGGTGTCACTGTCCCCGCCTTTGCACAAATTAAACATGAAGAAATCCAGGCTGCAGCTGACTTCATGTTCAGAGGACACATGGATTTTCCTGCGTTCAATAGTCGGCAGCACTTTGAACACAGCAAACACCCTGCATCCAAAGCGCTGCTGGTTAGTGATCATCTGCGCAAACCTTCAGTTGTAAATATAACTGTATAGTAAATGCATAACATGGTGGTCATTGCTATATAAGAAGCACAGCGCTATAGCCTCCATAAACAGCTGGTTCAGCTGTACCTGTGATGTTTCTTGCTGTATTTTAGTGTGTTCAGAATCTGCTACAATTCTTTCCTTTAGTTTACTTGCTATAAGCATTTTTGCACTCCTCTATAATGGGTTGGGTGTTTCCTAAATCTATAGTGCTAGCAACTAATGTAGTGAAAACAAATGACCATAACATCTGTCCACATAAAGAATTTGTATTGGAGCTTGAAGTGCATGCAGACCCTGCCCAGTCATGGAGATGAAGCATGAGGTTTCAGTGAGGGAGGTGCTTTGTGCAGGCATTGATGCCACTAGTTGCTCCTCATGCTGGCATTGGATTCATCTGCAGCAGCAATAGTGACTCAGTGAGACTAGAGGTAGGTCTGATTTACATTGATTGTCTGGCTTGTGCAGCAGTATTGCTAAGATGCTTACAGGGGTCGAACACTAACATGATGCCACCCTAGTTTCTAACAATATCAGAAATGTAAGGGGGAAGCTTGTTTGTAATGCTTTCAGTGATGTACTGATTTAATCTGCAGTGATGCTGCTTTTGTAAATTACTCTGCCTTTTTCCAGTTTGTGCTGTATCATGGCATTGCAATATGCTGCATAATCTGCTTTGTGATCCTATTTTAGCAACTTGTTTTCATATACCCTGCATTGTACCAAAGCCATTTTTATTAGTCTTCTATTGTACACTATTCTGTGTAATTCAGGAATACTAAAATTCCATTGCTAATATTCTATTAACTTCTGGATTGCTTTATAATGTTAGAGAAGATTTTTGTTGTACCTTATGGAGATAATGTATGTAAATCAGCATTTATTGTACGCTTACTACTTGTTTTTACTAGGCTTCTGTCCATTTTCGCAGTCTTGGCCCAAAAGCAGCAGTTTAAAGTATAATCTAAACTATTTTTAATGTTGTACCTTGACAGGGTTTTTCATAAAACTTTGTTTACTGAAACTGTCTTTTTGGGAGGGTTCTTCTTGCCTGAAGGACCTATGAAGACACTTCCAGAGTTGTCCCTAGACTTGCGTGTCTGTAGCTAAAGAGGTTGTCCAGACTTGAGGATAGTGACTGCATACCTGTGAATCCTCACAGCACATGCTGGGAGTGGTTGGTCATGTGACCAAGTATGCAATATTCATACTTGTGGCCACATTCTGGCTAGACTTGCTCAGCCTCTATTTTGGTTGTACTGAGCAAGGCTGCTTACATCTAGTTGATGTGACTACATGTATGCAAATCGCACAACCACCTGCTTCTGGCACTGGAGAATCCAGACTGCATTCAGTGTACACGCTGTGAGGATTTACAAGTCAGCAGTTGCATTCTCTGCAGACTGTAGCCCCTTGGCTTGGACAACCCCTAGAAGTCCACTTGTAAATTCAGTTCCCTGTTCTTTTCACAAGATATCTTGTTCCTATTACTTCACAAGTGACGGAAAGGTTTGCTTAACCCCTTTCTGACAGATGTAATGATCCGTCCATGTGACCTGGGCCAATTTGACCATGGATGGAGCATTACGTCTAAGGCTAGTTTCAAACAAGCTTTTGACTGACCTGTGTCAGTCTGTGCACGGCTGCCGCTGAGCTCTGCCCTGGCCGCGCCTCCTCCCGATCGCTCCGCCTATGGGCGCATGATGCTGCATGCAACCTGTGCACCCTATCTTTAGCATTGGGTATGCAGGTCGTGCACAGTATGCGTTTGCCGGTGCCTGCATCCTTTTGACGGTGCGCCGACCTGCGCCAAACGCACTGTGTTGCATTTTTGTGCGCTCGGCACACCATCAAAAGGGTGCTGGCAAACTCGTACTGCGTATGGCCTGCGAACCCAATGCTAAAGAGGGTGCGCAGGTCGCATGCAGTGTCATGCGCCCACAGGTGGAGCAATTCAGGAGGAGGTGTGGCCAGGGGCGGAGCTTAACATCATAGTGTAAAACTAGCCTAAGCGATTGGCCGTGCTCACAGGGGGTGCACGGCCGGGTGTCCGCTGATTCTGACAGCGGACACCCAGCACGTTAAGTCCTGAAATACTGCGATCTAACAAGATCACAGTATTCTGGGAGTCGGGAGAGGGCTGACAGCCCCTCTGCCTTTGAATTGTACACCCCACGGCTTGATGTGGGGTCCTGATTGTAGCCATGGTGAGCAGATGTCGTCATGACAACATCCAGCATGCAAAAAATGATTGTCCCATAGTGGGACAAAGAAACTTGAAGTAAAAATATTTAAAAATCAAATCTATATATTCTATCACAAATGAATGAAAAAAATCTAAACAATAAAAGTACACATTTGGTATTGCTGCATCTGCAACGACCCGACCTATAAAACTGTCCCATTAGTTAATCCCTCTAGTGAACATCATAAAGGCAAAAAGTTCTTTATCATACCGCCAAACAAAGTGGGAAAAAAAACGTGATGGAGACGGATATAAATAAACATGGTACCTCTGAAAACATCATCTTGTCCTGCAAAAAAACGAGCTGCCATACAGCATCATCAGCGAAAAAATACAAAAGTTATAGCTCTCAGAACTGGTGCAAAAACAATAATTTTTTCTATAAAAGTTTTTATTATAGAAAAGCCCCAAAACAGTATATAAATGAGGTCATCGTACTGACCCGAAGAATAAAACTGCCTTATAAATTTACCACACGGAGCAGTATAAATCCCCCCCCCAAAAAAAAATTCATGAATTGCAGGTTTTTGCTCATGCTGTCTTCCAAAAATCTGAATAGAAAGCGATAAAAAAAAATCATATGCCTGAAAATGGTAGAAATAAACGTCAGCTTGTCCTGCAAAAAAAACAAGACCTCACATAGCTCTCAAAATGTGGTGATGCAAAAGCTATTTTTTTCCAATAAAAAGCATCTTTTAGCATGTGACAGCTGCCAAACATAAACATTAGTTTACAACATGGATGGTGCCAAGATGCAACCATCCATGCTGAGAACCACTGGTGAATGACCTGCTAGGAACACAGCGTCAGTAACCGGGGGTGACGTCATAGAGGTTGCCTCCAAGTCACTGGGCTCCATTCCCAGCTGGGCTGAGCTGTGGTGAAATCTGTGGTCACTTATAAAATTTACATACCAGGAAACGGTAGATTAGTGCCAAAAAGGGGCACTTGTCAGGCATTGCCGCTGTTAAGTATTATCTAGATAACTTTCTTAGGGGGTGGGGCTATTTTCCAAAATAGGGTCACTTATTGGGGGTTTCCTCTGTTTAGGCACGTCAGTGGTTCTCAACGCAACATGATGCCCACAGACCATTACTTCAGTCTGCATTCCAAAACGTCACTACTTCACTTCAGAACACCAATTTGTATCCAAACAGTAGTTTTGTCCCATGTATGGGGTACCGGTGACAAATTGGACAATTGGGGTCCAATTTCTCCTGTTACCCTTGTAAAAACTTAAAATTTGGGACTAAAAGATTATTTTTGTGGGGGGAAAAATGATTTTACTTTTTTGTATTTTCATGGCCGGGCGTTACAAACTTTAGTGAAACACCTGGGGGCTCAAAGTTCTCACCACACATCGATAAGTTTCCTTACCTGTCTAGTTTCCAAAATGGTGTCACTTGTGGGGGGGTTTCCACTGTTTAGGCACTTCAGGGGCTCTCCAAACTCAACATGGCATCTGATTTCAATTCCAGCCAATTTTGCATTGAAAAGTCAAACTGCGCTCCTTCCCTTCTGAGCTATGCCATGTGCCCAAACAATGGTTCTTCTCCCTCCACATATGGGGTATCGGCATACTCGGAACAAATTGCACAATAACTTCTGGGGTCCCATTTCTCCTGTTACCCTTGGTAAAATAAAAAAAAATGGATCTGAAGTATAAAAAAAAAAAAAAAAAAAAAAATTCTTTGTAAGTGAAATTCAGTTTTTTTTAAACATTCCAAAAATTCCTGTGTAGCACTTGAAGGGTTAATAAACTTCTTGAATGTGGTTTTGAGCACCTTGAGGGGTGCAATTTTTAGAATGGTGTCACTTTTGGGTATTTTCTATTATATAGATCCCTCAAAGTGACTTCAAATGTGGTCCCTAAAAAGTGTTGTAAAATGAGAAATCGCTGTAATTTTTATCCCTTATAACTTCCTAACAAAATTGGGGATCCAAAATTGTGCTGATGTAAAGTAGACATGTGGGAAATGTTACATAAGTATTTTGTGACATAAGGGCATGACAATTCAAAGTTGGAAAATTGCAAAATTTTCCGCAAATTTCTTTTCTACAAATAGTGGAAAAATTTCTTTGATATCATGAAGTAAAACAAGGAAACAGTATCAGAATCACTGGGATCCATGGAAGCATTCCCGAGTTATTACCTCCTAAAAGGACAGTGGTTAGAATTGAAAAAAATGGCCCAGTCGCTAACATGCAAACCACCCTTGGGGGTAAAGGGGTTAAAAGAACCAATTGGGTTCCCTGTGCCATAGAACAAGGAGCAGTTGTCTAAAGCCCCCGTCTCACATAGCGAGATCGCTGCTGAGTCGCAAGTTTTGTGACGCAACAGCGATCTCCCCATTGATATCTGTGTAAGACACGCAGCGATGATCAGCCCCCATGCTGGGTATCGCTGATCGTTGCTGAATGTCCTGGACATTTTTTTTTATCGTTGGTCTCCCACTGGCCAGCACGCATCGCTGCGTGTGGCAGGCGGGAGATCAGCAAGCTGGTAACCAAGGTACACATTGGGTTTCTAGGCGCCACTCGGCGAATCAGTGGCTCTTTCAGCCTAGTCCTCTCTTCTACAGAAGCAACTGTCATAAAACACAAGTGCCCCTGTGTATGGGAGTGAGCAAGATGACTGCTGGTATTACTGATTGGTTGACAGTATATTGGGGTGGGGGACACCACTAGTGAAGTGGCAAAGGCACATGAAAAAACGGTCTAGAAAGTAGTAGTCTGGAATGTCATTAATGTGAATAGAAGGGCTTGCTTCAGCAATGGGTCTTCTTGGTATCTCTCCAGATCTGAAAGGATATTTAAACTTAGTCTTTCCACTGGGGGAGAGAAACCTTGTTGGTAAGGTCTTGAACAGTAAGACTACATATCTGTTTCTGTACATTGTTCCCTAAGCAATGTTAAGGTCAAATATTAAAATCCCTTATTACTGGTTGGGGGGGGGGGTAAAACTCATGGGGTTGGTGACTTGGAGCAAGTAGCTTGTGAAAATAGAGTTCTGTGGAGTTTCCCATCTGTATTGCTGAAATGAAAGCATCAAAACTAAGGCACTTGATAGATTCAGTTCTAGGCATAAGCAGTAGGTTCTTGGGTCTGGCTTGATGCCCTTCAGGGTAGGAAAGTAATCCATTTACCCTGAGCTGCTGTTTTTATTGCATGCATAGTCAGACCAAAGCTTGCTCTCCAGTAAGGCCCTCAGGAAATCCCAGCTCACACTAAGGCTATGTGCACACACATCAGAATTGCCATGGAAATTTCCGCGGCAATCTCGCACCTCCTGCCGCGGGAAATACACATTTGATAGGTATGCGTATTCCCGCTGAAAACTAGCGTTTTGCAAACGTAATTAGCTTGCAGAATGCTAGCGTTTTCCAAGCAATCTGTAGCATCGCTTGGAAAACTGATTGACAGGTTGGTCACACTACACTATGTTCCAAATTATTATGCAAATCGGTTTTAAGTGTCATAGCGTCTTTGCTTCTTTTTGTAAATGAAACTTATTGATGGTATTGTGTCTCAGGGTTCTTTGGATAACTGAAATCAATCTCAGATACCTGTGATAATTAGTTTGGCATGTGAGCCCAATAAAAGGAAAACTGGATGTTCCACACTATTAAGCAGGCCAGAGTTTTCAAGTAATATGGGAAAGAAAGGATCTCTCTGCTGCTGAAAAGCATCAAATAGTGCAATGCCTTGGTCAAGGGATAAAATCATTAGATCAGGGTTCGACAAACCCGGTCGCCAGTGGCGCCTAGAAAATCATGCCTGGCGCCCGGGTTTGTCGGGGCCCTGAGCAGGCGGGGGGCCCACTCGCCGTCGGGCACCCCGGCGCCTGTTAGCGGAGGAGAGCGGTGTCAGCGCCGCCCCCGCCTGCTCAGGGCCCCGGCAGCAGCTGACACAATACTTACCTCTCCCTTGCCTCCGCTGCCGCAGCTCCGGGCTCCAGGGGGTGCCCGCGCTTCCTCTCACAGCAGCGCCGCTGAATGACGTCATCATTCAGCGGCCGGCTGTGACAGCGTGGACGCCGGACAGGTGAGATGTGATGTGTATGTGTGTGTGTGTATGTGAGAGAGTGCTTGTGTGCTGCATGTGTGATGGTGGTGGGGGGAGGGCATTGATGATGATGGGGAGGCATTGATGATGATGGGCAGGCAATGATATGATGATGGGGAGGCCATGATAAAATGAAAAAAAAATTCTGGCTCCTAAATTTTTTGGCTGGCTCCTAGATTCTGAACAACTTTGTCGACCCCTGCATTAGATATTTCCCAAAAACATAAGCTTGATCATCGTACTGTTAAGAAATTTGTGGCTGATTCTGAGCACAGACGTGTTTGTGCTGATAGACAGAATGAGGAAGGTTTCTGCCAGGCAAGTTCATCGGAGTAAAGGTACTGCCACACTACACAATCCCGCTAGCGATCTCGTTAGCGTCGCATACTAATGAGATCGCTAGCGGGATTGTTTCTATATCGCTAGTAGCTACCTAATTTAGCGATATCGTTAAGGACGCTATCGCGGTTAGCGATCTCCTTAACGGCTTTAGCGGTACAAAAGTACCGCTAAATCGCTAAAGGTGCCACTCAGCGATTAGATACTTACCAGCGGGACGCCAGCGATGAAAATAGGGTCCGGAACGATCAGGACGACGGACGAGATCACAGCAGGGGCCACGTCGCTGGTAGATGCCGCACACAACATCGCTAACGGGATCGCTAAATAGTGACGTTTTTTAGCGATCCCGTTAGCGATGTTTAGTGTGGCATACCCTTAAGAGAGCAGCTGCTACAAAGCCATTACAAACCAGCAAACAGATATTTGAAGCTGCTGGTGCCTCTGGAGTCCCTCAAACCTCAAAGTGTAGAATCCTTCTAAGGCTTGCTGTGGTGCATAAACCTACTATTCGGCCACCCCTAAACAGTGCTCACAAGCAGAAACGGTTGCAGTGGGCCCAGACATGCATGAAGACTAATTTTCAAACAGTCTTGTTTACTGATGAGTGTTGAGCAACCTTTGATGGTCCAGATGGATGGAGTAGTGGATGGCCACCATGTCCCAACATGGCTGTGACGTCAGCAAGTAGGTGGAGGAGTCCTGATTTGGGCTGAAATCATGGGGAAACAGCTGGTATGGCCCTTTAAGGTTCCCGAAGGTGTAAAAATGACCTCTGCAAAGTATATAGAGTTTCTGACTGACAACTTTCTTCCATGGTATAAAAAGCAGAAACGTGTCTTCAGGAGCAAAATCATCTTCATTCATGACAATGCACCATCTCATGCTGCAAAGAATACCTTGCAGTCACTGGCTGCTATGGGCATAGAAGGAGAAACTCCCCTGACTTCAACCTTATAGAGAACCTTTAGGCTAAGTGCACACGATCAGGAATAATTGCGTTTTTTTCGCGGTTTTTCCACGGTTTTCCGCAGTAAAAACGCGATAAAAACGCAAGCATTAAGCATCCTATACATGTTAATTGATTCTGCATGTTTTGGCCACATGTTGCGTTTTTTTCCGCGAAAAAAACGCTTCGCGGAAAAAATAGCAACATGTTCATTAATTTAGCGTAATCGCGGTGATTCCGCCGCCATAGGAATGCATTGAACCGCTTACTTTCCGCATGTGGCTATGCCCACTATGCGCAATGTAAGCGGTTCATGTGCGGATGGTACCCAGGGTCTGGAGGAGAGGAGACTCTCCTCCAGGCCCTGGGTACCATATCCCTGGTAAAACAATAATTAAAATAATAAATAATGATATTCTCACCTTCCGGCGTCCCACGCAGCTTTCCCGCCTTCAGCGACGCTCCCGCCAACTTCCGTTCCCAGTGATGCTTTGCGAGATCACCCAGATGGCGTAGCGGTCTCGCGAGATGCTACGTCATCGGGGTGATTTGTCGCGGTTCATGTGCGGATGGTACCCAGGGTCTGGAGGAGAGGAGACTCTCCTCCAGGCCCTGGGTACCATATCCCTGGTAAAACAATAATTAAAATAAAAAATAATGATATTCTCACCTTCCGGCGGCCCCCGCAGCCTTCCCGCGGCCCCCGCAGCCTTCCCGCCTTCAGTGACGCTCCCGGCAACTTCCGGTCCCAAGAGTCCTTTGCGAGAATCACCCAGATGGCATAGCGGTCTCGCGAGATGCTACGTCATCGGTGTGATTTGTCGCAAAGCACTCCTGGGACCGGAGTTGCCGGGAGCGTCGCTGAAGGCGGGAAGGCTGCGGGGGCCGCCGGAAGGTGAGAATATCATTATTTATTTATTTTTTTATTAATTTTACATTAGATCTTTTTACTATTGATGCGGCATCAATAGTAAAAAGTTGGTCACACTTGTCAAACACTATGTTTGACTCGTGTGACCAACCTGTCAATCAGTTTTCCAAGCGATGCTACAGATCGCTAGGAAAACGCTAGCATTCTGCAAGCTAATTACGCTTGCAAAACGCTATTATTCTGGCGGGAATCAGCATACAAAAAACGTGCGTATTTCCTGCGGGAGAAGTGCGGGATTGCCGTGGAAATTTCCGCGGCAATTCCGCAACATGTGAACTTAGCCTTAGAGTATCATCAAGCAAAAGATCTGAGAGGGTGGGAGGCAGTTCACATCAAAACTGCAGCTCTGGGAGGCTATTGTGACTTCATGCAAAGAAAGACAAGCAGAAACCCAAAAACTCACAAGTTCAATGGATGCAAGAATTGTGAAGGTGATATCAAAGAAGGGTTCCTATGTTAACATGTAACTTGGCCTGTTAGGATGTTTTGGAGTTAAGTAGCTTTTTTGTTCAGTGAATGTGACCTAATGCTGCAATTTCCACAAATGAGCATTTTCAGTTCTTTAAAACAGATCAAATGTTCAGAAATTCTACTGTGCCTGATAATTTGGAACAGTGCATTTTGAGTTTTTCCATTTTGGAGATTATACTGTTATCATTGGGAGGTTTCTTCAATAAAATTCGATGTATACTCTTAACGGGTGATGACTTTTATTAGACTGACTGTCATTTGCACCAACCACTTAGGAAAATCAGAGAAAAATATCATTTGCATAATTTGGAACATAGTGTAGTCAAACAGTGTTTGACTAGTGTAACAAACTTTTTACTATTGATGCTGCATCAATAGTAAAAAGATGTGGTAAAAATAATAAAAAAAAATTAAATCGTGATATTCTCACCTTCCGGCGGCCCCAGCAGCAGGGCTGGCTCCAGGTTTTTATGGGCCCCGGGCGAAGGAGCCTCAGTGGGCCCCTTTAACACAGACCACGATTCATGATGCACAGATACTGCAGAGAAATATAGGTATAGTACAATGCCAAACACTTCTCTTCTTCCATTACATGACTGATATCTATTGTAAATTGTACAATAGCTCAAAAACCGCCAAATCCTCACAGCGCACAGTACAGACTGGACAGTACAGTCCTCCATACAATATTATGGGCACCACATAGTCTCCCCCTCATCACCCATATAATACCCCATGCAGGATGTCACCCCTCCATCCCCCATATAATGCTCCATACAGGATACTGGTCCCCATATAAAACTCCATACAAAATATGGAGCTCTCCTCTGCACTGTGCTGCGTTCTGCACTGTTACGGCTCAAGAAAGGACGCCGTGGAAAGACTCCCATCATCATCATTGCCTGCCCATTATCATCATCAATGCCTGCCCATCATCATCAGTGCCTCCCCATCATCATCATTGCCTGCCCATTATCATCATCAATGCCTCCCCATCATCATCATCATCATTGCCTGCCCATCATCATCAATGCCTGCCCATCATCATCAATGCCTGCCCATCATCATCAATGCCTGCCCATCATCAATGCCTGCCCATTATCGTCATCACTGCCCTCCCCCCACCACAATCACGCATACACACACACTGATACACACATACACAGACACACACACAAACATCTCACCTGTCCGGCATCCGCACGCTCACTGCCACAGCCGGCCGCTGAATGATGTCATTCAGCGGCGCTGCTGTGAGAGGAAGCGCCGGCATCCTGCAGGCGCCCCCTGGAGCCCGGAGCTGCGGCAGCGGAGGCACGGGGAGAGGTGAGTATTGCGCCAGCTGCTGCCGGGGCCCTGGGCAAGCGGGGGGGCCCAGTGGCGGCGCTGACACCGCTAACGGGCGCTGGGGTGCCAGACGGCGAGTGGCCCCCCCCCCCGCCTGCTCAGGGCCCCGGCACATGCCTGGGTGTGCCTGGTGCTGACGCCGGCCCTGCCCAGCAGCTTTCCTGGTCCTCAGCTATGCTCCCGGCAACTCCCGTTCCCATTGATGCCTGGCGACAATGACCCCAGATGACGTTGCATCACGCGAGACCGCTACGTCATCTGGGTTCATTGTCGCAAGGCACCCCTGGGAACTGGAGTTCCCGGGAGCAGGAAAGCTGCGGGGGGCGCTGGAAGGTGAGAATATCACAATTTTTTACTTTAACCCCTTCCCGACCCATGACGCCACGTAGGCGTCATGAAAACCTGTGCCAATCCGACCCATGACGCCTATGTGGCGTCATGAAAGGATCTCGTCCCTGCGGGCCGGGAGACCGGGGTCACTCAAAGGTCACCCAACCCGCAGTTACAGGACCCTTTCTGCTTCACCACAGGGGGGTTGGCTTAACCCCCCCCCCCTGTGGCCACGATCGCTCTGATTGGCTGTTTCACTTTTAACAGCCAATCAGAGCAATGTGTAATATTTCACCAATTTAATTGGTGAAATATTACAATCCAGCCATGGCCGATGCTGCAATAGCATCTGCCATGGCTGGAGACCGAGCCCTGACCCCCCCCCACACCGAGTCACGGCGGTGATCGGCCGCCACCGAAAGATGCAGCGATCGGTCACCGCCGTCACTTACAGCTCCCCTCCTCTTTTGGTCCACTGCCCCCACTTCCTATCCCCCCCCTACTCACCTCTCCCGATCCACCGATGTCCCACGATCGGGCCCGGCGTCCGCCCGGGCCTCTTCATGGGCGCCGCCATATTGGAAAATGGCGGGCGCATGCGCAGTGCGCCGGCCGGCGCATGCGCAGTGCGCCCCCCAGTGTTCAAAAATTTATTTTGATCACTGTGAAACTGTCACAGTGATCAAAATAAAAAAAAGTAAATGAACCCCCCCTTTATCATAGGTAGGGATAAATAAAAAAAATAAAGAATTTTTTTTTTTTTTCCTAGCGGATTTCGCTGCTGATCCGCGGCGGATATCGCTGCTTATCCGCGGCGGATATCGCTGCTTATCCGCGGCGGATATCGCTGCTTATCCGCGGCGGATATCGCTGCTTATCCGCGGCGGATATCGCTGCTTATCCGCGGCGGATATCGCTGCTTATCCGCGGCGGATATCGCTGCTGATCCGCGGCGGATTTCGCTGCTGATCCGCGGCGGATTTCGCTGCTGATCCGCGGCGGATTTCGCTGCTGATCGGCGGCGGATTTCGCTGCGGATCCGCGACTGATTTCGCTGCTGATCCGCGGCGGATTTCGCTGCTGATCCGCGGCGGATTTTGCTGCTGATTCATCTGCGCTAGCGGGTATAGCATAACGCGATCGCGTTATGCTATACCGTTACCAGCCGGTCAACGCTACGTGTTGAACGGGCTGGTAAAACGCAATATGAACCCAGCCTTAGGGTTAGAACTAGAGTTAGGGTTAGCATTAGGGCTAAGGTTAGAATTACGGTTAGGGTTGGAATTTGGGTTAGGGTTGGAATTTGGGTTAGGGTTGGAATTTGGGTTAGGTTTGGAATTTGGGTTAGGTTTGGAATTAGGGTTAGGCTTGTAGTTAGGTTTATGGTTAGAGTTGGGATTAGGGTTAGGGGTGTGTTGGGGTTAGGGTTATGATTAGGGTTTGTATTAGGGTTAGGTGTGTGTAGGCGTTAGGGGTGTGTTGGGGTTAGGGTTGGAGTTAGAATTGAGGGGTTTCCACTATTTAGGCACATCAGGGGTCTCCATACGCGACATGGCGCCACCATTGATTCCTGCAAATTTTGCGTTCAAAAAGTCAAACAGTGCTCCCTTTATTCCAAGCCCCGACGTATGCCCAAACAGTGGTTTATCCCCACATATGAGGTATCAGCGTACTCGGGAAAAATTGCACAACAACTTTGGGGGTTCTAATTTCTCCTGTTAACATTGGGAAAAAAAATTGGGGACTAAAAATTATTTTTGTGGAAAAAAAATGATTTTATATTTTCACGGCTCTGCGTTATAAACTTCTGTGAAGGACTTGGAGATTCAAAGTGCTCACCACACATCTAGAGGAGTTCCTTGGGGGATCTAGTTTCCAAAATGGGGTCACTTGTGGGGAGTTTCTACTGTTTAGGCACATCAGTGACTCTGCAAACGTAACATGATGCCCGAAGACCATTCCATCAAGTGGGCATTTCAAAAGGTCACTACTTCCCATCCGAGCCCCGACGTGTGCCCATACAGTAGTTTTCTCCCACATATGGGATATCAGCATACTCAGGACAAATTGGACAACAACTTTTGGGGTCTAATTTCTCATGTTACCCTTGCGAAAATAAAAAAATTGGGGACTAAAAGATCCTGATTGTGGAAAAAATGATTTTTTTATTTTCATGCCCGGGCGTTATAAACTTCTGTGTAGCCCTTGGGGGTTCAAAGTGCTCACCACACATCTAGATAAGTTCTTTGCGGTGTCGGGGGAGTGGCTTAAGCCTCATGGTGTGCAGGACGTGAGCCATAGGAGCTCCTGAGGGAAAATCTCCATTGCTACAATTCACAGCGACATCACAAGCCTTACAAGCTCCTTTCTACAAAAATTAGCATTTTCTCCCTTCAAGCTTCATAAAGAACCAACTCTTTCTGCAATCAAGCCATTTTAAGATCCACAACGACCCGCGGCCTAGCAGGATCTGACTGCGACCTATACATGCGGCCATAGGCCTCTCCACAGGCCCGAGGCAATCAAGATCAAATATTCAGCCTCAGACCGGATCCTGCGATACTTTGACACCGGGTAAAAAGACCATCCACATCTTACCTGAATCCTATTCAGTCGGCGGTGCCCGACCATCTCCTGACACCCTCCAAAAGAACCCGACGCTGAAGACCTCTCTCCTGCATAACGGAGACGCCGGCGCGGCATTCACTGGCGCCCACCAGTTCGCAGTTAAGCGCCTCTCTGCGGAGGTAGAGATCCATTCGTCGGACTCAGCGGAACACAGTGGAGGACTACCTGAGGAGCAGCGTTTTCGGATCGCCGCTTGTTCCTTCACCTGAATCCGACGTCGATCGCAGCTGCACAGCGACTCCCGGGACCCACATTCCACAGTTGCGGTCACCGGCATCGCCCCTTGTTCAGCGGTCCTGGGCTGCACTCAGAGCGGTGTTCCCTGGTGATCCCTGGCTTTAGTAGCCGCCTCAGGTGTCTCTCCGGCGGATATAACCAGTCGGTGGCGCCCGACCACTTCCCGGCACCCTCCGGAAGAACCCGGCGCTGAAGACCTCTCTCCTGCGTGGCAGGGACTTCGGCGCGGCATTCACTGGCGCTCACCAGCTTGCAGCTGGGCGCCTCTCTGTGGAGCCATGAATCAGTGACCAGCTGCCTACACCATCATCGGAGGTCTTCAATTCAACGATCTGCAGTCTCAAACAAGTAAGACTAGAGCAACGCTCTGCAGCAGAGACGAGCAGGTCTCCATGAGAAATAGCCTGCTTCGCTGCAACATAGCCCAGTTAAAAGTGGTGTTACAAGCGTACTGATCGTATCCCTAATCCTGTTGGGCGCAACGCTCTGCAGTCACACAAACGCTTTTCACCACAGGCGCCTGCATCACTTTAATCAGTATTATTGTCTACTTATTGTGTTTTTTAGTACACCACATAATTTCTATTTTAAGGGCAAGACCTCCTGGCTCCCTTTGTACTCTAATAACATATATATAGATCCTGTAGATCTACTAAGATATCTAATTCTCTCAATATTAGTGAGAGCTCACTGATAGTTACCCTTGTTGACTCTCACAAATCAGTTCTCACCTCCATCACCACTAACGTTATTGGCTCCAATCCTATTTCCCTAAAGGAATTAACTTTACCAAACTCAGAAAATATAGGTAATTCCACTCTACATACTATAAAGTCTAATATAGAGCTAAATCAGCAATCTCCATATATTTAGCAATTTATAGGCTTCCGATTAATGTTTTATGATTGCTTTACTACTAATACCACCTGAATAGTTCTGGAATAAATTCTATAGTTTATTTTACAGTTATCTATTTACTCCCAACTTTATCTGGAGCTCACTTGGTGGTACCCGGTTGACTCGCATAACAGTTAATTCTCATCTTCATTTTCAGCAACACTGTCTTTGTTTTTCTGTTTTTACCCAGGCTTTTAATACCAATATAAAGCTGGAATACCTGTCTATATTGATATACCAAACCTAGAGCTATAATAATAGCTTTTTTTTTCATATATTCTGTGACTCATACTTTTCAATTACAGGTTGTATAAGTCAGAATACTTATATTAGCACAGTCAACGTTTTACAATTGATTGTACATAATATGCTCATTTGGTGAGTTCAATTTTCACAAACTTGATAAGGTCAACTTAAATAGCTTTACATTTAACTGTATGTTTCTAAAGTTTAATATTTAATTCTACATATACACTCACTTTACACAACCAATCTACATATACACTTATCTGAAAGGTCAACCCTCACAGCTTTACCTCCATTTGTCTATACTTTGTATTCTGTATTGAATTTAAGTAACATATTTTTCTCAAAATGAGTAATCGACCTAACTCTCAAAAAACTGTTAATAATTCCCCAAAACGACAAAAGGAGTCCAAAACAAATAATTTGCTTTCCAATTACAGTCCTTCTAAGGATCAAACCAATCTGATCAGCCCCACCAGGTCGAGATCCCCATTAAAGACTGACATAAAGTCATCTTTACCGCGCCTAAGTGACAAAAAAGACAAAAAATCGGTACTTTTTGCAGATACAGCAAAACCTCATCAAAACAAAACTCAACATGCCCCACTATCCATTACTCAATCATCCCCCATGCATGAAAGTATGGACCTCTCCGTCTCAGCTAAAAGAAAAGAACCGGGGGATTGGGGGGAAAAATTCCCAGACTCTCAGGGTAGTGAGGATGATGACCATAGTGATTCCTCAACCTCACCCAATTCCACCCCTGCTAAACATAGGCACAAACAAAATTTAGAAACAATACCGGCCTCCTCAGGCCTTTCCTCTATACCTTTGAATGCTCCCTCTCCCAGCCCAATGTTGGAGCAAGTGGAAGCATTCATGACCGACCTAGCTACAAAAATAAATGAAAATATGAAAAAAAACTTTGAGGAACAAGCAAAAATGTTTCAAAGTTCCTTTGATCAATTAAACAAAAAATTCATGGATCAAGAGGAGAGGCTGTCAGAGGTCGAAAAAACTGCCTTAGAAGCATCATCTGAGATTTATAATCTGACCAATGAGGTCAAAAGGCTCAGAATTAAACTGGCTGATCTGGAAGATCGTAACCGCAGGAATAACTTTAAAATCCGAGGCATACCTGAGAGCATCACCCCGGATAATCTAGCAGAACATGCTCGCTCCATTTTCAAAAAAGCTATTCCTTCTTTAACAAATCTTGACCTGAATATCGACAGGATACATAGACTCCCTCGACCTAGTTCAATTCCACAGGATACTCCGAGGGATACCATCCTGCGCATGCATTTTTATGCAACGAAGGAAAAAATCTTTCAATATCTTAAAGAAAAGAAAACATTCCCAGAACCTTTCCAAAATTTAAAAATTTACACCGACCTCTCTAAAGACACCCTTGAATCTAGGAAAACCTTTAATGAGGTCACGTCATTCTTCAGGGAAAAAGGAATTTCCTATAGATGGGGCTTTCCACTAAAACTTCTAGTCTACCTAAATGGGAAAACAATCCCAATTTTTTCTGTGGAGGAGGGGCTTGATCTCATCTCCACACTAAGAAATAAGGGACCCAACCATAAAGGTCTTCGTTGAGATCCTCAAACGTTCCTTTTGCCTTAAGAGATATGGTATAAGTCAAAACTAATGGCTTGTATCTTTAAGAGGATTTCCCTCTACTCCTAATTTGAAACACCTCCCTAGTAAAGTTCATCTAATTTTTGAGGTGAACTATCTTCCTATATTTGCTACTTGCATTTGTTTAGGCGTAACGCTTATAATTATAATTGGTATTCCGATTGTTTTTTCTTTTCTATCAAGGCGCAGTACAACTTCATTTTCCCAGTGAGACCACTTTCTTCCATAGACCTAATTCATACTCTAACAATCCAACATGAGTATCAAGATTATGTCATACAATGTAAGGGGTCTAAATAACCCTAGAAAAAGATTTGCTCTTTGGAAAGAATTGGATAAATCCAAAGCGGATATCATATGTATCCAGGAGACAAAATTTAAATCTGAAAATCACCCCACCTTTTCCCACCAAAAATTCCCACATATATTTAAAGCATGTAATAAGAAAAGTAAAGCAGGAGTCATTACCATCATAAAAAACAGCATCCCCTTTGCCCTAATTGAGGAAATTCCCGATCCAAATGGAAGATTTCATATCTTGATTGGTCGTATTAATGATCAACTCTGCACAATTGTAAACTTATATGCCCCAAACAGAAATCAAACAAAATTTTTGAACAAATTGATTAACAAAACCAATAAAATCAAAAAGGGTGAAGTTATCTTTCTAGGGGACTTTAATGCAGTTCCAGATTCACGCATTGACTCCTCCTCTAAATACAGAACATGCCATGTCAATATCAATAACTGGTTATCCCAAAACGAGTTGTATGACGTTTTCAGGTGTGTCAATTCCTCTTCCAGAGAATATACACATTTCTCTGAAACATATCAAACCGCTTCAAGAATCGACCTCATCGTCACCAATGTTTTCTCTTTAACAAGATTTGAGAAAATTGTCATTGGTGACAGAACTGTCAGACCATTCTCCAGTGATAGCGGATCTTGTTTTGGGACCACCATTCAAAAACAAAATTCTGTGGAAATGCAACTCCTACCTAATTAACAATCCATTACACAAATCATTTATAGAATCAAACATCAAACTCTACTTTGAGGAGAACAACACTGAGGATATAAGCCCAGCTATTAGATGGTGTGCCCACAAGGCAGTTATCAGAGGCCTCCTAATACAGATTTCATCTAGGGAGAAGAAAGAAAAAAAAGCAGAAACTGAGAAACTACAAATTCTACTTAAAAGCAAAATCGAAACTCAAATTGGTCTCTCTTCCCCTTCCCTCTCTCTCCAAAATGAAATTGCGAAAATTAGACAAGACCTAAAATTTCAAATTTTTTCATCATATGACGAGATGATTAAGACAAATAAATACAAATTATACACTTCCCTGAATAAACCTTTGAAATTCATGATGAACCGAATCAAAAAGAGAAGAATCCGGAATAGAATTGACAAAATTAAATCAGAAATTAAATCAGAAAAAGGAACCTATCTGTCCCACCCACAGGATGTGGTTAACGAATTTGCAAATTTTTATGAAAAAATTTATAACCTAAACCCCCTCCCTACTCCTCAGGGAAAACAAAAAGCCATCTCCGCCTACTTAAAATCAATTAGCCTTCCAAAATTACAAAATGAAGACTTAACCCTTTTAACGTCCCCGTTCAACATAGAAGAAGTCAGAAATTGTATCTCCCAACTGAAATCGGCAAAGTCTCCGGGTCCCGATGGGTTTGGTAACGACTATTATAAAATCTTTTCCGACGTATTAACACCTCATCTCACGCAACTATTTAATACAACATCGGATACAGGCTCATTTCCTGCTGAAATGCTAGAAGCCTCAGTGATACTAATACCGAAGCCTAAAGGTGACCTCGAGTCGTTGTCGAATTATAGACCTATCTCTCTCATTAATTCAGATTTGAAAATTTACGCAAAAATTTTAGCAGATAGACTGGGCCAGATTTTACCCAAACTTATAAACAACGACCAGATTGGTTTTGTTAAAGGCAGACACACCTCTGATGGAACCAGAAGGGTCATCAACTTAATTAAATTAGCCAACTCTACCAAAATCCCCACTTTACTAGCGTCACTTGACGCAGAAAAAGCCTTTGATAGGCTCGATTGGACCTTTATGAATCAAACATTAAAAAAATTTGGCTTCAACAATAAATCACTCACAACTATTATGGCTCTTTACTCCAATCCTAAAGCCAGAGTGGTGTGTAACAATCATATTTCCTGTACCTTCCCCATTTCCAATGGGACAAGACAAGGATGCCCCCTTTCTCCACTTCTGTTCGTTCTGGCTCTAGAACCCCTTGCACAGGAAATAAGGGAAAATAAAAAAATCAAGGGTATAAATACTAAAAATCGTCAACACAAAATCAGCTTATTTGCTGATGATATCCTTCTTTCTTTATCTGATCCAGTAGGTTCTATAAAAGAGCTACAAAAATTGCTGGAGACGTTTTCAACATTATCCAACTTTAAAATAAACAATAAAAAATCCACCCTATTACCAATCAACATAACCAAACCTGTGATTGAAGAAATAAAAAGCTTCTCCTCCATTAACTGGGCAAAGGGAGAATTCACTTACTTAGGTATCACAATTACAAAAAACCTTAAAAAAATGGTCGTCACAAATCTTAATAACTTGCTCAAAATTATCAATCTGGATTCAAACTCATTTGGAGAAAGAGAACTTTCATGGTGGGGTAGAATTTTCTCAATCAAAATATTCACCCTCCCAAAAATTTTATACGTCTTGGGTTCTCTTCCTCTCCCAATTTCTTTATCCCAAGTTAAAAATCTTCAACAATCAATAAAAACTTTTATCTGGAACAATAAAAAACCTAGAACTTTACAAACAATAGGTTACACGAAAAAATCCCATGGAGGTTTGGGTATACCAAATATTCTAAATCACCATCATGCCATGCTAGTCAAGCATAGTCTTTATTGGCTTTCCCCAAAAAATTCTCCAGCCTGGCTAGACCTCGAAATATCATTAAATAACAATAAACCGCTTCGCGACCTCATCATCAAGACAATGTCTAATCAACTCCCTGACTCGATGGCTCATCCTACTTTTATAGCCACAACACATGCTTGGAAGAAACTATCCTACACCAAAAATAGTTCAGACAAAATTACCAATTTTAAAAATATGTCCCTGGATACCTTGCTATCACTTAAAAATCAAATTCCACACCCGTCTTGGAAAGAGTTTGGAGTCAAAAAATTGGGTGACTTATATGATGGTACAGCTTTACTGCAGTTCTCTGTTATAAAAGACAAATTTAAAATTCCCTCTTCAATGTTCGGACACTATTTAATTTTAAAGGATCAGATAGTTCCCTGGCTTCGACAAAAACCTTTACTCTCTAAAGCTTCTTTAAACATGATTTCCAACTTGGAACACAAAATTTTTTGGTGCCATAGCTACATTTATGATTATTTAAATCAGGACTCAGATTTCACCAAAAATGCATACAACAAAAAATGGGAAGAGGAACTCAAAATAAATCCATCTTGTGAAGAGTGGGAAGACGCAATTACAACCTCATACTCATCTACCCTCTCCATGCCTCTTCAAGAAACTCATTATAAAGTTTTCTCGAGATGGTACTTCACTCCAGCTAGAATAGCCCATTTCGGTGAAAACACATCTTCTCTTTGTTGGAGAGATTGCGGTCATAGAGGGGATCTTCTCCATATGTTTTGGAATTGCCCTAAATTGTCTCCACTCTGGTCTGAAATTAATAATCTAATTAATAAAATTATTGGCAGACGAATTAAGCTCACGCCTCAGTTAGCTTTACTCTCGTTGGAGTTCCCAACCACAGAAATTGACAAAATCTTTTTGATAATACACATCCTCTTAGTCACCAAAAACATGATAGCCTATAATTGGAAAAACCAATTCCCTCCATCATACTCAGATGTTATAGAAAGAATCAAACTCCATAAGGACTATGAGATAAAATTTGCTATCGCAAACAACCAATCCAAAAAATTCATAAATAAGTGGTCTCACTGGGAAAATATAAATTAACCCCCCCCTTCCTTTCCATTCCTTCCCTTCTTCCTCTCCCTTCCCTTCTTTTTTCCAATCCAGCTATTCCTAAAAAATAAAGTATTGCGCCATAACTTGCTATCTGGTTCTCATTGTGGTACTGGATATAATCCAGTTAAATTCTGACAAATACATGTCATCTGTTTACAAATATTTGTATGTTTATTCGTTTGCTCATCGGTTTATACACCCATCCGACATGGAACTCCTCAACTGTGTTTTAAATCACGGTTTAAAATATATTATTTTGCTATAACTGTAAAGCATGTCTAATAATGCTTTTTACTTCTGTACTATTGTTTCAGTATTAATGTTTTATAAAATGTTCAATAAAAACACTGAAAAACAAAAGTTCTTTGCGGTGTCTAGTTTCCAAAATGAGGTAACTTGTGGGGAGTTTCTACTGTTTAGGCGCATCAGGGGCTCTGCAAACGTAACAAGATGCCCGCAGACCATTCCATCAAGTTGGCATTTCAAAGCGTCACTACATCCCTTCCGAGCCCTGACGTGTGCCCAAACAGTGGTTCCCCCCCACATATGGGGTACTAGCGTACTCAGGACAAACTGGACAACAACTTTCGGGGTCCAATTTCTCCTGTAACCATTGTGAAAATAAAAAAGTGGGCTAAAAAATCATTTTTTGAGAAAAAAAAATGATATTTTATTTTCACGGCTCTGCGTTTATAACTTCTGTAAGGCACCTGGGGGTTCAAAGTGCTCACTATGAATCTAGATAAGTTCCTTAGGGGGTCTAGTTTCCAAAATGGGGTCACTTGTGGGGGAGCTCCAATGTTTAGGCACACAGGGACTCTCCAAATGCGACATGGCAACCGCTAAATATTCCAGCATATTTTCCATTCAAAAAGTCAAATGGCGCTCCTTCCCTTCTGAGCCCTGCCGTGCGCCCAAACAGTGGTTTATGACCACATATGAGGTATCTGTGTACTCAGGAGAAATTGCCCAACAAATTTTAGGATCCAATTTATACTGTTGCCTATGTGAAAATGAAAAAACTGAGGCTAAAAGAAAATTTTTGTGAAAAAAAAAGTACTTTCTTTTTTTTTACAGATCAATTTGTGAAGCACCTGGGGGTTCAAAATGATCACTATGCATCTAGATAAGTTCCTTAGGGGGTCTAGTTTCCAAAATGGGTCACTTGTGGGGGAGCTCCAATGTTTAGGCACACAGGGACTCTCCAAATGCGACATGGCAACCGCTAAATATTCCAGCATATTTTCCATTCAAAAAGTCAAATGGCGCTCCTTCCCTTCTGAGCCCTGCCGTGCGCCCATACAGTGGTTTATGACCACATATGAGGTATCTGTGTACTCAGGAGAAATTGCCCAACAAATTTTAGGATCCATTTTATCCTGATACCCATGTAAAAATGAAAAAATTGATGCTAAAAGAAAATTTTTGTTGGAAAAATATAAAATGTCCATTTTTTCCTTACACGTTGCTTTAGTTCCTGTGAAGCACCTGAAGGGTTAATAATCTTCTTGAATGTAGTTTTGAGTAGCTTGAGGGGTGCAGTTTTTATAAAGGTGTCACTTTTGGGTATTTTCTGCCATATAGACCCCTCAAAGTGACTTCAAATGTGAGGTGGTCCCTAAAAAAAAATGGTTTTGTAAATTTTGCTGTAAAAATGAGAAATCGCTGGTCAACTTTTAACCCTTAACTTCCTAACCAAAAAAATGTTGTTCCCAAAATTGTGCTTATGTAAAGTAGACATGTGGGAAATGTTATTTATTAACTATTTTGTGTCACATAACTCTCTAGTTTAACAGAATAAAAATTAAAAATTTGAAAATTACAAAATTTTCGCCAAATTTCCATTTTTTTCACAAATAAACACAAAAATTATCGACTTAAATTTACCACTAACATGAAGCCCAATATGTCACGAAAAAACAATCTCAGAATCGCTAGGATCCGTTGAAGCGTTCCTGAGTTATTACCTCATAAAGGGACACTGGTCAGAATTGCAAAAAATGGCAAGGTCTTTAAGGTCAAAATAGGCTGGGTCATGAAGGGGTTAATTGTTTTAATGGGGATATGGTACCCAGGGCCTGGAGGAGAGTCTCCTCTCCCCCAGAACCTGGGTACCATCCTCACATGAACCGCTCACTTTGCACATGGTGGGCATAGCCACATGCAAAGAGTAAGCGGTTCAATGCATTCCTATGGCGGCGGAATCACTGCAATTATGGAAAAAGAATGAACATGCTGCGTTTTTTATTTCAAGGAATGCATTCTAATAGGATGCTTAATGTATGCGTTTTTTTTCAGCAGAAAAACGCTAAGAAACATGAAAGCTTTATAAGAATCCGTTGACAAAATGCAGGGGACCCACTTGAATTAACAACTGGCGATACGCCTTTTAACGGCAGTTAAGGGTTAAGTGTATAGCAACCCCCAGTCAGAGAATCTCTGGGGATCTCTGCTACTGGGAGTAGCAAAGACCTTGCAGAACGTGATTTGGGTCAGTTTTTAGTTTCCAGTCACGTGATCGCTGTTTGCCGACACACTGCAGTTATGCCCACGATTGGGATGAGTACCGTTCTCAGGTGTTTAACCTGCAGCTGCTTTCAATAGTGAGGAGTGACATCGATGGGCATTGCAGAGGGATGGAGCTCCCATTGGCACAAAGTAGTTATGATCACATTGTGCTGATGGTCTCTATGGGCAGAAAGATGGCTGCAGGGTCACAAAGGACAATAGGCTGTAATCTGGTCAGAGCAGGAGCTATCCTGACTCCTCCCTGCAATGCACTTTTTATGCCCTGCAATGCAAAAGCATTGCAGAGTACTAAATCAGCAATTAGTCAGTGAAAAGTTGATGTCCCATCCTGGGTTTTAAGTTGTAAAAATATTAAAACAAATAATCCAGTAAAAACAAAGCACACATTTGGTATTGCTGTGTCCAGAACTACACAACCTATAAAACTATCCTGCTAGTCAACCCTTTTAGTGAACACAGTGAAAATAAACTAGGCAAAAGAATGCTTTATCATACCGTCAAACAAAGAATAAAAACTGTTAAAGATGAATGTAAATAAAAATGGTATCTCTGAAAACTTCATATTGTCCCAAAAAACAAGCCACCATATAGGTCAGTCAGTGGAAAGATATAGCTCTCTAAACATAGCAATGCAAAAATAATTTTCCCTTCACCCATGACTGCACACCTGAGGGATCCATCCACCAAGGACAGGAAACCTACTGAAAAAAAATGGTGTACCTCTTCCCCACATTAGTTAGGTTCCCATCAAGGACAGGAAACCACTGCTGAAAGCAAGCAGTGAAGAAAAGTTACATACCCAGGCCTGTCCCAGCATCAGAACAGGTTCTATACCTGTACTGATGGCCTTCAGGTCCCTGGAGGCACAGTCTGCTGGTCCAAGGTGGACTCAGCCTACATGCAGATGGCAGTGACAAAATGCTCTGCATGTCTCCTGCCATCATGGTGCCCCAGTTTGTGATGCATGCGGGGATGCGCTCAACTGATCTCACAGGCTTAAGGCACACTAGGAGTGGGCATGCCCAATTGATGGAGGCATCACATGAGCATCTGGCAATGGGGAACCAAAGGAGGCGGCTCAAAGGCAGTGCAGCTGGTCTCATGTAAATTGGGATCAGTCCTCAGTGAGAGCGCTCACTCTCCTAGAGGCAACATGAAGAATCGGCAGCTGACTCCTCTCCAGCGGCAGTGTGGACACAGCAAAGTGTCATCCGTCCCAGCCAGGAGAGCAGAGTATCTCTGGATTACTCAGTGTCCAAAGATGATGCAGCATGTATCCTGGATCATCCTCTGAACTCAGTACCTTTAACCCCCTTTCTGCCATCGGACGTACTATCCCGTCCATGGTACCTGGGCCTGTATGACCAGACGGGATACTACATCGCATGCAATCGGACGTGCTCACCGGGGGGAGCGTGGCTGGGTGTCAGCTGATTATCACAGCTGACTCCCAGCACTATGTGCCAGGAGCGGTGATGGACCGCTCCGGCACATAAACCCCTGGCACACAGCGATCAAACATGATCGCAGTGTACTGGGGGCACAGGGAAGCATCGCGCAGGGAGGGGGCTCCCAGTGTGCTTCCCTGAGACCCTCTGAAATGCGCGATGTGACCGTGCTGTTCTGAGGGCTTCCTCCCTGCAGGACTCTGGATCCAAGATGGCCACGGGGTCTTGCAGGGAGGTGGCTTCTCAGCAGGCACTGAGAAGCCTCCTGCACTGCCTGTCAGATCGCCGATCTGACAGAGTGCTGTGCACACTGTAAGATTGGCGATCTGACCTTATACAGTGATGTCCCACCCTGGGACAATGTAAAAATGTAATAAAAAAATTCACGTGTAAAAGAAAGAAAAAAAAAACTCCCAAATAAAAAAATATTCCCCAATAAATTCATTTCTTCATGTAAACAAAAGTACACATTTGGTATTGCCACGTCTGTAATGACCCGTCCTATAAAACTGTCCCACTAGTTAACCCCGCTAGTGAACCCTTTAAAAAAAAAAGCAAAAAACAATGCTTTATCATGCTGCCGAACAAAGTGGCATAACATGTGATCAAAAAGACAGATATAAATAAACATGGTACCGCTGAAAACGTCATCTTGTCCTGCAAAAAACGAGCCGCCACACAATCAGTGAAAAAAAGAATTATTCTTACCGTTAATTCGGTTTCTAGTAGCATTCCACGACCGCATAGGAGGTTGTCTCCTTTCCCTATTGGGGGACAGGAACACAGAGGTTAAAAACCCTCCCACCTCCCATTCGTCAGTGTTTTACCACCACATTTAGGAACGGTTACCTTTAGTACTCTTAGAACTTAATCCAAGAATTTTCGGGAGGGAATTGGCGCTGTCGTGGAATGCTACTAGAAACCGAATTAACGGTAAGAATAATTCTTTTTTTCTCCAGTAGCCTTCCACGACAGCATAGGAGGTATACCAACCAATTCAATTTTAAGGGGGGGTTATGGCCTGGAGGACTTTCCGGCCAAAGACTAAATCTCGATTAGACCAGAAGTCCAATCTGTAGTTTCGTGAAGGTATGCAGGGAAGACCAAGTTGCAGCCCTGCAAATCTGCTCGGACGAAGCTCCAGCTCTTTCAGCCCAGGAAGCTGCCATGGACCGGGTTGAGTGGGCCTTTAGGGCCGCTGGCGGATCTAAATTCTGGACTAGGTATGCCTCTGTTATGGCTTTCCTTATCCAGGCGGCAATCGTGTTCTTCGCCACTTTTTTACCTCTATTTTTACCGTATAAGTGTACAAAGAGGTTCTGGTCAACTCTAAAAAGATGCGAATTCTAAGTAATGAACGATTCTTCTGACATCCAGCGTGTGGAACTCTTGTTCTTTAAGGTTCGCTGGGTTCTGACAGAACCAAGGCAAAATTATGTCTTGTGAGCGATGAAAATCTGATACCACTTTGGGTAGAAATGATGGATCAGGGTGAAATATAATAGTCTTCTTTTATGGATAGATAGGGTTCTCTAATTGAGAGAGCCTGTAACTTCCCTACCCTTCTGGCTGTAGAAATGGCTATTAGAAAGGCAGTTTTACATGAAAGTAGGTAGGGGGAACATGAGGTTAGAGGTTCAAAGGGAGGTCCTGTGAGTCCTTTGAGCACTATGTTTAGGTCCCAAGGTGGAACAATGGACTGTTTCTTAGGGTGCAGTCTGAGAGCCGAGATCATGAATCTTTTAATCCATTTATGGCATGCTAAGTCCTGGTCGAATACCGAACTTAGCGCGGACACCTGGACTTTCAACGTGTTTGGTTTGAGACCTAGGTCTAAGCCTTTTTGTAAAAAATCCAAAATCTTAGAAATGTTGGGACGAAGTGGGTCTGGCGTATCAGGATGATACCAGGAGGAAAACTTTTTCCATATTTTACTGTAAATAGCATTAGTTACTGGTTTCCTGGATTTTTGTAAAGTAACTATTACTTGATCCGAAAGACCCTTTGTTCTGAGGACCTGGGCTTCAACAACCAAGCTGCTAGATTGAGCCTTCGAGGATCTGGATGATGAAGATGACCCTGTTGGAGGAGATCGTTTTCCGGTTGAAGAAAAATTGGTCCTTCCACCCGAAGTTGTAGTAGGAGGTGGAACCAACTTCTTTTTGGCCACATCGGAGCCACTAAAATGGCTGGAACTTGATCGTCCAGAATTTTCCGCAGAGTTCTTGCTAGTAGAGGTATTGGAGGAAACACATAGGCCAGCCGAAATTTCCAGGGATGATTGAAGGCATCCACTCCTTGACACCCATCCCCTGGATTTAGGGAAAAAAATGTTTTGACCTGGGCATTTTGGCCCGAAGCCATCAGGTCTACCTCAGGAAGACCCCACATTTCTGTGAGTGAGGTGAAGATTTTCCTCTTCAGACTCCATTCCCCTGGCTGTATGTCTTGGCGGCTCAGAAGGTCTGCCTGGGAATTTTCCGAACCTTTTAGATGTATCGCTGATAGTGAAAGAAGATGGGATTCTGCCCAGTTGAGGATAAGGTTCGAAACGGTCCTCACAGTTGAATTTGGGGCTTCCTTGGTGTTTGAGGTGAAACACCGTAGTCATGTTGTCCGAGAGGACTTTGACATGATGTCCCGAAATTAGAGAACCTGCTGCCTGGAAGGCTTTGTAAACTGCCTTTAGTTCCCTGTAGTTGGAGGATCTGAGGCTGTCTTGCAGACTCCATAGTCCTTGGAAGGGAATTTGTCGAATTACAGCACCCCATCCTCTCGAGCTTGCGTCTGTAGTTACTGTTAACAATGAAGTCTGAATCCAGTCTATCCCTTTGCGCAGGTTTGATGGATTTGTCCACCAGACTAGGGAGGCATTGACATTCCCTGGTGTCAGAATCTTCTTGTTCAACAGAGCTGAGTTTCCATTCCAATTCTTTAGAATGTGTGCCTGTAGAATTCTGGAGTGGGCTTGGGCCCATAACACCGATTGTATGCAGGCTGTCATGGAACCCAACAGGGACATGGCTGTTCGCAGTGTAGGGGTTCTCTGCTTCCTGAAGGACAAGGCTTTGGTTATCAGGATTTGGCAGTGGTCGTCCGGCAGACAAGATCTTTGATTCTCTGAGTCTAAAAGAATTCCAAGGAATCTTATCACTTTTGAGGGTTGGAGCTGAGACTTCTTTAAGTTCACGATCCACCCTAAGTTCTGCAGGATGTGTAAAGTTTTGGCTACCCGTAAATCGAGGGTCTTGGCTGAGGGACCGATGATTAACAGGTCGTCCAGATAAGGGACTATAGCTACATCCTGCTCCCGGATATGCGCCACTGCTTCCGATATAATTCTTGAAAATACTCTTGGAGCTGAAGAGATCCCGAAGGGAAGCACAATGAATTGATAATGTACTGTTTCGAGACCTAGCTGGACTGCAAATCTCAGATACTTCTGATGAAGAGGGTGTATCGGGATGTGGAAATAGGCGTCTTTGAGATCTATGGTTGCCATGAACGAGTGAGGAGTTATCCGGGGAATTGCTGATTTTACGGATTCCATCTTGAACCTCTGATAGGTTACTGATTGGTTGAGGGTTTTCAGGTTTATTATAACCCTTGCCTTCCTGATGGTTTCTTCACAATGAAGATACGGGAGTAATGGCCTTTTCCTCGGAACTGGTGAAATTGCACCGGAGGCTATCAATTGTCGCAACTCCGTAGCAACTAAGGTTTGATTCTCCTGCGATGGAAGGGAGGTTACTCTGAACAATGGAGGAGGGGAAGTCTCGAAATCTATCAGAAGACCTTCTTTTAATACATTTAGTACCCAGCGGCTGTTGGTAATTTTTTGCCAATTGTGCCAAAATCTCGAGAGTCTCCCCCCCACCAGCTCGGAGTCATTGTTTTTCTTGTTGTCCCTGATTGGGCACAAGGATGTTTTTAGGCTTCCCCTTGGCATGACTCCATCTTCCTGTCTTCCCTTTACCCCTATACTGAGGGGGTTGAGTCTGGAAGGGTCGAAAAACACGCTTTTTCGGAGGTCTTTGCTCCGGAAGAGCTTTCTTTCTATCAGTGGCTTTCTCCAAGATTTCGTCCAGGACCGGCCCAAATACGTAGTCCCCCTTGAAGGGGATGGAGCATAGTTTTATTTTGGAGGTGACATCTCCACTCCACATTTTAAGCCAGAGCGCTCTCCGAGCCGAGTTTGTTTGGACCAAATTTCTTGCCGCAATACGAATGGACTCTATTGAGGAATCAGCTAAGAACCCCGCTGCCTTATGGAGAATGGGCAGGGAGTCTAATATATCAGCTCGCGGAGTACCCTGGGAAATGTGGTTTTCCATTTCCTGGAGCCAGCGATGGAGAGATCTGGCAACGTAGGTGGACGCTATATTACATTTTAGGGATGAAGTGGAGGTCTCCCAAGATTTTTTAAGGAGACTTTCAATCTTCCTATCCATGGGGTCTTTTAACTGAGACGAATCCTCAAAAGGAAGTACCGTCTTTTTTGCCACTCTTGCCACTTGGGAATCCACCTTGGGAATATCACACTTGATTAGATTTTTATCAAGGGGAAAACGATTTTTCAATTCTGCAGGGGTCGTGAGACGTTTTTCCGGAAGGTCCCACTCCCGCTCTATCATTTCCGATATACTTTTATGCACTGGAAAACCCACCGACCTCTCCGCATGAGACCCGCCAAAGAATTCATCCTGTACTGAATGAGAAACTGGTTGGTCCTCTAACCCCATGGTACTCCGCACAGCATTTACGAGCTCTTCAGTATATTCGGAGGAAAACAGAAATTTCCTGATTTCCGCCACATTATGTAGTAAGGGATTCTCCCATTTAGATGAGGATGATCCTTGTGAAAAGTGAGAATCTGAATCTGAAAGCTCTGGCTGGAATTTCCTTTTTTGAGGGAGGCGGACCAGGTGAGGGTGGATTAGGCGGTGGAGGTGTTAGTGCAGCTATGGAGGTTTGAATCTCCTGTTTAATTAGGACACGCATTTCCTCTAATAGCGAGGGGTGCTCTGCTCTGACCACCTTGTCAGTACATTTTGGGCAGAGCTTTTTATCCCAATTCGGTGGTAATTTTAGTGAACACATAATGCACTTATTCCTTTTTACTGAGGATCTCTGGACGGAACCTTCTCCCTAAAATTTAGAGGGAGAGGGGTATATTTTACTAAAATACCAGGAGCCTCTTAAAGGGGGACCCATCCCAATACCTACAGTAACTGGGGGAGCGCTGGGCTCTGCAGCTGCAGGGCTGGACGTCTCCATGGCAGGTTTCAGCCCAAAAGGCGCTTACTTGCGGACGTCTTCTGGCAGCTTTATATACGTTTGTATAGCGGCTGCCCAGCGCTTCAAAATCCCCCTCCCTCTCTGGTCCCAGCACAGGCCGATGGAGCGAGTGCCTGCGTTCGCCCGGAAATCACCAGGGCTCCATGTGGAGAGTATGACCCGGAAGTGTCCAGGAGCCTCTGCCTCCTACTTCCGGGTCAAGCGACGCGCAAGGAGGGGGAGACGCCGGAGGGCTGCGGGAGGCCTCCGGCGGGGGGAGCCGGCACGCTTTACCCCCTGAGAGGGCGCAGGGAAGCCGGCTCATCGTGGTCCCGAATCCAGGAGATGGGAGCAGGACCGGAGGAGGGAGGCGCGAGGCCCGACCGCCGCTGCCCGGCAAGAGGGTGAAGATTCCCTGCTTCTAAGGTACTGCTGCAGAAAAAGCCGGCCACGCAGCATACGATGTTCTCTCCGTGCCCCAAGGGGGACAGGAATACACTGATGAATGGGAGGTGGGAGGGGTTTTTAACCTCTGTTTCTGTCCCCCAATAGGGAAAGGAGACAACCTCCTATGCTGTCGTGGAAGGCTACTGGAGAAAATAAAGTTACAGTTCACAGAAAGCGATGCAAAAATTTTTTATATAATTGTTTTTATTGTATAAAAGCGCCAAAACATTTAAAAAAATGAGGTATCGCTGTAATCGTACTAAAACAAAGAATAAAACTGCCTTATCAATTTTACCACACATGGAACAGTATAAACGCTCCCCCAGAAGAAATTCATGAATTGCTGATTTTTGTTCATTCTAACCTCCCAAAACTCGTAATAAAAAGCCATCAAAAAAATGTCATGTGCCCAAAAATGGTACCAATAAAAACGTCAACTCGTCCTGCAAAAAATAAGACCTCACATGACTCTGGGCCAAAATATGCAAAAATTATAGCTCTCAAAATGTGGTGATGCAATAACTATTTTTTGCAATTAAAAGCATTTTTTAGCGTGTGACAGCTGCCAAACAAAAACCCGCCATAATTAGTAAATCAAACCCCTCTTTATCACCCCTTAGGGAAAAATGAAAAATAAAAAAAATGTATTTCCATTTTCCCGTTAGGGTTGGAGTTAGAATTGGGGGGGGGGGGTTCCACTGTTTAGGCACATCAGGGGCTCTCCAAATGTGACATAGCATCTGATCTCACTTCCAGCCAATTCTGCGTTGAAAAAGTCAAACGGTGCTCCTTCTCTTCTGAGTGCTGCCATGTGCCCAAACAGTAGTTTACCCCCACATATGGGATATCGGCATACTCAGGACAAATTGCACAATAACTCTTGGTCTAATTTCTTCTGTCACCCTTGGGAAAATAAAAAATTGGACGCAAAAGTATCATTTTTATGGAAAAAAATGATTTTTTTTTATTTTTATAGCTCTACATTATAAACTTCTGTGAAGCACTTGGGGTTTCAAAGTTCTCACCACACATCTAGGTAAGTTCCTTGGGTGGTCTAGTTTCCAAAATGGGGTCACTTGTGGGGGTTTCCAATATTTAGGCACATCAGGGGCTCTCCAAACATGACATGACACCCACAGACCATTCCATCAAAGTCTGCAATCCAAAACATCACTACTTCCCTTCTGAGCCCTGACGTGTGCCCATACAGTAGTTTTCTCCCACATATGGGGTATCAGCGTACTCAGATGAAATTGGACCCCAAAAGTTGTCCAATTTGTCCTGTTAACCCTTGTGAAAATAAAAAGTTGGGGACTAATTGGTCATGTTTGTGGGGGGGGGAAATTATTTTTTTTATTTTCATGCTCGGGTGTTATAAACTTTAGTGAAACACCTGGGGGTTCAAAGTTCTCACCACACATCTAGATAAGTTACTTGAGGGGTCTAGTTTCCAAAAAGGTGTCATTTGTGGGGGGTTTCCACTGTTTAGGCGCATCAAGGGGCTTTCCAAACACGACATGGCATCCAGCCAGTTAAATGGTGCTCCTTCCCTTCTGAGCTTTGCCATGCACCCAAACAGTGGTTTACCCCCACATATGGAGTATCGGCGTACTCCGGACAAATTGGACAACAACTTCTGGGGTCCAATTACATTGGGAAAAATCAAATTGGAGACTAAAATTTTTGTGGCAGTTTTTTTTTTTTTTTTTTTTCCTTCACATCCAGGAATTATAAACTTTTGTGACACTTGTGGGTTCAAAGTGCTCACTACAGATCTAGATAAGTTCCATAGGGGTCTAGTTTCCAAAATGGTGTCACTTGTGGGAGGTTTCCACTGTTTAAGCGCATCAGGGGCTCTGCAAACGCGACATGGCATCCAATCTCCATTCCAGCCAATTTTGGTTTGAAAAAGTCAAATGGCGCTCCTTCCCTTACAAGCTCTGCCGTGCACCCAAACAGTGGTTTTCCCCCACATATGGGATATTGGCGTACTCGGGAGAAATTGTACAACAACTTTCTGTCCATTTTCTCCTCTTACCCTTGTGAAAATAAGTTTGTAAAGATCATTTTTGGGACCAAAAAGTAAAATTTTCATTTTTTTTTTTTTCCTTCCACGTTGCTTCAGCTCCTGTGAAGCACCTGAAGGGTTAAACTTCTTGAATGTTTGAATGAGTTTTTAGAATGGTGTCACTTTTGGGTATTTTCTGCTATATAGACCCCTCAAAGTAACTTCAAATGTGAGGTGGTCCCTAACAAAATGGCTTTGTAAAAATGAGAAATCGCTGGTTAACTTTTAACTCTTATAATTTCCTAACCAAAAAATTTTGGTTCCAAAATTGTGCTGATTTAAAGTAGACATGTGGGAAATGTTATTTCTTACCTATTTTGTGTGACATATTTCTGTTTTTAAGGGAATAAAAATTTAAAGTTGCAAAATTTTCGCCATATTTATGTTTCTTAAAAATAAAAACAAAGTTTTAT
Source organism: Oophaga sylvatica (assembly GCA_033576555.1). Taxonomy (NCBI): domain Eukaryota; kingdom Metazoa; phylum Chordata; class Amphibia; order Anura; family Dendrobatidae; genus Oophaga; species Oophaga sylvatica. The sequence goes on along the minus strand of JARQOD010000004.1, from coordinate 362,796,670 downwards.
CAAAGAAATTTTAGCACTAACGTGAAGTACAATGTCACGAGAAAACAGTTTCAGAATCGCGAAGATCCGTTGAAGTGTTCCAGAGTTATAACCTCATGAAGACAGTGGTCAGAATTGTAAAAATTGGCCCGTCATTAACATGCAAACCACCTTTGGGGGTAAAGGGGTTAAAGTGACAGCGTGTGGTCAGTGATCCATGTGAATATCACCATTGTAATAGGCCCCTTTTGTTACAATCACTAGGAAAGGCCTAAAGAAGCTAGCACCAAGTGGAAGTGTGCTATGTGTAAACCTGCTTACAGTGGACTGGTGGAAAAGTCTCTGTGCAGCCTGTATTCAGAAGACTATTACTGAGAGATCTGCTGATTTTTGCCTCAAACCTTAAGGTACTGCCACACTAAACAATCCCGCTAGCGATCACAATAACGACGCATACTAATGCGATCGCTAGCGGGATTGTTTCTATATCGCTAAGTGCGGCCACATTTAGCGATATAGTTAACGACGCTATCGCCGTTAGCGATCTTCTTAACGACTTTAGCGGTACAAAAGTACCGCTAAATCGCTAAGAAAAGGTGCCACACTAGCGATATATACTTACCCAGCGGGAGCGCCGACGAGAAAATAGGGTCCGGAACGATTCCAGCGACGAGCGAGATCACAGCAGGAAGCTCGTCGCTGGCAGATGCCGCACTGAACAACATCGCTAACGGGATCGCTAAATAGTGACGTTTTTTAGCGATCCCGTTAGCGATATTGTTCAGTGTGGCATACCCTTTAGACCTGTCATCAAAGCAGAGGTGGAAGGCTCCCTGAAATCCCTCTTGGGTAAAGGAAGTCTCTTCTGAATCTGACATTTTCTAATTCTCAGAAGGTGAATGTCAGAGTGAATCTTCATCTGGCACTGACGTATGAAGGGGTTAAATAATGTTTCCCAGTGGAAGATAGACTAGTCAAAGCGGCTATAACCCTTAAAGATGGGTTAGAGCAAAGAACCGTACCTTGCAAGGCCCTTGATGGGAAAGGACAACCTGAAAAATCTGATGCCTTACTCTCTTCTAAAAGGGGTTATCTTTTGAAGAGAAGGATTCAGAGGTATGGAACAAAGTCCCTAGGATTGATGGTGCAGTATCAAAGGTTGGCTCTACCCTTTGTGTTCTGGGGCACTAAGACCCACTGGATAAAAAATGGGGTGGTTGCATACAGCTACTGGCAGAACCTGTACTACCTATTCTCTAATTTGGCAACGACAGAGCAGCTAAAGGGTAAAACGCCAATAGAAGATTCTGGCTTGCCTACTATTTTTCAAGGAGCGACAGCATTCCATTGCAGAATCTAAGACTAGCAGCTAGGTCCACATGCTTGTCCAATGTGGCTACAGGCCTTGTGCCTTAAAGGCTGTGTAGGAGACTTCCAGTCTAAAAGACTTAAAAGACTGTTATCCTGTGTGATGGCCAATCCTGATTTGGTAAGAAATTGGATGAGATTTTGGGAAAAAGCCAGAGATAAGAGCAGCTTTTCCTGTGTTTCGCTGAGGCAAGAAAGGGTTCCTTTCTGAGGAAAAGACTTGAGTGTCCTCCAGGAGAGAAGGAAGTGGGAATGCATCTGGTTTTATATTCAGAGGTCCTCTTCGGGGTCCAAAAAATCCTCTCAACGGCACCAAACTACAGACTTTCACTCTGCAGCCAGGCCTGGGAGATCATTGGTGGATTCTGGACATGATAAAAAAAAAAGTCTAAATTTTGCCAATTTCCCTTTCAGTTCTTCATAGTGAGCCCCCCTCCCCAGGAGGTCATCAGAGTAACAAATGGCCTTAGACAGAGGTCTTGATAAAGAAATGGGTCTTGTTTGAGGTTCCATAAAAAGAAAGCGTGTTTTATTCCCTACCTTTTGTTTGTTTTTGTTTCTTTTTGTTTTGTTTGTTCCCCCCTTTTAACCCTTTAATCCCATTGGACATAATATTCCGTCCATGGACGGAATAGTACGTCCAGGGCGATCAGCTGCGCTCCCAGGACACCCGATGTGTCGCGCTGTTCCGAGGGACTCTCCTCACTGCAGGACCCAAGGTGGCTGCCAGGTCCTGCAGGGAGGTGGCTTCCTCAGTTGCCTGCTGAGAGCAGGCACTGAGAAGCCTCCAGCACTGCCTGTGTGATCGCTGGTGTGACAGTGCTGTGCACACTGTCACACCAGCTATCTGACCCCATACTGTGATGTCCCACCCTGGGACAAAGTAAAGATGTTAAAAAAAAAAAAATAAAAAATTCCTAAATGAAGAAAAAAAAATATTCCCCAATAAATTCACTTTAACCCCTTCATGACCCAGCCTATTTTGACCTTAAAGACCTTGCCATTTTTTGCAATTCTGACCAGTGTCCCTTTATGAGGTAATAACTCAGGAACGCTTCAACGGATCCTACCGATTCTGAAATTGTTTTTTCGTGACATATTGGGCTTCATGTTAGTGGTAAATTTAGGTCGATAATTTTTGCGTTTATTTGTGAAAAAAATGGAACTTTGGCCAAAATTTTGAAAATTTCGCAATTTTCAAATTTTGAATTTTTTTTCTGTTAAACCAGAGAGTTATGTGACACAAAATAGTTAATAAATAACATTTCCCACATGTCTACTTTACATCAGCACAATTTTGGGAACAACATTTTTTTTTGTTAGGAAGTTATAAGGGTTAAAAGTTGACCAGCGATTTCTCATTTTTACAGCAAAATTTACAAAACCATTTTTTTTAGGGACCACCTCACATTTGAAGTCACTTTGAGGGGTCTATATGGCAGAAAATACCCAAAAGTGACACCATTATAAAAACTGCACCCCTCAAGCTACTCAAAACTACATTCAAGAAGATTATTAACCCTTCAGGTGCTTCACAGGAACTAAAGCAACGTGGAAGGAAAAAAATGGACATTTTAATTTTTCCAACAAAATTTTTCTTTTAGCATCAATTTTTTAATTTTTGCATGGGCATCAGGATAAAATGGACCCTAAAATTTGTTGGGCAATTTCTCCTGAGTATACAGATACCTCATATGTGGTCATAAACCACTGTTTGGGCGCATGGCAGGGCTCAGAAGGGAAGGAGTGCTATTTGACTTTTTGAATGGAAAATTAGCTCCAGTCGTTAGCGGACACCATGTCATGGAGAGCCCCTGTATGCCTAAACTTTGGAGCTCCCCCACAAATGACCCCATTTTGGAAACTAGACCCCCTAAGAAACTTATGCAGATGCACAGTGAGCACTTTGAACCCCCAGGTGCTTCACAAAACTTTATAACGCAGAGCCGTGAAAATAAAAAATCTTTTTTTTTTCTCAAAATTATTTAGCCCCATATTTTTTATTTTCACAATGGTTACAGGAGAAACTGGACCCCAAAAGTTGTTGTCTAATTTGTCCTAAGTACGCTAGTACCTCACATGTGGGGAAGAACCACTGTTTGGGCACACGTCAGGGCTTGGAAGGGATGTAGTGACGCTTTGAAATGCCGACTTGATGGAATGGTCTGCGGGCGGGCAGAGCCCCTGATGTGCCTAAACAGTAGAAACCCCCCACAAGTGACCACATTTTGTAAACTAGACCCCTCAAGGAACTTAACTAGATGTGTGGTGAGCACCTTGAACCCCCACGTGCTTCACAGAAGTTTGTAATGCAGAGCCGTGAAAATAAAAAAATCATTTTTTAACCCGCAATTTTTTATTTTCACAAGGGTAACAGGAGAAATTGGACCACAAAAGTTGTTGTACAGTTTGGCCTGAGTACACTGGTACCCCATATGTGGGGGGAAACCACTGTTTTGGCGCATGGGAGAGCACAGAAGGGAAGGAGCGCAATTTTGGAATGCAGACTTGATGGAATGTTCTGTGGGCGTCATGTTGCCTTTGCAGAGCCCCTGATGTGCCTAAACAGTAGAAACCCCCCACAAGTGACCCCATTTTGGAAACTAGACCCCCCCAAGGAGCTTATCTAGATGTGTAGTGAGCACTTTGAACCCCAAGGGCTACACAGAAGTTTATAACGCGGGCCATGAAAATAAAAAAATCATATTTTTTCCACAAACATGATCTTTTAGTCCCCAATTTTTTTATTTTCCCAAGGGTAACAGGAGAAATTAGACCTCAAAAGTTGTTGTCCAATTTGTCCTGAGTACGCTGATATCCCATATGTGGGAGAAAACTACTGTATGGGCACACTTCGGGGCTCGGAAGGGAAGTAGTGACGTTTTGAATTGCCGACTTGATGGAATGGTCTGCGGGCGTCATGTTACGTTTGCAGAGTCCCTGATGTGCCTAAACAGTAGAAACTCCCCACAAGTGACCCCATTTTGGAAACTAGACCCGCAAGGAACTTATCTAGATGTGTGGTGAGCACTTTGAACCCCCAAGTTCTTCACAGAAGTTTATAACGCAGAGCCGTGAAAATAAAAAATCATTTTTTTTCCACAAAAATAACCTTTTTAGTCCCCAATTTTTTTTCCCAACAGTAACAGGAGAAATTAGACCCCCAAAGTTGTTGTGCAATTTTTCCCGAGTACGCTGATACCCCATATGTGGGGGTAAACCACTGTTTGGGCACACGTCGGGGCTTGGAATAAAGGGAGCACTGTTTGACTTTTTGAACGCACAATTTGCAGGAATCAATGGTGGCGCCATGTCGCGTATGGAGATCCCCTGATGTACCTAAATAGTGGAAACCTCTCAATTCTAACTCCAACCCTAACCCCAACACACCCAACCCTAACCCCTACACACCCCTAACCCTAATACAAACCCTAACCATAACCCTAACCCCAACACACCCCTAACCCTAATCCCAACTCTAACCATAAACCTAACCACAAGCGTAACCCTAATCCCAACCCTAACCCCAAAACACCCCTAACGCTTATCCCAACCATAACCCTAATTCCAACCCTCACCCTAATTCCAACCCTTACCCTAGTTCTAACCCTTACCCTAGTTCTAACCCTAACCCTAAGGCTGAGTTCATATTGCGTTTTACCAGCCCGTTCAACACGTAGCGTTGACGGGCTGGTAACGGTATAGCATAACACGATCGCGTTATGCTATTACCCGCTAGTGCAGAGGAATCAGCGATGATTCATCTGTGCTAGCGGTGATGGAGCCCAGACGCTGCAGCCTGCGTCCAAGGCTCCGTCACTGAATGACGACACGTCGCGAACGCATGCCGCTTCATGGCATGCATTGCGATGCGCACACAAATGGGGTGAATGGCAGCGTTAACGGACTGCGTTACACCGCGTTTTACCGCGGTGAAACGCAGTCCATCTAACGGACTGCCATAATGCAATATGAACCCAGCCTGACCCTAAGGCCCCGTGCACACGTTGCGGATTCACTTGCGGATTTTTCTAAAATCCGCAGGTAAAACGACCTGCCTTTTACCTGCGTATTTAGCGCGGATTTGCTGCGGTTTTTCTCTGTGGTTTTACACCTATAATGGAATAGGTGTAAAATCGCTGCGGAATCCGCACAAAGAATTGACATGCTGCGGATTTAAAACCGCAGCAAATCCGCGCTGAAAAATCTGCAGCATGTGCACAGCGTTTTTTTTTTTTTTACCATTTATTTGCATTGTACTGTACATGGTTTCTGGATCTGCTTGGATCCGCAGCGCCAAATCCGCTGCGGATCCGCAGCGCCAAATCCGCTGCGATCCGCAGCGCAAAATCCGTGCGGATCCGCAGCGCCAAATCCGCTGCGGATCCGCAGCGCCAAATCCGCTGCGGATCAGCAGCGAAATCCGCTGCGGATCAGCAGCGAAATCCGCTGCGGATCAGCAGCGAAATCCGCTGCGGATCAGCAGCCAAATCCGCTGCGGATCAGCAGCGAAATCCGCTGCGGATCAGCAGCGAAATCCGCTGCGGATCAGCAGCGAAATCCGCTGCGGATCAGCAGCGAAATCCGCTGCGGATCAGCAGCGAAATCCGCTGCGGATCAGCAGCGAAATCCGCTGAGGATCAGCAGCGAAATCCGCAACGTGTGCACAGGGCCTAATAGGAAAAAAAAAAAAAAATTCTTTTTCTCTACCTATGACAGGGGGGGGGGGGTTCACTTACTTTTTTTTATTTTGTTCACTGTGACAGTTTATCACAGTGATCAAAATAATTTTTTTGACTAGGCAGGGCGCACTGCGCATGCGCCGGCCGCACTGCGCATGCGCCCGCCATTTTCCAAGATGGCGGCGCCCATGAAGAGGCCCGGGCGGACACCGGGACCGATCCAGGGACATCGGTGGATCGGGAGAGGTGAGTAGGGTGGTCGGAAGGTTAGGGGGGGGGATCGGAAGGTGGGGGCACCGGAGCAAAGGAGGAGGGGAGCTGTTAGTGACGGCGGTGACCGATCGCTGCCATCTTTCGGTGGCGGCGGCCGATCGCCGCCGTGAATCCGTGTGGGGGGTCAGGGCTCTGTGTCCAGTCATGGGAGATGCTATTGCAGCATCGGCCATGGCTGGATTGTAATATTTCACCAATTATATTGGTGAAATATTACAGATTGCTCTGATTGGCTGTTTCACTTTTAACAGCCAATCAGAGCGATCGTGGCCACGGGGGGTTAAGCCAACCCCCTGTGGTGAAGCACAAAGGGTCCTGTGACGGCGGGTCGGGTGACCTTTCAGTGACCCCGGTCTCCCGGCCCGCAGGGACGCGATCCTTTCATGACGCCTACGTGGCGTCATGGGTCGGGAAGGGGTTAATGTAAAAAAAAAAAACAAGTACACATTTAGTATCGCCGCGTCCATAACGACCCACCCTATAAAACTGTCCCACTAGTTAACCCACTTAGTGAACCCCTTAAAAAATAGTCTAAAAAAACAACAATGATTTATCAAACATGCCAAACAAAAGTGGAATAACACGCGATCAAAAAGACGGATACAAACAAGCATGGTACCGCTGAAAACGTCATCTTTTCCCGCAAAAAAACGAGCCGCCATACAGCATCATCAGCGAAACAAAGTTATAGCTCGCAGAATAAAGCAATGCAAAAATAATTATTTTTTATATATAATTGTCTTAATTGTATAAAAGCGCCAAAACATAAAAAAATGATATAAATGAGGTATCGCCGTAATCATACTGACCCGAAGAATAAAACTCCATTATCAATTTTACCACACGCGGAACGCTATAAACGCCCCTCCCCCAAAAGAAACTCATGAATTGCTGGTTTTTGTTCATTCTGCCTCCCCAAAAATCGTAATAAAAAGCGATCAAATGTCATGTGCCCAAAAATGGTACAAATAAAAACGTCACCTCGTCCCCCAAAAGAATAAGACCTCACATGACTCTGGGCTAAAATATAGAAAAATTATAGCTCCCAAAATGTGATGATGCAAAAACTACTTTTTGCAATAAAAAGCGTCTTTTAGCGTGACAGCTGCCAATCATAAAAACCCGCTATAAATAGTAAATCAAACCCCCTTTTATCACCCCCTTAGTTAGGGAAAAATAATAAAATTAAAAAAATGTGTATATTTCCATTTTCCCGTTAGGGTTGGGGCTAAAGTTAGGGTTAGGGTTGGGACTAGGGTTACGGGTGTGTTAGGATTAGTTTTGTGGTTAGGGTTATGATTAGGGTTGGGATTAGTGTTAGGGGTGTGTTGGGGTTAGGGTTGGAGTTGGGGGGGTTTCCACTGTTTAGGTACATCAGGGGCTCTCCAAACGTGACATGACACCCTCAGACCATTCCATCAAAGTCTGCAATGCAAAACGTCACTACTTCACTTCCGAGCCCTGACGTGTGCCCATACAGTAGTTTTCTCCCACATATAGGGTATCGGTGTACTCAGGACAATTGGGAAAACAACTTTTTGGGTCCATTTTCTCCTCTTACCCTTAGGAAAATAAAAAATTGGTGACTAAAAGACAGGGTGGATTTGATTTAAATCAAACTGATTTAAATCACGATTTAAATCACTAGTCAGTAAGGCTTGATTTAAATCAGTGATTTAAATCAAAGTTTCTACCTAAACTAGTTCTTGCTACTTTAACATGCAAGTAGATGAAGATTTTTAGAATCACTTTTTATATTACTTTTTTCTCCCCAGTTTAATGGGTTAATCATTCATATTTGGACACCACTGTTCTGTTGTACTTAGGAAGGAAAAAAATAATCCTGACCTTAATAACAATTTAAATAGATTTATTCAACTGACACAATAACATTACAGCATAAGTTTTTTGCTTAAACAAACATCCATGTTTAACTAATTTGGCTAAACAAAAATATATATATATATATATATATATATATATATATATATATATATATATATATATATATATATATATATATATTATATATATATATATATATATATATATTTATATTTATATTTTAAGAAACTTACGGTACTGCCACACTAAACTATCCCGCTAGCGATCACGATAAAGACGCATACTAATTGCGATCGCTAGCGGGATCGTTTTAATATCGCTAGTAGCGGCTTTATTTAGCGATGTCGTTAGGACGCTATCGTGATTAGCGATCTCCTTAACGACTTTAGCGGTACAAAAGTACCGCTAAATCGCTAAAAAAGGTGCCACACTCAGCGATATATACTTACCCAGCGGGAGCGCCGACGATAAAATAGGGTCCGGAACGATTCCAGCGACGAGCGAGATCACAGCAGGAAGCTCGTCGCTGGCAGATGCCGCACACAACAACATCGCTAACGGGATCGCTAAATAGTGACGTTTTTTAGCGATCCCGTTAGCGATGTTTAGTGTGGCATACCCTTTAGACTGTCAGCCCAGCCGACACATGAAAAACTTAAATACTACTGTCCCTGCTGTCCTCTGTAGCTCACTCGTCGTCATCTTCATCATCATCTTCTTCTTTGTTCCTATCCTATTCATAATCTGGAAAAGAAAAACAAGCTTTCCTGCTTTATTGGGTCCCAACCGATTTCTCAATTTAGAATGAATGAGTCCAAAGGAAGAGAATATTCTTTCAACGCCTGTCGCCTGCAGAAGAAGCTACTGCTGTTAAGTGAAATCATTACTTGAACAGTCTCTAAATCCAAGCGCTTTAGTGACTTCCACCAGTTTACTGGTGACCTTCCTTAAAATATCTTCAGCAAACATATATTTCTTGAATGGTTCCCCCTTAGCTCTGAAGTTTATTATAGTTGGCATTAAAGATGGATGATTGCTGGATACCCATGTCATAGCTAACTCCTCTTCCTCAGCACTTAGGTTTTGACCCTGATATTGGATATTGACAATATTTGCCAAAATATGAGCTGGAGTCAGTGCTTGTCCCATTCGTTTGTTTACTGCTTGTAATTTAATTCTGTCCATGTGTAGTTCTGTTTTTAAGTGTTCACTCAGTTCCTTCCAAATCTCAACAGCATCCGCAATAAAACAGCTATTTTTCTGTATTTTGTTTAAAGCTTGAGAGATGGGTTTCAGGAAGCTCAGCATATGTTCAACATTTCTCTTAAGCCCAATGTTGAGGATTTTGGCCGTGACAGTGCCATCTATTTTATCTCAATTTTCTTCACAAAGTGTCATCAGAATAGGCCAGTTTTTGATATACTGCTCAAAACAGTCCACCACAGAGTTCCATCTAACATCTTGTGGGAGCGTTAGCTTGGTTCTACCCATCCTTTTCAGAGCTGCTGCAGCAAAATGATTATTACGGAAGTATTTAGCAATTTCAACAACATTAGCCTTTATTTCTGGAACACTTTCACTTAAGTCTTTGGCTAAGAGGTGCAGCAAATGAGCACTGCAACCATATGTTATTAGCTTTGTATTCCCTCCCTGCTCTTCTAAATTTCTTCTCATCTTGGATACGTTTGCAGCATTGTCAGTGACCAAACTGCGTACTAGACATTTGAATTTTTGTTCACATGTTGTTGTAGCTTTTACTGCCACTTCTTGTAAGTATTCTGCTGTGTGTGCATTTCCTGACGTATCAGTTGTTTGTGCAAGGAAGACTTTACCTTCTGTTATACAAGCACATACAATAGGATCATTGTGGACATTACTCCACCCATCAATACTTGGGTTAACAATTTTACCCTCCAGAGCTGTTGCACATTGCTCCATTTCTCTGTCATACACTGGATCCAGCAGTTTCCCTGCAACATCAGCTCTGCTGGGTGGACTGTATCCTGGTCTCAGTGACTGAACCATATTAATGAAATGTGGGTTCTCAGTCAGACGGAAAGAAGAGTTTGTTGCATAAATAAACTGGGCAATTTTTTCATCAATCAACTTTTTCTAATCTGCTAGTTCTTATCACAAACCTATCTATGGTGGTTCCAGGAGGTAAAGGTTTTTTCTTCCTTTTGGGTGATGGTGATATGTGGCTGTGGGTGTCTGATGATGATGCTGCTGCTAATGAAGCACTATCCTGTATGGATAACTCTGAAACTGTAGAACAGGATGATGGTGATCTTGGAGGTGGATAGTTTCCAGAATCCATGAATTCCCCTAAACAAAAAAAGTCAATGCTGTTATTTTATTGTTTATACAATTTCTGCTTATTGTACACAACACAGCACTGCCCCAAAAGGAATATTTGTTTTTCTTCATAACTGTACCAAATGACAGTAACATGCAGTAATAAGAAATATAATTTTTCTCACACATGACAGTTCAGTCTTTAGAAATAGGATTCAATAAAAATGTTTACCAACCTGAAGATCCTGCCTGTTCAGAAGTGTTTCTTTGGTCATCTTCATCACCGCACTTCTCATGATGTTGCCTCATTCGCGCCACCAGGCCTTGCATCTTTGTTGCATCGTTTGCATTTTGCACGCATGCCTGCCTTACCGATAGGCGAAGGAGCTTCATTAAAATATTCCCAAACTGGGTCTCTTTTACAGCCTGCTGTCATTATAAGGAAAGAATGTAATAAACCTCAGATCGTACACACAAACAGATCCAGACTTGTCTGTCTGTGGCTATGCTGCAGTATTGTGCTCAAAGTTTCCCTTTCATTTTCTTGTCTGCTTGCCCTTCCTCCTCCTCACACTTAGATTCACATTCTTCTTGTGTTGTGCAGATCTATTCCACTCCAAACAATCAGAAACATATTGTCTAACTTCTTGGACTTGGCACTGAAGGGGTTGATTCTGTATTCATATAGGTTTGTAGAACAATAGGATTAAGGTCTTTTTCTCAACTCTGTTCATGTTGTAACATTTTTGCCGTGAAGAGGCTGGGACCTCTGCGGAGTCAAATTCAGTTTTGAGAACTGCGTAAGTAAAGCGAGCGTCTGTGATAATATAGGAGAGAAACTGCCCACTAATTCTACAGAAACCTCTGGAAGAGCATGGCATTGTGAATGTTACACATATACAGCCTTTATTCTACTGAGTTAAACAACTCAGCTTTATCTCATGATGGAAGAACCTTTGGATGGTAAAATATTTCCTCAAAAAGCAGTTTATTGAAAAAAATCCGATTTAAATCAAAAATCCTTTTTTTTTTTTTTTTAAATCATTGATTTTTATCCACCCTGCTAAAAGATCATTTTTGTGGGGAAAAAAATAGGATTTTTTTTATTTTCATGCCCGGGCATTATAAACTTGTGTGAAGCACTTGGGGGTTCAAAGTGCTCACCACAGATCTAGATAAGTACCTTAGGGGGTCTAGTTTCCAAAATGTGGTCACTTGTAGGGGGTTTCCACTGTTTAGGCACATCAGGGACTCTGAAAACTGAACATGACACCCATCAAAGTCTGCATTCCAAAATCTCATTACTTCCTTTCCGAGCCCTGCCGTGCACCCGAACAGTATTTATTCGAACGTCCATGACAGCACTACAGAGAGAGGGGATCGCCCCTTAGGAACAGGAAACCTACAGATACAAAAAGGGCGGCACCTCTCCCACGCATCAGTTGGTTTCCTGTTCCTGAAGGACGGGTTTCCTACAGATGAAGATCTTCAGGAGGACCCAGGCCGGCCGGTCGACCCAGGTAGCAGGGGGGGATCTCCTACCTCGACCGGTGCGGAGGTGGAACAGTATCCAGAGGATCCCTGTCTCCCAGCCAGCGCCGGTTGGTAAGTGCCCCCCTCTCCCTGGTCCTGGTGCCTGCTCCCTGTCCTGTCATGGTGGGAGCCGGCTAAGGTGGTGCAGCTGTGGGGAATAATATAAAAAAAAATTTTTGAATTTCCCGCCGCGTGTCACTGCTATGGACGGCGCGGCGGGGTTTTTTTTTTTAATTTCCCGCCGCGTGTCGCTGCTATGGACGGCGCGGCGGGGTTTTTTTTTAATTTCCCACCGCGTGCCGCTACTGTGGGCGGCACGGCGGGGATTTTTTGGGATCTCCCGCTCGTGTCCCTGCTGGGGGGGCGATGCGGCGGGAGACTTTACTCGCCTGCGACGGTGCGGCCGGGTCTGCGGGATCCCCGTGGGAGCGCTGATCCTGTCGGCATTGAGAAAGGGGGTGGAGTCTCCATCGCCGGAAGTGGGACACCGGCCGGCGTTTTTGAAAGTTTTGGCGGCTGCATCATACATCGGGCGGCGCCTGCTGTGGGGACGGCGGGGAGGTGCAGGTGGGGCGGGGAGCAGGAGGGGGTGGACCCCTGGCCGCACCTGCTGACCCGGATATCCGGGGGAGGATATAAGGAGCCTATGAAGCAGGTAAAGCGCTTCTGCCCCATTTTTTGACGATGGACACTGCAGAAGCTCCCTCGGTTCAGCAGGAGAGCCAGCAGCAGCAGACAGAGCGCTCCTCTTCAATGGCCAGGGGCGCCAGCCGCAGGAGTTCCTCAGCTGGGAAAAAGACCCCTCCCCGTGATCCGGTACCTACTGCTGTATGGACTGGGTAAGAGATCGTCAAACTTAGAATACCCAGTAATGCAGTTTTCCCCCATTCTGTGTTCCGTTACTAGGGGAAGAAGTGTTCGGTGAAAAGCAAGCACAGGGAATTTGCCTTTTGTGCTTGCCCTCTGCCAGACGCTTGCCCTAAAAGGTTATGCCAGCCGTGCACGCGACAGACGGTAGGGCATTAAAGGGGGAAGGGCAGGGGTCTGGGATGAGATAGTAACCCCCCATGCCCCTTCCCTTTTCAGATAGCGGAGGAGACTCCAGATTTCACCAAAAGGCTGAAGGAGATAATAAGGGCGGAGATGAAGGCGTCCTTAAGACACGGAGAATCTTCCAGGCGTAGGACTGTACCAGTGTTATCTGATTCAGATTCACCCACCGCCCATGACAAGGGTGAAGTTGTTTCAGGACCCTCTTCGCCTTCCTCTTCGGCTTCTTCCTCTTCTACAGAAGACGCTACTCGATTTTGTTTTTCCTTGGACCAGATGGACAAACTTGTCAAATCAGTTAGGTCCACCATGGGGGTAGAGGAGGCGAGACCAGAACTCTCAGTACAGGATCTGATGTTCGGTGGTTTAGATCCAAAAAAACGCAGATCCTTTCCACTAAACAGTAGCATCCAAGGCCTTATAGACAGAGTGGAAGAAGTCAGAAAAAAGAGGCTCCTTACCCCAAGCGTTTAAACTGAGATATCTCTTTGAAGATCCTTTGACAGGTAGATGGGATAAGGCCCGAAGCTGGACGCTGCAGTGGCGAAGGCTTCCAAAAAATCCTCCATCCCGTTCGATGATATGGGGTCTTTGAAAGATCCACTAGACAAGAAGGCAGACTCCTTCTTGAAAGGGACATGGGAGATGTTGGCAGGTGCCCTGAGGCCAGCGGTGGCAGCCACTTGTACAGCCAGATCAATGATGGTCTGGCTGGACCAATTAGAGTCCCAGTTAGCAGATGGAACCTCTAGGGGGTCAATTCAGAAGACCTTGCCGATAATTCAGAACGCGGCGGCTTTCCTGGCTGATTCCTCAGCGGACACGGTAAGAATGGCTGCCAGAGCGGCAGGTCTGTCTAATGCGGCGCGAAGGGCGTTGTGGCTAAAATGTTGGCCGGGCGATTTTCAAGCCAGATCTCGCCTCTGCTCCATTCCATGAGACGGCGAATATCTTTTTGGCCCGGTCCTGGACGAACTTTTGGAAAAGGCAGGGAACGACAAGAAAGTTTCCCAGTCTATCAACTCCTTCCTACAAGAGACCTTTCAGCAGAAGGAGGTTCAGCCGCAGAAGGTCATCCAGGGAGCGAGCCTAATGGGATGAAAGGAGGTGAAGAGGTACAGGGTTTATGTTTAGGGGTCCGCCTAGGGAAACCAAAAAACCCTCGCAATGACTAGCGATACCGGTAGGAGGCAGATTAATGGCCTTCTACCCGGCCTGGTCGGAAATTTCAAACAGCTGGATCCTTAGTCTCATAGCTACAGGGCTGCGGTTAGAATTCTCCTCGGTACCTTGGGATGACTTTAAAATAACCCCCTCAGGTCATCCCCATCGGAGCAGGCTGCTTTGGAGTTGGAAGTTCAGGAGCTTTGCGCTAAAAGTCTTAGTGGAGGTGCCGGAAGCAGAGCGGGGTAAAGGGTTTTACTCCCCTCTGTTTTTGATCTGTAAACCGGACGGTTCTTTTAGAACAATTATTAATTTAAGAGCCCTCAATAAATTCCTGGTTATTCACCCATTTAAAATGGAAACGGTCAGCTCAGCAATAAAGCTTCTGTTTGAAAATTGCTTTATGGTGGTGTTAGATCTGAAAGACGCTTATTACCACGTACCAATCCATGTGGCCCATCAGCGTTTCCTCAGAGTAGCAGTCCACATGGGGGAATCGCTGCGACATTTTCAATATAGCGCCCTTCCCTTTGGCTTGGCGGTTGCCCCACGAGTGTTCACTAAAGTTATTTCGGAAGTCATGGCCCACTTGCGTGAATCCAATATGCTCATAGTCCCCTACCTTGACGACTTTTTTATCATTGGAAAGACGGCAGAGCATCGCCTAGAGCAGCTGCAAAGAGCAATATCTACCTTAAAGCGGCTGGGATGGCTAATAAATACCAAAAAGTCTCGTTTGAATCCGATGAGAGTTCAGCAGTTTTTAGGGCTAATTCTGGATTCACGGAATCGGGACTGTAGTTTACCGTCAGAAAAGTTGATTTGCTTACGCTACCAGGTCCTAAACGCTTCCAATAACCCCTCCATGTCTCTTGGGAAGGCCATGTCTCTTTTGGGCTCCCTCTCGTCCTGCATCCCTGCGGTTCAGTGGGCTCAATTTCACACAAGGACGCTGCAAGCTGAGGTCTTGTTATATCAGAATTTTCTAGGTGGTTACCTAGAAGGCCAGCTATCCTTGTCCCAGGCTACTAGAAGATCCCTGGATTGGTGGAAGGAGGAGACAAACCCGTCTAGGGGGGTCCCTGGGAATATGAAATATCCCGGATAGTCACGACAGATGCAAGCCCTTCTGGGGCTCATATGGAGGATGTTATGGTTCTGGGCTTATGGGAGCTGGATCAAATACAAATGTCTTCTAATATGAAGGAGTTAACGGCGGTAGAGCAAGCGATTAAAAAGCTCCTTGTCTATCTACAGGGTCACCACGTTCGAGTGCTCTCCGACAATCGTGTCAGTCGCTTACGTCAACCACCAGGGTGGTACTCGTTCCGGTCCTCTCATGGAAGTGGCAAGGCGCCTACTCCAGATAGCAGAACGACACTTTCTTTCTCTAACGGCTCTACATATAAGGGGAGGAGAAAATACCAAGGCGGACTTAAGCCACAATCTCCTGAGTCAGGGAGAATGGTCGTTAAAGACTTCCATCTTCGACCTGATTGTGCAAAAATGCGGTCAACCGGAGATCTTTGCTACCAAAAGCAACAGGAAAGTGAGACGGTTCTGCTCTCTGAATCCCAAAGAATGCCCTCTGGCAGTGGATGCTCTTCTGTTAAAGTGGGATTTCAATCTAGCCTACGCCTTTCCTCCCTTGTCCTTACTCCCCTAGTATTGAGGAAGGTCAGGAAGGACAGGGCGAGGGTAATAGTAGTCGCTCCCTTCTGGCCCAGGAGGGCATGGTTTTCAGGTCTCAGGAACATGTCGATAGCCGACCCTTGGGTCCTGCCGGGTATTCCCGATCTGCTCTCCCAGGGTCCAGTCTACCATCCTCGAGTAGCGGACCTCCACCTGACGGCGTGGATTTTGAACGGTCGCTGCTGAGAGAAGGGGTTTTCTGCTAGTCTAATTTAATACTCTCCTTAAGAGCAGAAAAGAGGTTACAACTAGAATCTACCCTAGGACTTGGAAAAAATTTCTTCAGAGCTCGGGGGTGGTAGCAGGGGACCCAACACCGATAGCCCAGATTCTAGAATTCCTACAAAAGGGTCTGGACTTGGGTCTCTCCACAAGCACCCTTAAGGTGCAGGTTTCAGCTTTGGGAGCACTCTTCAGTTGCAACATCGCCAATAATTACTGGGTCAGTAGATTCATTAAGGCTGCGGGTAGGTCGAGACCCATAGTGAAGAACAGAATCATGCCATGGGATTTGAACCTTGTTCTCACTGCTTTAACAGAACCCCCTTTTGAACCTATTTCAGCGGCATCAATAAAAATTCTTTCCTAAAAACCGCCTTCCTGGTAGGATTAACTTTGGCTAGGAGGGTAAGTGACATCCAGGCACTATCTAGACTGTCTCCTTACACTCAGGTCCTGAATGACAGGATACTTAGACCTGATCCGGCATACCTACCTAAGGTGTCTTCCGCTTTTCACAGAACACAGGAGATTGTTCTCCCTTCTTTCATCCCTAATCCATCTAATCAAAGAGATAAAACTCCATACTCTAGATGTTAGAAGATGTCTCCTGCAATATTTGGCAGTCACTGATCCCTGGAAAAGGGACAATGCATTGTTTGTCTCTTTTCAGGGAATTAACAAAGGCCGTAGAATAACAAAAAGCTCATTGGCCAGATGGATTAGGGAAGCAATTTCTCTGGCATACACCTCGAGGGGCAAGCCAGCACCTGAGAGGCTAAGGGCGCATTCCACCGAGCTGTGGCGACTTCATGGGCAGAGAGGGCAGAAGTCTCGATTGACCAGATATGTAAGGCAGCTATGTGGTCTTCTCCACACACGTTTTACACTCATTATAGGTTAGATTGGGTGCTTCCTCAGACCTTTCTTTCGGACTAAGGGTGCTGCAGGCTGTAGTCCCTCCTAAGTAGTTATTACTCTCTGTAATTCTCTCTGTAGTGCTGTCATGGACGTTCGAATAAAGTCTTAGTTACTTACCGTTAACGGTATTTTTCGAAGTCCATGACAGCACCCTTAGATTCCCACCTGTGTTCTATGTGCACTTCTTCCTCTTATATACTCCACATGTAATAAACAATTGATTAATGTTACTGTGTGATGCATACATTTTTTGCTGTATACCATTTAACCTGGCTAGACCTCTTCTGCTCTGTAATCCAACTGATGTGTGGGAGAGGTGCCACCCCTTTTGTATCTGTAGGTTTCCTGTTCCTAAGGGGCGGATCCCCTCTCTCTGTAGTGCTGTCATGGACTTCGAAAAATACCGTTAACGGTAAGTAACTAAGACTTCCCACCCCCACATATGGGGTATCAGCGTACTCAGGACAAATTGGACAACAACTTTTGGGGTCCAATTTCCTTGTGAAAAATCAAAAATTGGAAAATTGGGGACAAATAATTTTTTGTGGAATTTTTTATTTATTTTTTTTTTTGCTTTTACACCCAGGCATTATAAACTTTAGTGAAACATTTGGGGTTGAATGTGCTCCCAACAGATCTAGATAAGTTCCTTAAGGGGTCTAGTTTCCAAAATGGTGTCACTTGTGGGGGGGTTTCCACTGTTTAGGCACATCAGGGGCTCTCCAAACGCGACATGGCATACATCCAATTCTGCATTGAAAGTCAAACTGCGCTCCTTCCCTTCCGAGCTCTGCCATGCACCCAAACAGTGGTTTACCCCCACATATTGGGTATCGGCGTACTCAGGATAAATTGCACAATAATTTTTGAGGTCTTGTTACCCTTGGGAAAATAAAAATTGGGGTGAAAAGATCATTTTTGTGGAAAAAAATATTATTTTTTAATTTTACAGCTCTACGTTATAAACTTGTGTGAAGCACTTGGGGGTTCAAAATGCTCATCACAGATCTAGATAAGTTCCTTAGGGGGTCTAGTTTCTAAAATGGGGTCACTTGTGGGGGATTCCCACTGTTTAGGCACATCAGGGGTTTTCCAAATGCGACATGGCGTCCAATCTCGATTCCAGCCAATTTTGGTTTGAAAGTCAAATGGCGCTCCTTCCCTTCTGAGCACTGCCGTGCACCCAAACAGTGGTTCCCCACCACATATGGGGTATCGGCGTACTCAGGACAAATTGGATAACAAATTTTATGGTCCAATTTGTCATGTTACCCTAGGGAAAATAAAAAATTGGTGACTTAAATATTACTTTTGTGGGAAAAAAATAGGATTTTTTATTTTCATGCCTGGGCATTATAAAATTGCATGAAGCACTTGGGGGTTCAAAGTGCTCACCACAGATCTAGATAAGTTCCTTAGGGGGTCTAGTTTCCAAAATGGTGTTACATGTGGGGGTTTCCACTGTTTAGGCACATCAGGGATTCTGCAAACTGAACATGACACCCATCAAAGTCTGCATTCCGAAACGTAATTACTTCCTTTCTGAGTCCTGCGGTGCGTCCAAACAGTATTTCTCCCCCACATATGGGATATCAGCGAACTCGGGACAAATTGGACAACAACTTTTGGGGTCCAATTTCCTTGGGAAAAATCAAATTGGGGACAAAAATCATTTTTGTGGAATTTTTTTTTTTCACACCCAGGCATTATAAACTTTAGTGAAACACTTGGGGGTTCAAAGTGCTCACAACAGATCTAGATAAGTTCCTTAGGGGGTCTAGTTTCCAAAATTGTGTCACATGTGGGGGGTTTCCACTGTTTAGGCACATTAGGGGCTCTCAAAACGCGACATGGCATCCAATCTCAATTCCTGCCAATTTTGTTTGAAAGTCAAACGGCGCTCCTTCCCTTCTAAGCCCTGCCATGCGCCCAGACAGTGGTTTTCCCCCACATATGGGGTATCTGCGTACTCAGTAGAAATTGCACAACAACTTTTTCTGTCCATTTTCTCTTTTTACCCTTGTGAAAATAAAAAAATTGTAAAAGATCATTTGTG
The DNA here is from genome assembly GCA_033576555.1 of Oophaga sylvatica. Taxonomy (NCBI): domain Eukaryota; kingdom Metazoa; phylum Chordata; class Amphibia; order Anura; family Dendrobatidae; genus Oophaga; species Oophaga sylvatica. The sequence continues at coordinate 362,777,593 of JARQOD010000004.1, read as the reverse complement.
ACTAATGTTCATTTTCTCCTTCCAAGATGCTTCAGCTCCTGTGAAGCACCTGAAGGATTAATAAACTTCTTGAATGTGGCTTTGAGTATGTTGAGGGGTGCAGTTTTTATAAAGGTGTCACTTTTGGGTATTTTCTGCCATATAGACCCCTCAAAGTGACTTCAAATGTGAGGTGGTTCCTAAAAAAAAAAAAAAAAAAAATGGTTTTGTACAATTTGTTGTAAAAATGAGAAATCGCTGGTCAACTTTTAACCCTTATAACTTCGTAGCTAAAAATAAATTTGGTTTCAAAATTGTGCTGATGTAAAGTAGACATGTGGGAAATGTTATTTAGTAACTATTTTGTGACATTTCTCTGTTTTAAGGGAATAAAAATTAAAAGTTTGAAAATTGCAAAGTTTTTGCCATATTTCCATTTTTTTCATAAATAACTGGAAATTATTTCAAATAAATTTTACCACTATCAGGAAGTACAATGTCACAAGAAAACAGTCTCCGAATTATGAAGATCCGTTGAAGCGTTCCAGAGTTATAACCTCATAGAGACAGTGGTCAGAATTGTAAAAATTGGCTTGGTCATCAACGTGCAAACCACCCTTGGGTGTTAAGGGGTTAAAAAAACAAAACTATTCATTCAGAACCATTAACTTTAAGAACCTGAACCAATGGATAGAATACCAGACCTTCAAAGTAGAATCTAGAAGCCTTTCCATAATATTTACAGAGTGCTTCATGGCAGTGACTATTTCAAAGAATGCTTATCAATCACAATTTGTCTAGACCATCAAATTCTTGAGTCTCATTATGCAAATTGCCTCTTAAGAGAAAAAGAGGACTTGAACTCTATAGCACCACCTATTGGAAGTAGCAATCCTACAAGTCACAATCAACCCTTTAAAGGGAATCTGTCACCCCATTTTTGCCCTGAGATAGGGCCACTGCCATCAGGGGCTTATCTACAGCATTCTGTAATGCTGTAGATAAGCCCCCGATGTTAGCTGAAAGTGAAGAAAAACGAGTTAAAATACTCACCCAGGGCGTTCTGCCGTCTGGTCTGGAGGGAGTTGCGGTCCGGTGCCTCATCTTGTAGCGAAGCCGGCCTCTTTCCGTCCCGTCGTGGCTCCTGCGCAGACGCACTGCTCTGCCATGGTGAGGACTGAGCAGAGTACTGTAGTGCACAGGCGCCAGACCTCTCTGACCTTTCCTGGCGCCTGTGCACTGCAGTACTCTGCTCTGCCCTCTCCAGGGCGCAGCAGTGTGCCTGTGCAGGAGCCGCGACAGGACGGAAAGAGGCCGGCTTTGCTACAAGATGGGAGGCGCCGGACCAAGACTCCCTCCGGACCTGACGGCGGAACGCCCCTGGGTGAGTATTTTATAACTCGTTTTTCTTCACTTTCAGGTGACATCGAGGGCTTATCTACAGCATTACAGAATGCTGTAGATAGGGCCACTGCCATCAGGGGCTTATCTCATAGGGCAAAAATGGGGTGACAGATTTCCTTTAACGAGTCTTGTAATGTGACTTAGGATAAAAGCCAAATCAGTATCTCAATTTGCAGACAGTGTTTCAGACTATTGGTGAGTCTCATTATACATGCAAGGATAGAAGACATAAACTGAACAGAAGAGCTCTGAATTGATAGTTTGTGGCTCCAAGAATCTTCACCAAGGTAATGGCAGAGATGACTTTCTACCTTTTGAGTCCGGAACACCACTATTCCTGATGGTGGGGAAATCTGAGGTGCACTGTGCTACACAACTGAAAGACGCAAGAGCCTTTTTAGAAGATCAATGCTGGATCTTAAATAGCCATGCGTCAACTCTAAATCCGGTAAGAATGGTCATTACTGGGCTTCATTCTAAACTCAGAGCTTCAAACTTGCTTTTTAACCGAGGAGAAAAAGGGAGAGAATAGTAGCCCTTACCTCAGCAGCAATAGATGTTCCAAAAATGACCTTGAGGAAAGCAATGTCATTATTGGGAACTCTTCACATCCTGCATACCAGCAGTGATGTGGGCTCAGCTACACACGAGGTATCTTCAGTGGGAAATATAAATTTCATCAGTGCTGTTGAGTGAAGGGAAAACCCAACACAATGTTACCGGCAGCTGGTTTTCCAGAAACCATGACTGCACCCATATATTCCCCTCACCTCCTTTTCTCACCATATTGGTATCTGTTATGTATGTTACTTTTTCGGGAGGTGCTATGTAACCCAACTGAGGTGGGTGGATCCTTCTTCCAGGTGTGTGGTCATGGGTTCTGGAAAAACTGGCTACCAGTAATTAACCTTAGTGCTTTTTTTTTTTTTTTTCTATAAAATGGCTTGTGTACATGCAACAACATAAATGTAGTATTGCTGTAATTGTAATGACCTGAGGAATACAGCGGTCATATCAGAATTGCATAAAAATTCCAGAATTACTTTTTTTTTTTTTTAACTTTCCAAAAATTGGAGTGAAAGGCAATATAAAAATGTAATTTTATTGGTACTGTTTTCAGGCAAATTAACTCATCCTGCAAAGCAAGCCATCACAGGACTGTTGGCTGAAATATGGAAAATTAAAGTGCTCAAAACATGGGGAAACGCCAGGGGTCGCCAAAGTTGTTCAGAATCTAGGAGCCAGCCAAAAAATTTAGGAGCCAGAATGCCTGTCCATCATCATTGCCTCCCCATCATCCTCAATGCCTGCCCATTTTCATCATTGCCTGCCCATCATTATCATTGCCTGCCCATTATCATCATTGCCTGCCCATTATCATCAATGCCTGCCCATTATCATCAATGCCTGCCCATTATCATCAATGCCTGCCCATTATCATCAATGCCTGCCCATCATCGCCTCCCCATCATCAATGCCTTCTCATTATCATCTCCTCCCCATCATCAATGCCTGCCCATTATCTCCTCCCCATCATCAATGCCTGCCCATCATCACACAGACAGCACCGCAGCACACAAGCACTCTCACATACATACATAGATACATACATACATACATACACATCACATCTCACCTGTCCAGCGTCCGCGTGCTCTCTGCCACAGCCGGCCGCTGAATGATGATGTCATTCAGCAGCGCTGCTGTGAGAGGAAGTTCTGGAGCCTGGAGCTGCGGAGGCATGGGGAGAGGTAAATATTGTGGGAGGGGGGGGGGGGGCAGTGGCGGCGCTGACACCGCTCTCCTCCACTAACAGGCGCCGGGGTGCCCGACGGCGAGTGGGTCCCCCCACCTGCTCGGGGCCCCGGCACTTGGCCGGGTGCTGACGCCGGCCCTGCCTCCAATAACAAACATGTGGCTAGTGGCAGTAAACAGAATTATGGTGGCAGCCAATCAGTGCGGCGCAGCGGAGGCAATCCAGACGGCGCAGTAGTAAAAAATATATATTTTTTCCTCTTTAATTCCCCAGGCGCCAGGCATGATCTTCTAGGCGCCACTGGCGCCCGGGTTTGTCGAACCCTGGGATACGCAATGAGCGTCTTGGTGTGTAACTGCAGCAAACATAAAAAAAAGTGATCCTAAACGCTATATAAAATGTTCCCAATAAAAGCTTCAACTCAATCAACAAAGACCCCACTCGGGTCTGTCATCTGTTAACAAATATAGGGAGCTTCCATATTACTGGTAGTACAAAGGCTCTGGAAAAGTGAAACTGCAATTCCTCCTAAAAATTCAGGTTTTGCCCTCCCAAATTCCTCTCCCCTCTGTGCCCCACACAGTTTCTAGACTGCATTTAGCATCCACATGTTTGGCATTTCTTTAGCGATGAGAGCCTGCCTAACTTACAGGTGCATGAGCTAGGCACTACCACTTATTGGGCACTGGTGACTGCAACATACTGGTTACTAAAATGGCAGTTTTACAATTTTCCCTCGGCAACATCCACTGCTGCTTGTTTATGGTAGACACCCATGGAGTCAAAATCATCACAACACACTTCCCAAAGGGGTTATTTCCAAAATGGGGTCACTTGGGGATTCTGGTTTTCAAGCACGTGGGATGAAAGCTCTGTATATGGAGTCCTCAAACTATTCTGCGCTCTGTCCCTCCACTATTGCAGCACTATATAGTTTCTAAAATGGGGTGGGGGGTAGTTATGCTGTTGTAAGGAGATGAACAGGAGCAGTGCTGCTGGTTCGAGGAACGCTCTGTGTTCGGCTCCAATCAGGGCCGTCGTCACTGTTGCAGGGGGATGACTTGTCTGTGTGGGGAAAGCCTGAGCACCTGAAAGAAGGGGACGTGGGGAACAAAAGGAGCTGAGTGCAGGAAAGGGGCAGACTTGGGAAGGCGACTACAGAGCAGGAAGAATGAATCCCTCTCCTCAACTGAGTCCAGCCCTCTAGAGATTGTCCAACTCACAACCCTTTACCGAGTGTCCCTCCACAAACTAGACCCAGAACGTGCAGTGCAGCAGACAGTCTTCTCCTGAACTTTGTGATTCCATGCGAGGCCTTGTCACCCCTGCAGCCTGTATGGCATTGTGCTTTCGGTGTACAGAGTTCTTAAAGGAACTGGACTCAAGATCAACAGACCCGGATACTTCGGCACGGTCAGACAGTGCATCTCGTTTCTACACAGCAGAGCCAGAGACTTTGTTCACAGATTGCGACGCCATTGGGAGCTGTTCCAGCGACTCCCCAAACAGAAGTCCAGTCGATAAGTCTTTACCTTCACTTTTCCCCTTCTTGTTAGTTATTGTGCAATTCATCATTTGAATTTGTAATTCATTTTCTAAGAAAAACCTCCATGAAAGGAGGCGATTAGGCAAAGTAAATTCCTGTTAACCCCCTTCTCTGCCTCCTGCTGTTTACTGCAAACGTTGCATTTAACATTTTAAGCGTTTCCGCAGTGGTAAGGCTGCCGTGGAAATGCTTAACCCCTCTGACATTAGACGTACTATCCCGTCCATAAAACCCGTGCCATTCTGCCCATGGACGGGATAGTACGTCATAGGCGATCAGCTGCGCTCCTGAGGGGAGCGCAGCTAATCGCCGCCGGGTGTCAGCTGATTATCACAGCTGACACCCGTGACTGTGTCAGGAGCGGTCACGGACCGCTCCCGGCACATTAACCCCTAGCACACAGCGATCAAACATGATCGCGGTGTACTGGGGGCACTACTGGGGGCACAGGGAAGCATCGCGCAGGGAGTGGGCTCCCTGCGCGCCCCCCTGAGACCCTCAGACCAGCGCGATGTGATCGCGCTGTTCTGAGGGCTTCCTCCCTCCCAGGACCCGGATCCAAGATGGCGCCGGGGTCCTGGAGGGAGGCGGCTTCCTCAGTGCCTGCTGAGAGCAGGCACTGAGAATCCTGCTGCACTGCCTGAGCGATCGCTGGTGTGACAGTGTGCTGTGCACACTGTCACACCAGCGATTTGATAAAATAGTGATGTCCCACCCTGGGACAAAGTAAAAAAGTTTAAAAAAATAAAAAACATGTTATAAAAAAAAAATCCAAAATAAATAAAAAAAAAAATATTCCCCAATAAATTCATTTCTTACTGTAAATAAAAAAACCAAAACAATAAAAGTACACATATTTGGTATCGCCGCGTCCGTAACGACCCCCCCTATAAAACTGTCCCACTAGTTAACCCCTTTAGTGAACCCCTTAAAAAAAAAAAAAAAAAAAAAAAACCAAGCAAAAAATCAATGCTTTATCATCATACCGCCGAACAAAAAGTGGAATAACGCACGATCAAAAAGACGGATATAAATAAACATGGTACCGCTGAAAACGTCATCTTGTCCCGCAAAAAATGAGCCGCCATACAGCATCATCAGCGAAAAAATAAAAGTTATAGCTCGCAGAATAAAGCGATGCAAAAATAATTATTTTTTATATAAATGTTTTTATTCTATAAAAGCGCCAAAACATAAAAAAATGACATAAATGAGGTATCGCCATAATCGTACTGACCAGAAGAATAAAACTGCTTTATCAATTTTACCACACGCGGAACAATAAAAACGCCTCCCCCAAAAGAAATTCATGAATTGCTGATTTTTGTTCATTCTAACATCCCAAAAATCGAAATAAAAAGCGATCAAAAAATGTCACCTGCTCAAAAAATGGTACCAATAAAAACGTCAACTCGTACCGCAAAAAATAAGACCTCACATGACTCTGTGGGCCAAAATGTGCAAAAATTATAGCTCTCAAAATGTGGCGATGCAAAAAACTATTTTTGCAATAAAAAGCGTCTTTTAGCGTGACAGCTGCCAATCATAAAAACCCGCTATAAATAGTAAAACAGATCCCCTTTATCACCCCCTTAGTTAGGGAAAAATAAAATTAAAAAAATGTATTTATTTCCATTTTCCCGTTAGGGTTAGGGTTGCGGCTGGCGCTAAAGTTAGGATTAGGGTTAGGGTTGGGATTAGGGGTGTGTTAGGGTTAGGGTTAGGGGTGTGTTGGGGTTAGGGTTGGAGTTAGAATTGGGGGGTTTCCGCTGTTTAGGCACATCAGGGGCTCTCCAAATGTGACATGGCGTCTGATCTCAATTCCAGCCAATTCTGCGTTGAAAAAGTCAAACGGTGCTCCTTCACTTCTGAGCTCTGCCATGCGTCCAAACAGTAGTTTATCCCCACATATGGGGTATCAGCGTACTCTGGACCCCAAGAGTTATTGTGCAATTTGTCCTATTTCTTCTGTTACCCTTGGGAAAATAAAAAACTGAGGGCGAAAATATCATTTTTGTACAAAAAAAGTTATTATTTTGCTTTTACGGCTGTACATTATAAACTTCTGTGAAGCACTTGGGGCTTCATAGCGCTCACCACACACCTAGATAAGTTCCTTGTGGGGTCTATTTTCTAAAATGGGGTCACTTGTTGGGGATTTCCACTGTTTAGGCGCATCAGGGGCTCTCCAAATGCGACATGACGCCCCCAGACCATTCCATCAAAGTCTGCAATCCAAAACGTCACTACTTCCCTTCCGAGCCCCAACGTGTACCCATACAGTAGTTTTCTCCCACATATTGGGTATCAGCGTACTCAGGACAAATTGGACAACAACTTTTGGGTTCCAATTTCCTCCGTTACCCTTGTGAAAATAAAATATTGGGGGCGAAAAAATCATTTTTGCAAAAGAAAAAAAAAAAAAAGATTCTTTTATTTTACGGCTGTACGTTATAAACTTTAGTGAAACACCTGGGGGTTCAAAGTTCTCACCACACATCTAGATAAGTTCCTTGAGGGGTCTAGTTTCCAAAATGGTGTCATTTATGGGGGTTTCCACTGTTTAGGCAGATCAGGAGCTCTCCAAACACGACATGGCGTCCAGCCAATTCTGCGTTGAAAAAGTCAGACGGCGCTCCTTCCCTTCCAAACTCTGCCATGCACCCAAACAGTGGTTTACCCCCACATATGGGGTATCAGCGCACTCAGGACAAATTGCACAATAACTTTTGGAGTCTTGTTACCCTTGGAAAAATAAAAATTGGGGTGAAAAGATCATTTTTGTGGAAAAAATATGATTTTTAAATTTTACGGCTCTACGTTATAAACTTGTGTGAAGCACTTGGGGGTTCAAATTGCTCATCAAAAATCTAGATAAGTTCCTTAGGGGGTCTAGTTTCCCAAATGGGGTCATTTGTGGGGGGTTTCCACTGTTTAGGCACATCAGGGGCTCTCCAAATGCAACTTGGCATCCAAACTCAATTCCAGCCAATTTTGGTTGGAAAAAGTCAAATGGTGCTCCTTCCATTCCGAGCTCTGCCGTACGCCCAAACAGTGGTTCCCCCCCACATATGGGGTATCAGCGTACTCAGGACAAATTGTACAACAACTTATGTGGTCCAATTTCTCCTGTTACCCTTGGGAAAATAAAAAATTAGTGACTAAAAGATAATTTTTGTGGGAAAAAAATAGGATTTTTTATTTTCATGCCCGGGCATTATAAACTTGTGTGAAGCACTTGGGGGTTCAAAGTGCTCACCAAAGATCTAGATAAGTTCCTTAGGGGGTCTAGTTTCCAAAATGGGGTCACTTGTGGAGGGTTTCCACTGTTTAGGCTCATCTGGGGCACTGGAAACGGAACATGACCCCCATTAACGTCTGCATTCCAAAACGTTACTACTTCCTTTCCAAGCCCTGCCGTGCGCCCAAACAGTTTCCCCCCCCCCACATATGGGGTATCAGCATACTCAGGACAAATTGGACAACAACTTTTGGGGTCCAATTTCCTTGGGAAAATTCAAAAATTTGGGACTAAAAAAAAATCATTTTTGTGGAAAATTGATTTTTTTTTTTTTTTCACACCCAGGCTTTATAAACTTTTGTGAAACACTTGAGGGTTCAAAGTGCTCACAACAGATCTAGATAAGTACCTTAGGGGGTCTAGTTTCCAAAATGGTGTCACTTGTGGGGGGTTTCCACTGTTTAGGCGCATCAGGGGCTCTCCAAACGCGACATGGCATCCAATCTAAATTCCAGCCAATTTTAGTTTGAAAAAGGCAAACGTCGCTCCTTCCCTTACGAGCTCTGCCGTGTGCCCAAACAGTGGTTTTCCCCACATATGGGGTATTGGCGTACTCAGGAGAAATTGCATAACAACCTTATCTGTCCATTTTCTCCTTTTACCCTTGTGAAAATAAAAAAAAAAGTGAATGTGGTTTTGAGTACCTTGAGGGGTGCAATTTTTAGAATGGTGTCACTTTTGGGTATTTTCTGCCATATAGACCCCTCAAAGTGACTTAAAATGTGAGGTGGTCCCTAAAAAAAAATGGCTTTGTAAATTGTTGTAAAAATGAGAAATCGCTGGTCAACTTTTAACCCTTATAACTTCCTAACAAAAAAAAATTTTGGTTCCAAAATTGTGCTGATGTAAAGTAGACCTGTGGGAAATGTTTTTCTTAACTATTTTGTGTGATATATTTCTCTGTTTTAAGGGAATAAAATTTCAAAGTTTGAAAATTGCAAAATTTTAAAAATTTTCGCCATATTTGCGTTTTTTCAAAAATAAACGCAAGTTATATCGAAGAAATTTTACCACTAACATGAAGTACAATATGTCACGAGAAAACAATCTCAGAATCGCGAAGATCCGTTGAAGCGTTCCAGAGTTAAACCTCATAGAGACAGTGGTCAGAATTGTAAAAATTGGCCCGGTCATTAACGTGCAAACCACCCTTGGGGGTGAAGGGGTTAAACGCTAGGTAAAACATATCCCATGCAATCCTGTGGGAATCTGCAGTTGCTGTGTTTTTTTCCGCAGTGTAATCGCATTGTGGAAAAATGCAGCATGTTAATTTTGCAGAATTGCAGCAATTCCACACCGTAGGATTGCATTGAAATGCTCACTTTACGCATGTGACATGCGCAAAGGGAGCATTTCATGTGCAGATGGTACCCAGGGCCTGGAGGAGAGCAGACTCTCCTCCAGGCCCTGGGTGCCAAATTCCTGTTAAAAATAGAATTAAAATAAAAAATGGGGATATACTTGCCCTCTGTCAGCCTCTTAAGTCCTCAGCGGTGCATGCAGCAGCTTTGTTCCCAGGAGTGCTTAGCGCCAAAATGACTGACTTTGCGGTCGAGTGACCGCTACGTTATCAGAGGTCATTCTTGCAATGAGTCACTGGGAACGGAACTTGCCGGCAGCGCCGCTAAGGATCAGGAACGCCGCTGAGGAGATCGGGGGCCGACAAAACGTGAGTATATCCTTATTTAACATTCTATCTTTAACTATTGATGCTGCATAGGCAGCATCAATAGTAAAAAGTTGGTCATTCTTGTCAAGCACTATGCTTGACAAGTGTGACCAACCTGTCAATCACTTTTCCAAGCAATGCTTCAAATAGCTTGGAAAAGCGCTTGAATTCTGCAAGCTAAAAACACTTGCATAACACTTATGTTTTGCGGCAACGCATGCAAATTCCGCATGCATTTTACCCGCGGCAGGGAGTTGCGGAAATGCTGCGGACAATTCCGCAGCATTTCTGCAAAGTGGGCACATAGCCTTACACTGTTATGGCACCTCAGGGGCTCTGCCAATGTGACATGGTATTCTCAAACCAGTCCAGCAAGATCTGAACTCCATTATGCTGCTTTTCCCTTCCTAGCTTTGCACTGTGCTTCAAAAGTGGCTTTCAGCTACATATGTGGTTATCTGTGTACTCGGGAGAAAATAGACCCCCAACACTTGAGCAATTTCTCCTATCATTGTGAAAGAATTTGGGGCAAAAACATTTTTTTTTTTTTTTTTTCATTTTCACAGATCAACATTGTAAAATTCTCTGAAGCGCCTGTAGGTTCCATGTGCTCACCACACATCTAGATAAACTCCTTGAGTGGTCTAGTTTACAAAATAGGCACTTGTGGGGGGTTTCCACTATTTGGGCACATCAGGGGCTCTTCAAACTCAACATGACTCTCGTAGACCATTCTATCAGTCTGCATCACTCCTTCCTTGTGAGCCCAAACCGTAGTATTCTTCCACATATTGGGTATCAACATACTCCGTAGACACTGCACATCAAATTGAGGTCCACTTTCTCCTGTTGCCATTTGTGAAAATGATAAAAAAAAAGGGTCTAAAGTGACTTATTTGTGAAAAGTTCAATATTTGCTTACTTTTTACTTCCACATTGCTTCAGTTCCTATGAAGCACCTGAAGGGTTAATAAACTTCTCAGATGTGGTTTTGATCAACTTGAGGGGTTCATTTTCACCAATTTCTGCACCCACCCCCACAAACACAAGTCAAATGTTACCACTATCATGAAGTACAATCTCAAGCAGTCTCCAAACCAGTGGGGTCTGAATGTTTCCAGAATTATTTACACATGGTGACACTGGCCAGAACTGTAAAATTTAGACCTAATCAGGAAGGTGAAAACAGGCTTTATGGTGAAGGGCTTAAAATGGTCGCTTAATCATGGTGTCATTTATATGCAGCCATGGTTGTCAGTTTTGTAAGTCTACTAGAGCAATTCTTAGTCATGAGACGCTACAAGAATCCTGCAACAATGTACTTTTTTAATGCTGTTTTAGTCTATAGCCACCTTGCTCTGTGACCTAAATTTTTTTTTTTTGCTCCCTTAAGCTTCTAGCCTCTGGTAGCATTTAGGGTTTTAATGGGCAGCTTTTGACTTAGTATCTTTCAAAATGATCAGTATATGAATTGGATGAGCTTTCAAATGGTACCTGTGGGTTTTCTTTAAGTTATACATTGACAAAATTATGACACTTGTTTGCTTTTATGACAGAAGGATGATCTAGGGAGAAGTAAGGATTGCTGGGGATGCCCTACTGACACTCCGGCACTTTCTACGTGCAGCAATGCTGACATCTTCCGAAGGATAAACGCCATGCTGGATAATTCCCTGGACTTCACTGGGGTCTGTACTACCCCCAATGCCAAGGGTAAATGTGACCATCTTCAAGGTAAGCCTTTTTTGTCTAATCAAAAATGTACAAATTTTTCCTTTAGGTCTAGGAATCTAGTTGAGTTTGCATGCTTTCCAGAAAATGCAGCCATAGCTTGTTGTTAATCATGGTGCCTAGCTTTATGGAACACTTTTGTAAGTTGATAGGCCAATTTGTCTTATGTAAAATTTATTAAGTGTTCATGAGAAACCTCAGTTTGCTGGCATGTGAACACTAAACCAACTTTTGACTATTTCAAATGATGAGGTATAGGGGAGCAATGGATTTGATTGCGACTTGTGCTTTAGTGGTTTTCTCTAGTATGAGATGAACACCAGACATAGTAATGTGTGAATGTAAAACTGACATACGAAAAACTTGTCTTCTACAGACCATGTATAGGACAAGATCCCCTTGCATGAGGACAACCCCTCCCCCAATGTTAACCCTTTAATGACCAGAGCTTTTTTTCAGTTTTGCATCTTCATTGTTAACTCCCCTCCTTCCCAGAGCCATAACTCTTATTCATTTTTCTGTCAATATGGCATTGTGATGGTTTTTTTTTTTGCGGGACGAGTTGTACTCTTGAACGACACCATTGGTTTTTTAGCATGTCGTGTACTAGAAAACTGAAACTCCAAGTGCAGTAAAATTGCAAAAAAGTGCAATCCCAGTTTCTTTTTGTTTGGCTTTTTTTACTAGGTTCACAAAATGCCAAAACTGACCAGCCATTATGATTCTCCAGGTCATTACGAGTTCAGACACCAAACATGTCTAGGTTCTTTTTATCTAAATGGTGAAAATAAAAAAAAAAATTCCAAAGTTTGCTAAAAATAACTGCGCCATTTTCTGAAACCTTTAGTGTCTCCATTTTTCATGATCTCAGGTTGGGTGAGGGCTTATGTTTTGTGAGCTGACATTTTTAATACCGCTTTTGTGTAGATCGTTCTTTTGATCGCCAGTTATTGCATTTTAATGCAATGTTGCAGCGACCAAAAGTAATTCTGATGTTTTGAGTTTTTTTTTTTTTCTCGCTATGCCATTTAGCAATCAGGTTAATGTGTTTTATATAGATAGATAGATAGATAGATAGATAGATAGATAGATAGATAGATAGATATCTGAACGCGGTGATACCAATTTTTTTTATTTTGAAGGGGGTGATTTGAACTTTTTTATTTTTAAAACTACTTTTCTTTAACTTTTGGCATGCTTCAATGGGAGGTTAGATGCTGCCATAGCTTGACCAGCTATGCTACTTTGAGGCAATGCTCAGATCGCCTCTATGTAGCAGAATAACTGCATTGCTATGAGCGCTGACCACAGGGTGGCAATCCAGCATCAACAACCATAGAGGTCTCAAGGAGTCCTCTGGTTGTTATACCGACACACCGGTGACCCGCGATCATGTGACACGGGTGAGTTCATTGCCGGTCGGGTGGCAGGAAACTCATTAAATGCCGCTGTCAGTTTGACTGCAGCATTTAACCAGTTAACCCCTTCCCGACCTGTGACGCCACGTAGGCGTCATGAAAGTCGGTGCCAATCTGACCTGTGACGCCTATGTGGCGTCATGAAAGGATCGCGTTCCTGCGGGCCGGGTGACCGGGGTCACTGAAAGGTCACCCGACCCGCAGGCACAAGACCCTTTGTGCTTCACCACAGGGGGGTTAGCTTAACCCCCACATGGCTACGATCGCTCTGATTGGCTGTTTCACTTTTAACAGCCAATTAAAGCTATTTGTAATATTTCACCAATGAAATTTGATGAAATATTACAATCCAGCTATGTCTGACGCTGCAATAGCATCTGCCATGGCTGGAGACAAAGATCTGACCCCCCCCCCCCCCCCTCACACCGATGGATGGCGGTCACTAAATGCTCCCCTCTTTTTTTTTTTTTTCGGTCCCTCCCCTCCCATGCCTCAGATCCCTCCCCCAGGTCTCCTATACACCCCCCAGGTTTCCGATTTCCCTCCCCCCCCCAGTTACCGCCGGAGTTGCCGTCTTCCTCCCGGCGTCTCTCCTGCCCGATCCATGGGCGCCGCCATCTTCTAAAATCGTCCGGCAGATTCAATAAATGAAAGTACATTTTGATCACTGTGATAGACCCTATCACAGTGATCAAAATAAAAAAATAGTAAATAACCCCCCCTTCATCACCCCCATATGTAGGGATCAATAATAAAATAAAAATATTTTTATTTTTCCATTAGGGTTAGAATTAGTTAGGGTTTATATTGCGTTATGGCAGTCCTTTAGACAGATTGCGTTACACCGCGGTGTAACGCAGTCCGTTAATGCTGCCATTCACCCCCATTTGCGTGCACATCGTGACGCATGCCATAAAGCGGCATGCGTTCGCGACGTGCCGTCATTCAAGAAGAAAAGGTAGCACACTGTAGCGCTATAGCTTGCAAACACGAAATATGAAAAATATGAAAAATGAATTACATCATTACCTTAGAAATATGAAAAATTGAGAAGTCTTAGCGCATAAGATGGCCAAATTATGTGAGCCTGATAGCCACGTCAAGGCTCTTCTCGTATATCAGGTCCCTAACTAATGCCTATCCTCGCTTTAGAAAAGTCTGTCTGCATGGGAACCTATGAATCCTCTTTTCAGACTAAAATCTACATCTCTGTGGAGGGGTGATGAACCTGCTGTAATTAACCCCTTCACCCCCAAGGGTGGTTTGCACCTTAATGACCGGGCCAATTTTTACAATTCTGACCACTGTCTCTTTATGAGGTTATAACTCTGGAACGCTTCAACGGATCTTCGCGATTCTGAGATTGTTTTCTCGTGACATATTGTACTTTGCAATTTTCAAACTTTGAATTTTTATTCCCTTAAAACAGAGAAATATGTCACATAAAATAGTTAAGAAATAACATTTCCCACATGTCTACTTTACATCAGCACAATTTTGGAACCAAAATTTTTTTTTGTTAGGAAGTTATAAGGGTTAAAAGTTGACCAGCGATTTCTCATTTTTACAACAAAATTTACAAAGCCATTTTTTTTAGGGACCACCTCTCATTTGAAGTCACTTTGAGGGGTCTATATGGCAGAAAATACCCAAAAGTGACACCATTCTAAAAACTGCACCCCTCAAGGTACTCAAAACTACATTCAAGAAGATTATTAACCCTTCAGGTGCTTCACAGGAACTAAAGCAACGTGGAAGGAAAAAATGAATATTTAACTTTTTAGCCACAAAAATGATCTTTTACAAACTTTTTTTTTTATTTTCACAAGGGTAAAAGGAGAAAATGGACAGATAAGGTTGTTATGCAATTTCTCCTGAGTACGCCAATACCCAATATGTGGGGGAAAACCACTGTTTGGGCACACGGCAGAGCTCGTAAGGGAAGGAGCGCCGTTTGACTTTTTCAAACTAAAATTGGCTGGAATTGAGATTGGACGCCATGTCGTGTTTGGAGAGCCCCTGATGCGCCTAAACAGTGGAAACCCCCACAAGTGACACCATTTTGGAAACTAGACCCCCTAAGGTACTTCTCTAGATCTGTTGTGAGCACTTTGAACTCCCAAGTGTTTCACAAAAGCTTATAATGCCTGGGTGTGAAAAAAAAAAACAATTTTCCACAAAAATGATTTTTTTTAGTCCCAAATTTTTGAATTTACCCAAGGAAATTGGACCCCAAAAGTTGTTGTCCAATTTGTCCTGAGTACGCTGATACCCCATATGTGGGGGGGGTGGACTGTTTGGGGGCAGGGCTTGGAAAGGAAGTAGTAACGTTTTGGAATGCAGACGTTGATGGGGGTCATGTTCCGTTTGCAGTGCCCCAGATGAGCCTAAACAGTGGAAACCCCCCACAAGTGACCCCATTTTGGAAACTATACCCCCTAAGGAACTTATCTAGATCTTTGGTGAGCACTTTGAACCCCCAAGTGCTTCACACAAGTCTATAATGCCCGGGCATGAAAATAAAAAATCCTATTTTTTTCCCACAAAAATTATCTTAGTCACTAATTTTTTATTTTCTCAAGGGTAACAGGAGAAATTGGACCACATAAGTTGTTGTCCAATTTGTCCTGAGTACGCTGATACCCCATATGTGGGTGGGAACCACTGTTTGGGCGCACTGCAGAGCTCGGAATGGAAGGAGCACCATTTGACTTTTTCCAACCAAAATTGGCTGGAATTGAGATTGGATGCCATGTTGCATTTGGAGAGCCACTGATGTGCCTAAACAGTAGAAACCCCCAAGTGCTTCACACAAGTTTATAACGTAGAGCCGTAAAATTTAAAAATCATATTTTTTCCACAAAAATGATCTTTTCACCCCAATTTTTATTTTTCCAAGGGTAACAAGACTCCAAAAGTTATTGTGCAATTTGTCCTGAGTGCGCTGATACCCCATATGTGGGGGTAAACCACTGTTTGGGTGCATGGCAGAGTTTGGAAGGGAAGGAGCGCCGTCTGACATTTTCAACGCAGAATTGGCTGGACGCCATGTCGTGTTTGGAGAGCTCCTGATCTGCCTAAACAGTGGAAACCCCCATAAATGACACCATTTTGGAAACTAGACCCCTCAAGGAACTTATCTAGATGTGTGGTGAGAACTTTGAACCCCCAGGTGTTTCACTAAAGTTTATAACGTACAGCCGTAAAATAAAAGAATCTTTTTTTTTTTTTTCTTTTTGCAAAAATGATTTTTTTGCCCCAATATTTTATTTTTACAAGGGTAACAGGAGAAATTGGACCCTAAAAGTTGTTGTCCAATTTGTCCTGAGTACGCTGATATCCAATATGTGGGAGAAAACTACTGTATGGGTACACGTTGGGGCTCGGAAGGGAAGTAGTGACGTTTTGGATTGCAGACTTTGATGGAATGGTCTGGGGGCGTCATGTCGCATTTGGAGAGCCCCTGATGCGCCTAAACAGTGGAAATCCCCAACAAGTGACCCCATTTTGGAAAATAGACCCCACAAGGAACTTATCTAGATGTGTGGTGAGCGCTATGAAGCCCCAAGTGCTTCACAGAAGTTTATAATGTACAGCCGTAAAAACAAAAAAATATTTTTTTTTGTACAAAAATGATATTTTCGCCCCCAGTTTTTTATTTTCCCAAGGGTAGCAGAAGAAATAGGACAAATTGCACAATAACTCTTGTGGTCCAGAGTACGCTGATACCCCATATGTGGGGATAAACTACTGTTTGGACGCATGGCAGAGCTCAGAAGTGAAGGAGCACCGTTTGACTTTTTCAACGCAGAATTGGCTGGAATTGAGATCAGACGCCATGTCACATTTGGAGAGCCCCTGATGTGCCTAAACAGCTGAAACCCCCCAATTCTAACTCCAACCCTAGTCCCAACCCTAACCACAAACCTAACCCTAACACACCCCTAATCCCAACCCTAACCCTAATCATAACTTTAGCGCCAACCCTAATCCTAACTTTAGCGCCAACCCTAACTTTAGCCGCAACCCTAACCCTAATGGGAAAATGGAAATAAATGCTTTTTTTTAATTTTATTATTTTTCCCTTACTAAGGGGGTGATAAAGGGGGGTTTGATTTACTATTTATAGCGGGTTTTTATGATTGGCAGCTGTCACGCTAAAAGACGCTTTTTATTGCAAAAATAGTTTTTGCATCATCACATTTTGAGAGCTATAATTTTTGCATATTTTGGCCCACAGTCATGAGAGGTCTTATTTTTTGCGGGACGAGTTGACGTTTTTATTGGTACCATTTTTGAGCACGTGACGTTTTTTGATCGCTTTTTATTTCGATTTTTGGGAGGTTAGAATGAACAAAAATCAGCAATTCATGAATTTCTTTTGGGGGAGGCGTTTATACCGTTCCGCGTGTGGTAAAATTGATAAAGCAGTTTTATTCTTCGGGTCAGTACGATTATGGCGATACCTCATTTATATCATTTTTTCATGTTTTGGTGCTTTTATAGAATAAAAACAATTTTATATAAAAAATAATTATTTTTGCATCGCTTTATTCTGCGAGCTATAACTTTTTTATTTTTTCGCTGATGATGCTATATGACGGCTCGTTTTTTGCGGGACAAGATGACGTTTTCAGCGGTACCATGTTTTTTTATATCTGTCTTTTTGATCGCGTGTTATTCCACTTTTTGTTCGGCGGTATGATGATAAAGCATTGATTTTTTGCTTAGTTTTTTTTTTTTTTTTAAGGGGTTCACTAAAGGGGTTAACTAGTGGGACAATTTTATAGGGGGGGTCGTTACGGACGCGGCGATACCAAATGTGTACTTTTATTGTTTGTTTTTTTTATTTATAGGAAGAAGTGAATTTATTGGGGAATATTTTTTTTTATTTTGGATTTTTTTTTTACACATGTTTATTTTTACTTTTTTAACTTTTTTACTTTGTCCCAGGGTGGGACATCACAGTATTTTATCAGATCGCTGGTGTGACAGTGTGCACAGCACTCTGTCACACCAGCGATCGCACAGGCATAGATGCAGGCTTCTCAGTGCCTGCTCTCGGCAGGCACTGAGGTAGCCGCCTCCCTCCAGGACCCTGGCGCCATCTTGGATCCGGGTCCTGGGAGGGAGGAAGCCCTCAGAACAGCGTGATCACATCGCGCTGCTCTGAGGGTCTCAGGGGGGCGCGCAGGGAGCCCCCACCCTGCGCGATCCTCCCCTGTGCCCCCAGTACAACCGCGATCATGTTTGATCGCGGTGTGCTAGGGGTTAATGTGTCGGGAGCGGTCCGTGACCGCTCCTGACACAGTCATGGGTGTCAGCTGTGATAATCAGCTGACACCCGGCGGCGATTAGCTGCGCTCCCCTCAGGAGCCCAGCTGATCGCCTATGACGTACTATCCCGTCCCCGGTCATACGGGCCCAGGTACCATGGACGGGATAGTACGTCCGATGGCAGTAAGGGGTTAAAAGGCCTGTGACCACCAGGTGGAGTGCTCAGGCAGAAGGTAAATGAATACATATCAAAAAACTGACCGGCACATCCAAACTTAGATTCAGTGTGAACAGGTGCTAAACCTAGAGTCACCAACTCATATTTTTCATATTTCGTGTTTGCAAGCTATAGCGCTACAGTGTGCTACCTTTTCTTCTTGTATGTATATGAGTTGGTGACTCTAGGTTTAGCACCTGTTCACACTGAATCTAAGTTTGGATGTGCCGGTCAGTTTTTTGATATGTATTCATTTACCTTCTGCCTGAGCACTCCACCTGGTGGTCACAGGCCTTTTAATTACAGCAGGTTCATCACCCCTCCACAGAGATGTAGATTTTAGTCTGAAAAGAGGATTCATAGGTTCCCATGCAGACAGACTTTTCTAAAGCGAGGATAGGCATTAGTTAGGGACCTGATATACGAGAAGAGCCTTGACGTGGCTATCAGGCTCACATAATTTGGCCATCTTATGCGCTAAGACTTCTCAATTTTTCATATTTCTAAGGTAATGATGTAATTCATTTTTCATATTTTTCATATTTCGTGTTTGCAAGCTATAGCGCTACAGTGTGCTACCTTTTTCTTCTTGTATGTATATGAGTTGGTGACTCTAGGTTTAGCACCTGTTCACACTGAATCTAAGTTTGGATGTGCCGGTCAGTTTTTTGATATGTGCCATCATTCAGTGACGGAGCCTCGGACGCGGGCTGCAGCTTCTGGGCTCCGTCACCGCTAGCACAGATGAATCATCTGCTGATTCATCTGCGCTATCGGGTATAGCATAACGCGATCGCGTTATGCTATACCGTTACCAGCCCGTCAACGCTATGTGTTGAACAAGCTGGAAAAACGTAATGTGAACCTGGAATTGGTATTAGGGTTGGAATTGGTATTAGGGTTGGAATTGGTATTAGGGTTGGAATTGGTATTAGGGTTGGAATTGGGATTAGGGTTGGAATTGGGATTAGGGTTGGGATTGGGATTAGGGTTGGGATTGGGATTAGGGTTGGGATTGGGATTAGGGTTGGGATTGGGATTAGGGTTGGAATTGGGATTAGGGTTGGAATTGGGATTAGGGTTGGAATTGGGATTAGGGTTGGAATTGGGATTAGGGTTGGAATTGGGATTAGGGTTGGAATTGGGGTTATGGGTGTGTTGGGGTTTGGATTAGGGTTGTGGTTAGGGGTGTGTTGGGGTTAGGGTTGGAGTTAGAATTGAGGGGTTTCCACTATTTAGGCACATCAGGGGGTCTCCAAACGTGACATGGCGCCACCATTGATTCCTGCAAATTTTGCGTTCAAAAAGTCAGTGCTCCCTTTTATTTCGAGCTTTGACGTGTGCCCAAACAGTGGTTTACCCCCACATATGGGGTATCAGCGTACTCAGAAAAAATTTCACAACTTTGGGGGTCTAATTTTCTTTGTTACCATTGGGGAAAAAAAAATTGGGGACTAAAAGATCATGTTTGTAGAAAAAGATTTTTTTATTTTCACGGCTCTGCGTTATAAACTTCTGTGAAGAACTTGGAGATTCAAAGTGCTCACCACACATCTAGATGAGTTCGTTGGGGGATCTAGTTTCCAAAATGGGGTCACTTGGGGGGGGTTTCTAATGTTTAGGCACATGATGGGCTCTGCAAACGTAACATGACGCCCACAGACCATTCCATCAAGTTGGCATTACAAAATGTCACTACTTCCCTTCCGACCCCCGACGTGTGCCCAAACAGTAGTTCCCCCCCACATATGGGGTACCAGCGTACTCAGGACAACAACTTTTGTGGTCCAATTTCTCCTGTTACCCTTGTGAAAATAAAAAATTGTGGGCTAAAAAAAATCCTTTTTTGAGGAAAAAAAATGATTTATTTTCATGGCTCTGGGTTATAAACTTGTGAAGCACTTGGGGGTTCAAAGTGCTCACTACACAGCTAGATAAGTTCCTTGGGTGGTCTAGTTTCCAAAATGGGGTCACTTGGGGGGGGTTTCTACTGTTTAGGCACATCAGGGGCTCTGCAAACGTAACATGACGCCCGCAGACCATTCCATCAAGTCGGCATTTCAAACGTCACTACTTCCCTTCCGAGCCCCGACGTGTGCCCATACAGTAGTTTTCTCCCACATATGGGAAATCAGCGTACTCAGGACAAATTGGACAACAGCTTTTGGGGTCTAATTTCTCCTGTTACCATTGGGAAAATAAAAAAAATTGGGGACTAAAAGATCATGTTTGTGGAAAAATATGATTTTTTTATTTCCATTCCTGGGCGTTATAAACTTCTGTGTAGCCCTTGGGGTTCAAAGTGCTCACTGTGCATCTAGATAAATTCCTTAGGGGTCTAGTTTCCAAAATGGGGTCATTTGTGGGGGAGCTCCAAAGTTTAGGCACACGGGCTCTCCAAACACGACATGGTGTCCGCTAACTATTGGAGCTAATTTTCCATTAAAAAGTCAAATGGTGCTCCTTCCCTTCTGAGCCCTGCCGTGTGCCCAAACAGTGGTTCTCCCCCCCACATATGGGGCACCAGCGTACTCAGGAAAAACTGGACAACAACTTCTGGGGTTCAATTTATCCTGTTACCCTTGGGAAAATAAAAATAGCAGGCTAAAAAATGATTTTTGAGGAACAAAAATGATTTTTTCCAGGACGTCCCCCTGACAGCACTATGGAGGACGTCCTCCTCCTTACAGGGACAGGAAGCACACGAGAGGTTAAAAGGTCCCATCCCTCCCCCAATACCTCAGTGTTTTTCCTGTCCCTGCATGGAGGGACACACGAGAGATCGCTGCGAGGAACGCAGTAACTTACCGGGCCCAGGAGGATCGTGCGGTTCGTCCAAATCCTTCCCCTGTCAAGAGGTCCAGAGCCGAAACTCCCTCCTTGGGAGTCCCTCTGCTCCAAAGACCGGGGGCGGACGAGCTCCCGGGTAAGAGCCGCTCCTTCCGTTGGGAGGCTCTCGGCTCAGGTGTCTTCCTCCTGGTCCAGGGAGGAAACGCCGAACAGGCGACCGGAAACTGAGCGTCACTTCCGGTGACGCAAAAAAACATGAGGTCAGCGAGTGTTCCGGAAAAAACGCAGAATGGAAAAGCGCTCTCAGAGGTATCGCAAAACTTCATGCGTTCGGAATTTGATCGCAAAAAAGGTATGGTAAGCGGGTCGCGTTGGTTTTTTTTGCGTTCCAGGTGGAACGCAGTATGGGCGGCGCTTAAAACTTCGCAGAACGCTATAAAAGCGCGCAAAAGGTAGCGTTTGAATGCTGATCGCTAAATCTGGTAACAGAGTATATGCAGCAGCTACCATAACTGTCCTAAAGCAGAAAAGTAAACCCTTTCTGCAGATAGACATGAAGTCTGAGAAATCCAGAAGAGGAGGCAGGGGTAAGTGCGCATAGCGCAAAAACTCCACTCTCATTAAGTAATCCAGACTCAATCCTAAGTATACATGTTGTGTTACTTAGGACAAGGATACTTCAGCTACACCTTTGCAGACAGTGAAGAGAGGAAAAGCCTCGGCGGAAAACTAATCGCTGTTCTACATGTCAGACGAAGCTTCCTGACGCTTATAAAAAAGCCGTCTGTTGTACTTGTACAGCAGCAGTCTTCGAGCAAGAAAGATCTTCGCTATTATCAGATTTAAGGAGCCTGATTAAAGAAGAGGTGCAGGCTTCATTATCAGCTAGTTTACAACACCAGCCCTCTAGTCAGGGCCCAAGCCGTAAGAGACCTAGAATGGACAGGATTTGATGTTCGGAGGTCTTACGGCTAAAATTGATAAAGTTTTTCCCATTAGTGACCATATTAAAACCATGATACTGTGTGAATGGAAGGACGCAGAGCGTAGACTGGTAATGTCACTTGTGACTTTAAAAACCGTCTTCCTTTTGATCCTGAGGATTCAAAGCTGTGGAAGAAACACCTAGAGTGGATGTGCCAATTGCAAAAGTGGCTAAAAAGACTTTGATTCCTTTTGAGGATTCTTCAAGTCTTAAAGATCCTATGGATCGCAAGGCGGACATCCTCCTTAAGCGGGCCTGGGAATCCTCGGGCGCCTTAATAAGGACTAATATTGCGGCTACTTCGTAGCTAGGTCTATGTGTTTCTGGATAAGTCAATTAGAGGATCAATTGGCTAATAAGACCCCTAGAGCTGAAATTTTAGAATCTCTTCCTCTCATTAAATCAGCAACAGCTTTTCTGGCTGATACCTCGGCTGAGTCAGTCAGGTTTTCTGCCAGAAATAGCTCTTTATCCAACGCTGTCCGGAGGGCTATTTGGTTGAAATCCTGGTCGGGGGATAATGCCTCTAAAAATAAATTATGTTCATTGCCATTTGCAGGATCAAAGGTATTTGGTCAGGCATTGGATGATATTCTGGAGGCCTCAGATAGCAAAAAAGGATTTCCAGAGGAGAAGCCTAAAAAAGTTTCAATCCTTTCGAAGAAACCAGCCTTCCGTAGACAACCATTCTATAAGGACACAGGTAGACCTAGCAGGGGAACATATAAGGGTTCCTATAATCAAAATAGAGGAAACAGGAGCTCTTTGTTTGGATCTTCCTCAAAACCTAGAAAACAATGACGCCAGGCACATGGGGGCCGACTTTTGTTCTCGCAGAGAACTGGGAAAAAGGTCACCAAAAACGAGTGGTATTACAAACTAAAGGGAAAGGGTTTCAGAATAAACTGGTATCCAAACCGCCCCAAGATACATTACTCCCACTGTTTCAGGAAATCTAGGAATGTTTCAAGACATCCAAAACTTAAACTTTTCAAAAATCATTGTGCCGGTGTTGGGTCGGGAAGTCGGGTCATTTCCTCTCTTTCCAATAATAAACCATCAGGGAGTCAAGAAAATTCTGAATCTTTAAAAACCCTGAAAAGTATTTTCGCTAAAAAAGATTCAGAATGGAGTCTTGTCAAAAAATTCCCCTTTAAAGACAAAAACTCGGTAATGGGTACCCTGACTTAAAAAAATTACTATCAGGTGCCCATCCATCCAGCCTCGCAGGAATTCAAAGATTTGCTGTAAGCCTACGGGTCACCTGCCACTTCCAGTTTCAGGGTCTGCCATTCTGGACTAGCTTTGCTCCCAGAGTTTTTACGAAGCTAATTTCAGAGGTCTAGCCTATCTAAGGAAACAAGGAATATAGTAATCCTTACTTGGGGCGACTTTCTGTTAGTCGCTCGCCAGCAGAAATTCTAAATTACCCTACAGGTGAAAATGGCGGTACTAGAATTTCTCGGTTGGGGGGATAAATCGAGAAAAAAACTCACCTAATCCCCGTACAAAGAGAATTTTTAGGAGTACTCCTCGATTCAAGAGCCAGAACAGCTTTCCTGCCAGAGGTCAAGCAAAGATCTTTGATAAGGAAGGTGATAGAGGGGTTAAAAAACCGAGTTTACCATTCAAGAGCTATGCAAATTTGGGAGTAATTGCCCTTGTTTACTGCGCCGGTGGGCTCAAGCTATTCAAGACTCCTTAAAAAGGGGGTGCTTCGTGGTGGGATCGTCTCAGTCCTCCTAGACAAAAGGACCATCTCTCGCCAAGAGCAAAGAGGTCGTTAGTTTGGGGACACAAAGCAAGCCTCAGAAGAGGAGTTTTTTTGGATGCCCCCGATATGTAGTAATAAAACAAAAGCAAGCGCCTGGGGGTGGGGGCCCATCTAGAAGGAAATTTTTCCCGGCAAATGGCCAAAAAAATCAGCCGAATGTCATCAAATTACCGAAAAATGTTCCCGATCTGGTCCTTAAGGGGAAAACGGACCGTTTAAAAAAACCACAAGAAAGATTCTATCGGGACAACAGAGGGGCAGTAGCCTTCATCAAAATCAAGGAGGCTCTCGTTACAGAAACTGCAGGATTTGAGAGGGGAATTTGTTGGGCAAACCGAACAATTCTGTCCATAACGGCGGTTCAATTGGAGGGTTCACAAAACCTAGTGGCCAGATTATTTGACAGAAGATCTACCCGACAGAGTGGGGTTGAACCAGAAGTTTTCCGGTAATTATGTCAACGTTGGGAACCACCCCGTGGATTTTTTGCTCCCAAGAAAAAACGCAAAACTACCAAAGGTTTTTTTTTTTTTTTTTTTTCACTGAACCCAGCAGACAATCCGGAGGAGTAGTGTTTTGAGCCCGAGGTGGAACAAAACCTCTATATTATGCTTTCCCGCCCAATTCCTTGATACCAGCAGTTCTGAAGAAAATAAGGGAAGACGGTGCGTCATTAGTAATAATATTTTCCATTTTTGGGGCCAAGGAGGCTGGTTTCCCTACGGGGCCCAGACCAGAAAGGCCCCAATGGGAGCTTCCTCGTGGAAGGAAAATATTGCCCCAGGGACCAGTCCTACACCGGACCCAGAAAGATTGCACCTGTCGCTTGGACCTGAACCGGGAACCCGAAAGCCGTGGTCTTTCAGATCAAGTAATAACGAATTCAAGCCAGCAAAAAAGCCTGAAAACTTCAGCAATATTTTAAATAAGTTTTGGGAAGGGGGTTCTGTCGGAAGGGGCAGGTCTGATGTTGTAGCCAGGGGCCCCGGGATGTTCCGCGAGTATGGATTTTCTTCAACAGGTTTAATATGGGTCTTAGACCTAGTACACTTAAAGTACAGAATCTCAGCTTTAAGTACTTACATGGATTACCCCTTTGCCTCACACCCTTGGGTGGGTTAATTCTTAAAGCAATCCAAAATTAAGACCTATATAAGGCAATGTCTCCCCCCTGGGATTTAAATTAGTTCTGGGGCACTTTGTAGAATCCTTCACTCCAAATAAGGATTGCCTATTTCTCCCTATCTTGAAAACAGCTTTTTGGTAGTATTACCTGCCAAAAAATGGGGAAATTCAGGGCCTTACATCAAAGACCCATATATCAGATCAAGGAGGATCATGTGGTATTAAACTAACCCGCTTTCTTCCCAAATGGGCCTCTTGCAAAATCGAAATCAGGAAAAATACTTCCTTTCCTTTTGTAAAAACCTTCAAATGTAAAGAACAAGCCCCTTACACTCCTTGGATGTTGACGGCAGTAATTGATACCTGGGGCCACTTTGGGGGCTGGAGAAAAGACCTAATTTGTTTTTTTATGGAGGTAAAAATAAGGGTAAAAAGCTTTTAAGCCCTTCCTGCAAGATGGTTCCCACCTTCATAAAAGCTTACGCTTGAAGGGGGAAAAATTGTCCCATAAAAAAAAAAAGCCCATTTACCAGAGCATTGTCAGCCTCATGGGCAGAAAGAGCAGGAGCATCTTTAGAACAAATTTGTAAAGCAGCCTTTGGGCTTCGAAAATACCTTTTTTTAGGCCCACAAATTAGATGTTGTTAGAGGACAAAGACGGCATATGTAGAAAAGTATTCCGGCCGTATTTCCCCCCCTAGGGGGTTTTTTTTTGGTATCTTAGTGCTGCGGGGGAGTCCTGGAAAATGGGTATTTTTTAACCTACCGTAATTCGGTTTCCAGGAGTCCTCCTGACGACGGTTAGTTCCCTCCCTTGTCTATGTTCATGTGTATGCTAATTTCATATGATGTAATATTTAAGAAATTAAAGTGTTATCACTGGCATTAATCCTGGTATGGTACTTGTCAAAAACACTGAGGTATTTGGGGAGGAGGGGGGACCTTTTAACCCTCGTGTGCTTCCCGTCCCTGAAGGGGAGGAGGACTTCCAAGTGCTGTCAGGATGGCTCCTGGAAACCGAAAATATGGGGTATAATCCCTTTTTTTTTTTTTCACGGGTCTGCGTTTATAAACTTGTGAAGCCTTAGGGGTTCAAATGCTCCTACACATCTAGTAAGCTCCTTGGGGGGTCTAGTTTCCAAAAGGGGTACTTGTGGAGGGTTTCTACTGTTTAGGCACAAGGGGCTCTCCAAATGCGTCATGGTGTCCGCTAATGATTGGAGCTAATTTTCCATTCAAAAAGTCAAATGGTGCTCCTTCCCTTCTGGGCCCTGCCGTGCGCCCAAACAGTGGTTTTTATGACCACATATGAGGTATCTGTGTACTCAGGAGAAATTGCCCAACAAATTTTAGGATCCATTTTATCCTGTGCCATGTGAAAATGAAAAAACGAGGCTAAAAGAAAATTTTGTGAAAAAAAAGTACATTTTTTTTTTTTTTTTTTTACGGATCAATTTGTGAAGCACCTGGGGTTCAAAGTGCTCACTATGCATCTAGTTTAAGTTCCTTGGGGGGGTCTGTTTACAAAATGGGGTCACTTGTGGGGGAGCTCCAATGTTTAGGCACACAGGGACTCTCCAAATGTGACATGGAACCGCTAAATATTCCAGCATTTTTCCATTCAAAAAGTCAAATGGCGCTCCTTCCCTTTGAGCCCTGCCGTGTACCCAAAGAGTGATTTATGACCCATATGAGGTATCTGTGTACTCAGGAGAAATTGCCCAACAAATTTTAGGATCCATTTTATTCCTTTTGCCCATGTAAAAATGAAAAAATTGTTGCTAAAAGATAATTTTTGTTGGAAAAAATTAAAATGTCCATTTTTTTTCCTTCACGTTGTTTTAGTTCCTGTGAAGCACCTAAAGGGTTAATCTATTTGAATGTAGTTTTGAGTAGCTTGGAGGGTGCAGTTTTTATAATGGTGTCACTTTTGGGTATTTTCTGCCATATAGACCCCTCAAAGTGACTTCATTTTTTTTACGGACCACCTCACATTTGGTTTTGTAAATTTTGTTGTAAAAATGAGAAATCGCTGGTCAACTTTTAACTCTTATAACTTCCTAAAAAAAAAAAAAAAATTGTTTCCAAAATAGTGCTGATATAAAGTAGACATGTGGGAAATGTTGTTTATTAACTACTTTTGTGTCACATAAATTCTTGGTTTAACAGAATAAAATGCAAAATTTTGAAAATTGCGAAATTTTCGCCAAAATTTCATTTTTTTTCAAAAAATAAACGCAAAAAAAATGATTGACCTAAATTTACCACTAACATGAAGCCCAATATGTCACGAAAAAAACAATCTCAGAATCGCTAGGATCCGTTGAAACGTTCCTGAGTTATTACCCTCATAAAGGGACACTGGTCAGAATTGCAAAAAATGGCCAGGTCTTTAAGGTCAAAATAGGCTGGGTCATGAAGGGGTTAATAGCTGCAGGCAGCTAATAAGAGCTGCCTGTTTCTACCTGGAAAAGCTACCTGTCCAGCAGTGGCTTTCTCCAGGCTCCACGATGCATACACTGCAGTAATTTTTGAATTGGTGGTTTAGTTGCAAGGGCTGACACTTGACATGCATAGTACAATCAACTGTTCAGAAGCTTATCCATATGGCTTCCTCGTAAACAGCAGCTCAGAAATCTTGTCTCTATTACAGGCAAACAGATTATGCTAGCACAATGATGAAGCATTGCTGCTGCTGATTCAGGCTTGGCATTTATCCAGAACTGTGTGGGAGGGATCCTGAAGGGGATGAAGGCAAGGACAAGCAGTGTCCTGCATTTGTGCATAGAAGCCTGTGGTGGTTTTTGTTTTCTTTTTCTTGCCAACTGCAGATCCTATGTTTTGATTTTGATTTTTCCCTCGGTGTATAAAATGACTATGCTTGAATACTGCCTGCAGGATAGAGGGCTGTGCACAATGCAATGGTTTAGTGTAGGTGGCAAGTTCCCTTGTATTTAATGTCAGAAACTAGCTTTCTCATTCCTGTTCCTGAGCGATTTTACAGATACAGAAGGAGCTACAGCCAGTAGGATGCTCTTCCCAACATCACATGATCAGTCTCCTCGTGGCCTTCCTGACACAAATGATTTGTGCCTTGGTCTGCAATCCCTCAGCCTCACAGGTTGGGACCGGCCATGGAGCACTCAGGACTCTGAGATTTCTGGGCAGTCTAGCACACCATCAGCTGCACAGTCAGGTGAGACACTTAATTTCAGATTGCTAAGAAGTATTAAGCTTGTAAAAGTTATCTTCTAAAGTTTAGTTTTGGCTGTAAGTGTTGTGCGTTTAATGTGACTGACTTCTGTTAATTCTTTGTTAAAGCTTAGAAAAAAATTCAGACTTGAGAGTCCTCAGTGGTTGATACCTTTTAATGGCTAACTGAAAAGATGGTAACAAATTGCAAGCTTTCGAGATACTCAGGTCTCTCATCAGGCATAGACTAATACAACATCTGAAGAATCACATATTTATACACAAAATAGCACAGAAAAAAATGCAATAGGTAGGACAAGTGACATGAAGCAGAACTGTCATTATGGCAGAGGGATTAACATAAATATGACTAGTTCATAGATAAGGAGTGAAGGTTTTATTACCCTTGATTGGGGTCTGGTATTGTGTTGTGATGACCCTAAAAGGTCAGGGGGCAGATTCCTTAATTGTTGTAGAACGACATAAAACTTGGGAATATTCATCCCAGCACTAAGAGTGTCAAAGGTCATCATAAGTTTGTATTCCCAGACTTTTCTATCCTTCTCAGATTTGAAGTTAGATTTTAATACAAGTAATTCCATATCTGTCATGCTATGACCGGGCATACAAAAGTGTTTGGCCACAGGTAAATCCATTCTTTTTTCTCTTTTCGTGTGGCGATGAGAATTCATCCTTGTTCTCAGTTTTTGCCCGGTCTCCCCCACATACAGACCCCCAGTTGGACATTTAGTACATATAATTAGGTACACCACATTAGATGTGATGCAGCTGAAAGTACCTGGTATCTTGTAGTCCTGATGGGAGTTGGGGATCTTTACCTTTACCTTTAAAGTTAGGTACACCACATTAGATGTGATGCAGCTGAAAGTACCTGGTATCTTGTAGTCCTGATGGGAGTTGGGGATCTTTATCCTGTCCGTGGTCATTATAGATGTACAGGTCTTGCATTTCTTTTGTCTGCAAGGAAAGGTTCCTGCAGCTGTTGGGGAGGACAGGGAGCTTCTGACAATGATGTTACTTAGATTTGGGGGCTGCCTAAAACATAGTAGTGGGGGGTCTGGAAATATGGATTGTAATCGGGCATCTTTTTGTAGTAAAGTACCTTTACTACAAAAAGATGCCCGATTACAATCCATATTTCCAGACCCCCCACTACTATGTTTTAGGCAGCCCCCAAATCTAAGAAGCATCATTGTCAGAAGCTCCCTGTCCTCCCCAACAGCTGCAGGAACCTTTCCTTGCAGACAAAAGAAATGCAAGACCTGTACATCTATAATGACCACGGACAGGATAAAGATCCCCAACTCCCATCAGGACTACAAGATACCAGGTACTTTCAGCTGCATCACATCTAATGTGGTGTACCTAATTATATGTACTAAATGTCCAACTGGGGGTCTGTATGTGGGGGAGACCGGGCAAAAACTGAGAACAAGGATGAATTCTCATCGCCACACGATAAGAGAAAAAAGAATGGATTTACCTGTGGCCAAACACTTTTGTATGCCCGGTCATAGCATGACAGATATGGAATTACTTGTATTAAAATCTAACTTCAAATCTGAGAAGGATAGAAAAGTCTGGGAATACAAACTTATGATGACCTTTGACACTCTTAGTGCTGGGATGAATATATCCCAGAGTTTTATGTCGTTCTACAACAATTAAGGAATCTGCCTCCCTGACCTTTTAGGGTCATCACAACACAATACCAGACCCCAATCAGAGGGTAATAAAACCTTCACTCCTTATCTATGAACTAGTCATATTTATGTTAATCCCTCTGCCATAATGACAGTTCTGCTTCATGTCACTTGTCCTACCTATTGCATTTTTTCTGTGCTATTTTGTGTATAAATATGTGATTCTTCAGATGTTGTATTAGTCTATGCCTGATGAAGAGACCTGAGTAGTCTCGAAAGCTTGCAATTTGTTACCATCTTTTCAGTTAGCCATTAAAAGGTATCAATCACTGAGGACTCTCAAGTCTGAATATTTTTCTATCTACTGGCTAACACGGTACGAAGATACACATCTTTCCTATATTGTTAAAGCTTGGTAGATTGGTGCAGTTCCTGAGATCCCTGTCAGTCACTGAGCCATAGAGCAAAAGTGGGATCCCACAAACCTCCATGGCTCTCCTTGCAGTGAGTGCTCACTTTGTACTAACCCAGCATTGTTATACTTTACCAAGCTGTTACCCATGTGGCAGCACAGTTAGTGCATAGGGTGAGAACTTGCTGTCAGAGGTCCATGGAGTTTTGAGGACAATAAGGATGTCATGTATTTATTTTTTTTATTTAAAAAAAAAAAAAAACTTTGGCAAATTCCTTTTAATCTGGGGACTACCGTATCTTGGTTCCCTTTAGTCAGCTGTTAAACTAGACCCCAAATGTCATCACTTTATGATCAGGGTAAAGTTTCTGGGATCCTCTAGAATCTTCAAAATGAAGGATGCCACTAAATCATTAGCAAAAAAGAAACAGGTGGTATCAGCTTACCCCAGTATTCACGATGCACATCATGTCTTCACTCCTCGCACGGATGTGGCAGAGCAACCAGAGCAGATGAAAAAAAAGGGAAAAAATCCAGCGTGGAGCAGAAATGGTTAAAAGAATTTTTCTTTAATAAATCATTAACTCATCCCGCTTCACCATTCACACGCTATACAGAAAGATGTGGATGGTTTCTTTTTAAGGGGGTTATCCGGTGGAGGTAAAAAGATTAACATTGCCATACCTTCATAAACTTATTAGGACAAAGTGAATGGTGCTGTTTCTACTCTCACAAACTATAAATGTTGAGGTATGTCCATACTGAGCGTTTCTGCTGCATCTATTTCTGCAGCAAAACATGATTTCTTGTCGGGAAAGGAGCTACAGTAAAACACATGTTTTATTTGCTTTTATGCTGTTTTTGGGGCTAACTTGTCTTCATGCATGCTAATAAAGTTGAGTGCCCCCAGAGGAATAAATTTCCTGTAGAACCATCAAAGAAAATCACAGAAGGAGCCGACAGGATAGAACAGATGAATTACATACATATAGAATAGATATATAGCTGTCAGGGACATGTACAGTGTAGCTTATTTATTATTTTTCTGAAAAAAAATGGCATGGGCTTGCATGTAATTTTATCATCCAGCAGAGGGAAAGCTGGGGGCAGATCCCTATCCTGAGAAGGGGTAATACCCCCAGAACTTCCCAGGCTATTATCAGCTCACAGCTGTATACGTAGCCTTTACTGACTTAAAATGGGGGACCTCCTAAATAAGAAATGAGGTCCCCCCCCCCCTATAGTTAACAGCAAAGCCTATGCAGACAGCTGTTTGCTGATATTAATAGCCTAGGAAAGAGCAATGGATATTCCCTTGCCCCCCCCCTTCCAGGCCAAAAAAAAAAATCCGCTCTCCGCTGCCCCAGAAACAGCACATATAGAAGATGCACAAACTCTGGCACTTAGCCTTGCTCTTGCCCTGTAGCAGTGGCAAGTGAGGTAATGGGGGAGGATGTCACCTTTGTATTGTCACGTTACATCAAGCCCAGAGGTTAGTAATGGTGAGGTGTCTATAAGATGCCTCCATTACTAAACCACATAGTCATATTGTATAATAACACACAGCAATAATGTCCTTTTAATTGAAAGAATAAGACTCCTTTAATAAATGTTAACTATACCATACTTGACCTCACCCATTCCACAGACTCAATTGTCTCCTGAAAGAAAATTTAAATAAAAAGACAATGTCCCACGTCGTAGTCCATGTCTAGGGGATAAACCATTTTCAACCTGGACTGTGCCAAGATGTGACCTTCCAGGCTGAAAACCACTCATGAATGAGCTGCTGTCATTGCAGCCTCAGTGACTTGTGGTGTCATCAAGGTTACCTCCAGTCACTGAGGTTGCATTCCCAGCCAGGCTGAACTACAGTGACCTTGGTGAGACCCCCTGCTAGCACTGTAAGTCACATGGTGCAGAGGCAAGATCACCACAGTTCAAATTCACCGCAGGGAAATTCTCCTGGGGAACTCGCCCTCTGCATCATGTGACTTTCTCACAGTGCTGGTGGGTATCTTGCCAAGATCACCGCAGTTCAGCCCAGCTGGGAACGCAGCCTCAGTATGTCAGGAGGTGTTTTTAAAATGGTATCACTTTTGGGGGTTTTCCAATAGATCTAGATAGATCTAGATAGATCTAGATAGATCTAGATAGATCTAGATAGATCTAGATAGATCATAGATAGATCTAGATAGATCTAGATAGTTTCTATAGATCTAATAGATCTAGATAGATCTAGATAGATCTAGATAGATCTAGATAGATCTAGATAGATATAAATAGATATGACCCTAAAGTCATTCCCATGAAAAATTACTGCTACATATTTAAACCTCCTAAAATGCTAACAAAAAATAACATTTTAGAAATGGTGCTGATGTAAAGCAGACATGAGGGAAATAGTATGACTATCTGAAATAAAGGTATAATCATTCAAAGTTTTAACATTGCTAATTTTTTCAAATTTTTTTTCAAATTTTTGATATTTTTATAAACATATCAACCTAAATTTACCATTATCATAAAGCATATTGTCACTGGAATTTGGTGAAGCATTCGAGTTATTACCACGTAAAGTGACACTGGTCAGATGTTTAAAATTTGGCTCTGTCACTAAGGGGTTAAAATAAGCAGCCCAGTAAAATTATGCGTTGTTGGAATTGAGACATCTGCACCTACATCAAACTGCTCTCACGGTAGCAAAAACCTGGTGAGATTTCCTTAAGGCAGTGCTTCTGCAAAATGTATCCTGGAACTTCAGTGCCAATCGCAGAAACAAACACTGCAGAGATGTAAAGCGTATAACTCTGGTATCCAGTTTTCAGGATCCAACTTTCCCAAAGGTGGATGTTGGCTTATATGTAGCTTTAACATGTCAGTCAAGCAAAACTCCTTTCATGTGACTTGTTTAGCTAGACTGTAGATCCTGATAAAGCAAGGTGTAGAATTTTATGGATCATACTGTACAATTGTGTTGAAAAAAGTTTCTTTCTTAGTTTTCAACCTACTCCACAATCCTCTGGGAAAACCTCCACCTCTAGGCTTCTTGCCCTTGGACCCGATTGGCTCAGACTTGGTGGATAAGTACCCTTCCCCACTGCTTCGTAACTCGCGTCTGGACAGCCGATCAATATTGGACTCTCGTTCTAGCAGCCCTTCTGACTCTGACACTAGTGGATTCAGCTCTGGCTCAGACCACCTCTCCGATTTGATTGTAAGCATAATGTTGATGCTGAATACTATGGCTCGAAAGTGTATGACCACTTGATATGAAAAGATCCAAGTGATTACATAAAAGCACAAATGCATGTCAAATTTAAGATATATGCCTATGGATTAGGTTATCTGCAGCAGTGCAACTGTTTAACAAACTCTTATCTTGATGCTTTCCAGTCTAGTCTACGTATTTCTCCACCTCTACCCTTTCTACCATTGGGGAGCGGAGTTTCTCGGGACCCTCTAAAGCTGGCCATTGGCTCAAGACTTGATCCAGATCATGCTGCTCTAGCAGCAGCCACTGCTTCCCCCATAGGATTGTCAAAAAGATGGCCCGGTACTTCTGTATGGCCATCGTGGGATTTGCTTGACACTGCTGATGATCCATTCAGCATTGAAAGGGAGGCACGCCTGCATAGACAGGCAGCAGGTAAGGTGGTTTTGTGCTAATCTGTAATTCAATGTAACATTTGGCCTGTAAGTAAATGTTTCTTTAAATGTCTAAACTGCCGCACTTGTGGAAGCTTTAAAATGTAACTTTTTTCTCCATGAAGCAATAGTTAAGATTAGTTTCTTCTATTAGGGTATGTTTCCACTAAGCGTATTGCCTGGGCTTTGGATGCAGTGGAAGCCCCACCCTTCTATACGTGCAGTAATTCCGGATGTGTTCATTGAACACATGCGGTATCGCATGCATAGAGTGGGTTTACCTTGTGGAGACTGAGCGTCTCCGCAAGGTAAACAGACATGCTGCGTTTTAAAAAGACTCGCCCAATGTCCTGTTTTGTGTGTCATCCGCGTATTAAAACGCATAGTGGAGACGGGATTTCATAAAATCCCCTCCACTATGCTGTAACATCTGGCAGCTGCAGATTAAACGCTGCGGCTGTACACAGCATTCAATCCAGATGTAATACGCCATGTGGAAAATACCCTTAAAGGGAACCTGTCAGCAGGATTGTGTACAGTAACCTACAGTGTCGGGTCAGCACCGTTATACTGATTACAATGATGCCTTGGTTAATGAAATGTCTTGTGGTTTATCATTTGCAGTTAATGATATTCTCGTGCTCTGGGGCGGTGTGTGTGTGTGGGGGGGGTGTCTTCATGTGCTTTTCTTATGTAGTAATCTGTATTGGCTTATAGAGGTCACTGATCACTCACTCACCTGTCACCCTAGTTTAACCCCTTTGTCGCATCTGACATACTATTCCATCCATGTGACCTGGGACTTAATACCCAAGGACGGAATAGTACGTCACATGCGATCAGCTGCGCTCTCAGGGGCAGCGCAGCTGATCGTGGCCAGGTGTTGCTGATTATCACAGCTGACACCCGGAACTACGTGCCAGGAGCGGTCACGGACTGCACCCGGCACATTAACCCCTGGCACACTGCGATAAAGATGCTCGCAGTGTTCCGGTGGTACAGGGAAGCATCGCGCAGGGAGGTGCTCCCCTGAGACCCTCAGAACAGCGTGATGTATCGTGCTGTTCCGAGGGACCCTCCTCCCTGCAGGACCCCGGATCCAAGATAGCCGCGGGGTCCTGCAGGGAGGCGGCTTCCTCAGTGCCTGCTGAGAGCAGGCGCTGAGAGCCTGATGCAGTGCCTGTGAGATCGCTGGTCTCAGAGTGCTGTGCACACTGTCAGACCAGCGATCTGACTTTATACAGTGATGTCCCACCCCGGGACAAAGTAAAAGTTAAAAATAACATGTATAAAAAATAATTCCTAAAGGGAAAAAAAAAATTCCCAATAAATTTCTTCATGTAAATAAAAAAAAACCATAGAAGCACACATTTAGTATCGCCGTGTCCGTCACAACCCACCCTATAAACCTGTCCCACTAGTTAACCCTTTAGTGAACCCCTTAAATCATTTTTCAGCTGCAGATGAAGGAAGGGAGACAGTCATTACTAGTGGGTAGGCGGAGCCCACATAGGATAAACACCTCATAAACACACCTCAGATTAAAAAGTGTTGACCGGCCCCTCCAGCTATATAGGGCTCCTCCTACTCCAGCTCTCCAGTCTAAAATTTGAGGTTCACAGAGGATAGTCGCTGCTGGAAGCAGCTCCTCAGAAGATTTTTTTTTTTTTTTTTTTTTTTTTTTAGTCGGACAGAGACTTGGATCACCAGAAGTGGTCTAGAGGTCTCAGGGTCTCAGCGCTGCTGGACTCCCACCTCTCCCTTGGCGGATCTGTATTACCCTATAAGGTGGTCCCTGCAGAACCCTGCCGGCCCTGGGGGATGAGGATTGCTTCCCTGGCGGGGACGCAAACCGCGCTTCTGGGGTCACTGCGTTCCCCGCCCTGGGGGGAAGCTACGGGCAGCAGCACAAATCTGAGGGGTCCCTGTGGCGCTCAGCTGGGTGAGTGCTCCACATTTTAATGTGTTGGTGCTTCAGCGGCCGCTGCGGCAGCCGCTGCTACATGTATTCATGTGTGGTGATTGTGTACTTTTGTCCGCAGGTGGATTGCCTGCAGGACATGGGAGCGGAGTGAGTCGCGCGCTTTTTTTGAAACCGGCGGGGGGCGTGGCTTCACGCTCTCCCATTTTTTCACGGGCAGGAAGCGCTCTGAGCGCGCGCCTTGTCCTGCCTTTTTTTCTTCCGGTTTAGATCTCTCTAGCGCGGCGGCCATTACTGACGGCCTCCTCGGGCTCCTCACTCTCCGCTCTCCCCGACCGACCGAAAGGAAACACTACACCACGGCCAGCTGGGTGAGTCGCCTCTACCTGTCACGGCAGAAGCTTGACCCCCTCAGCGCAGGACAAGCTTTTGTCACACAGAACGCTCCCGCTGCGATCACAATAGCGACGCATAGTTTTGCAATCGTTTTTCTTTTGTGATCATTTTTTATGTCGCTAGTAGCTTCCACGGTGGGCGATCTCATTGACGACGCATAAGTGGTTAGCGATCTCTTTAGTGACTTTGGTATTGCGATATACAATTCAGCGCAATAGGTTAGCGATCTCGTTGGCGTTCTTGTTTAATGTGGCATACTGTTGAACACTGTCCTGCAGCTGTTACCTCATAAGAGGCACCTGCGGCTCGCACACCCTTTTCATTAAATAAGGGTTGTGGAGAGTCTGCAACATTAGCCCATTCTTTGGTGGTTAACCCTTTTTTGGGAGACAAAAGCTGGGGTAGCTCTCTATTTAAGAAGCCTTAACCCTTCAGCGTTCATTTTTGCCTTTGAAATCCACACTGTTCTGGTGCTGACAGGTTTTTACCTGCCATATACTGTGTGAGGGCATGTCGGATCAGGGTCCAGGAGCGGACCGTCTCCCAGATCCGCTACAGGATCAGCCTCGCGTATCTGACACGCAGACCTCGACGGCGTCAAGCGCAGCGGTCGGAGGTTACAGTGACGCCAAAATGGATGCCCTCGCTCATTCTATTGATGGCCTGTCTGACCTTATAGGTTATTGGGTGTCAGCTAGATCCTCTCATGGCAGGAAGCGACACAGGCCGGTGCCATCTTTCTCGCGTAGCGACTCAGATTTCTGATATGGAGGGTTCCCCTCCAAGCTCGGATGGTGAGATATCCGATTCGGATAAAGAGGAGATCGGCAGGGTCAATCTGCCTCTCTTTTGAGCCGTACAGAGGCTTTTATTGGAGCCATGAGGTAGGCGTTAGTTACCGGAGGAGGTAACTAGACGTCCTGGTAAGTCGGCCCGGATGTTTCAGGAGCCGCATAGGTCGCGATCAGCCTTACCATCTCTGGATGAGCTTAATGAGGCAGTGGAGAAGGAACGCCTGTGTCCAAATAAACGTTTTCAAGGGACACTGTTTTTCGAGACGCTGTATCCGTGTACTTCGGAGTTGATTACTAATTGGATTCCTTCTCCTGAAGTGGATGTCCCTTTATCCCAGCTTAGCAAATCCTCATTACTTCCTGTTAAAGGGAAGGCGAGTCTGCAGGATCCGCTGGACAGAAAAACGGAGATGGCAGCGAAATCCATCTACGAGGCCGCGGGTCATGGATTCAGAGCTGTGCTAGGATCCATGTGTGCTTGTAAAGCCTCCTTGAGCTGGTTAGACCGTCTACGGACGGCGTGGCAAGATGGATCCCCACTATCCGAGGTAGAGGGGCTTTTCAAGTCATTGGAGAATGCAGCTCGATATGGCAGTGATGCAGGTTTGGATACTGCCTCCATGCTGTCCAGAGCACAATCCTCGGCGATCACAGTCAGGAGAGCTCTGTGGCTTAGACAGTGGACCGGAGACGCGGTTTCCAAGCAAGGTTTGCTTTCTTTAGCTTACAAAGGTGGTCAGCTATTTGGATCTGGCCTCATGGAGCTGATTGCCAAAGCAAAGGCAAAAGAAACGGCTTTACCGCAACGAAGAGCTGTGGCTTCTGCGTCTGGCAGGCCTAGTGCCGGTGGTAGTTGGCGGTCCTTTCGGTCCAGGGGACGGTTTGGTCAGCCCTCTTGGGGATCGGGTCGTCCCTCTTTTTCGGGAAAAAAGAGCGCTCAAATCTCGCACTCCCTGGAAACAGAGCTTCCGCCAAGACAAGCGGGAAGCTGACAAAAAGCCCGCTAAAGCGGACTGACGCCAGGGTCTCACTCGAGGGCTCTCGAGTGGGAGGTCCCTGCTCCAATTCAAGCCGACTTGGGCTTCCCGCGTGTCGGACACCTGGGTGACGCGGGTCGTGTCGGCAGGCTACTTCATAGAGTTTCTTTCTCGACCCCCAGACAGTTTTTGCCTATCCCGCATTCCGTCAGAGCCCGGGCTAATTGCCGCTCTACTACGGAGGTCGATTCCCTTCTACAGAAGGGTGTGGTGGTACCAGTTCCACCGGAGGACCAAGGAAGAGGTTTTTATTCCAACCTCTTTGTGGTCCCAAAAAGGAGGACAAATTTCGTCCCATTCTGGATCTCAAAAGATTAAATCGGCATGTGCGCACCCAGAAATTACGCATGGAATCACTTCGCTCCGTTGTGGCGGCCTTGTCACAGAACGATTTTTTGGTGTCAATCGACATTCGCGACGCTTATTTGCATGTCCCCATCGGAAGGGCCCACCAACGCTTCCTGCGTTTTGCCATAGGTCAGGACCATTACCAGTTTGTGGCCCTGCCATTCGGTCTGGCCTCAGCACCCAGAGTTTTTACAAAAATTCTGGCTCCTCTCATGGCGATTCTGCGAAGACAGGGGATTACGATTCTTCCCTATCTGGACGACCTTTTGATTGTGGCGTCCTCAAAGGAGGAGGCGGTGACGGCTCGTGATTTATCCCTTCAGCTCCTGGAGGACTTCGGGTGGCTGATCAATTGGGAGAAGTCGTCCCTGGAACCGTCGCAGTCAATCCGGTTTTTGGGAATGCAGTTCGACACGGTACGAGCAGTGTGTCTTCTTCACCATGTGCAGGGTATGAAGTCTGCAACAGCAATGTCCCTTCGAAGGTGTATGCGCCTTCTGGGTTTGATGGTGGCGTCAATGGAAGCAATTCCGTTTGCCCAATTTCATTCCAGGGCTCTCCAAATGCTCATCTTGAACCGTTGGGATCGATCATGGTTTTCACTGGATTGCAGTGTCATCATCTCCCACAGGGTGAGAGAGTCGCTAGAATGGTGGTTACGTCCGGAAGCGTTATCCCTGGGGAAGTCTTTCCTTCCTCCAAGGTGGTCGATCATAACCACCGATGCCAGCCTGACGGGCTAGGGGGGCGTCTGGAATGGTCTTTGGATTCAGGGGGTATGGTCATTGGAAGAGTCTGTCCTGCCGATCAACATCCTGGAATTGAGGGCAATTTTCCTTTGCCTCCAACACTGGACGGTCCCTTTAAGCGGTCTACCAGTCCGAGTGCAGACAGACGACGCGACGGCGGTCGCGTATATCAACCATCAAGGTGGAACGAGGAGCTTCAGGCTCATGATGGAAGTGTCTCGAATCCTGGTATGGGCTGAGGCCAGGGTGCCAGCCATCTCTGCGATTCACATTCCAGGAGTTCAGAATATCACAGCGGACTTCCTGAGTCGCAAAAGATGGATTCCGGAGAATGGAGTCTTCATCCGGAAATTTTGCGCTGCTGTGCTCCCGTTGGAACTCCCAAGTGGATATGATGGCATCCAGGCTCAATGCCAAGTTACCGACATTCATGTCCAGGTACAAGGACTCGAAGGCTGTGGCGGTGGATGCTCTGGTGACTCCTTGGGACCATTTCGAGCTAATTTATGTGTTCCCGCCGATATCCTTACTTCCTCTGGTTTTGCGTCGGATCAGACTGGAGAGAGTCCCGGCTATATTGATAGCCCCAGATTGGCCAAGGAGGACGTGGTTCTCGACGCTGGTGTCGCTTCTGGCAGCGCCTCCACTTCCACTCCCTCTTCGCCCGGACCTGTTAACCCAAGGGCCCGTTCATCACCCGGACCTGAAGTCTCTGCGTTTGACGGCGTGGCTCTTGAGACCGAAATCTTGACCCGTCAAGGTTTTTCAGCCGAAGTCATTGCCACTCTGCGAGCTGCCAGAGGTCCGGCTACCACTAGAATTTATCATAAGACTTGGGAAGCCTTCTTTTCGTGGTGTTCGGGTTCTTCTAGGAACCCGAGGAGTTTTTTTCCATTCCCAATTTGTTGGCCTTTTCAGCTGCAGATGGAAGGAAGAGAGCCACAGTATTCATTACTGATGGGTAGGCGGAGCCCCAGATCAGGATGTCACCTCAGATCAAAAGAGTGCTGACTGGCTGGCCCCTCCAGCTCGGGCTCCTCCTACTCAGCTCCAGTCTAAGATTTGAGGTCCAGAGGATGGTCGCTGCTAATGCAGCTCCTCAGAAGATTTTATTATTTTATATTCGGACAGGAGACTTGGATCACTAGTTGGTCTAGAGGTCTCAGGGGTACCAGCGCTGCTGTACCCCAACCTCTCCCTTGGCGGATCTGTACTTACTCAAAGTCCCTGCAGAATCCTTGCCGGCCCTGGGGGATGAGGAGAGCTTCCCTGGCGGGACGCAAACCACACGTGCGGTCACTGCGTTCCTCGCCCTGGGGGGAAGCATGGGCATAGCGCCAGAAACCCCTGAGGGTCCCTGTGGCGCCTTGGCTGGTGAGTACTCCACACAAAATTTTATTATTAATGTGTGAGTGCTTTAGCGTTGATGGCAGCGCTATACTGTATATCAGTATGCTTCAGCGCTGCGGTGACAGCGCTATTACATGTTTATCAGTATGCTTCAGCGCTGCGGTGACAGCGCTATTACATGTTTATCAGTGTATTTCACCAGCCTCTCCCTTGGCGGATCTGTAATTACATAATGGTCCCTGCAGAATCCTTGCCGGCCCTGGGGGATGAGGAGAGTTTTCCCTGGCGGGGGCGCAAACCACACGCTGGGTCACTGCGCTTCCCGCCCTGGGGGGAAGCATGGGCATAGCGCCAGAAACCCCTGGGGGTCCCTGTGGCGCTGAGCTGATGAGTTTTTCCACACAATTTTTATTATAATAATGTGTGAGTGCTTCAGCACTGCGGTGACAGCGCTACTACTTGTATGTCAGTATGCTTCAGCGCTGCTGTGACAGCGCTGTTACATTGTAGATGTGGTGATCTTTTGTCCGCAGGCAGATAGCTGCAGGACAGAGGGGGAGCAGGAGCGGGGGAGTTCGCGCTCAATATTTGAGCTAGCAGGGGGCGTGGCCTATCTATTCCCGGTCTTTTGAGCAGGAAGACGCGCGCTCTGGCGTTTCTCCTGCGACTCCCTCACTGTGGCGGCCATTACACAGGCTCCTGGGCTCCTCAGACCGCTCCTCTCCTCATAAGACACCACGGCCAGCTGGGTGAGTGCTGATTCCTCACCCCGCAGCGCAGCGATCGCTATCCTGCAGCTGCAGTCTCATTAGAGACATAAAATTGGCTGGGACTCACACTTCATATATATATATTGTGGTGAGTTTGCAATATTAACCCTTCTGAGGGTTATTTCTACCAGAAAAATTTTTTGACTGAATACCGCTGGGGTAACCCTGCCTGGTGGAGCGTTAACCCTTCAGCATATAAAAAAAAAAGAAAAACCGCATAGTTTTTTGCTGGTATTACCGCTTTGACCTGTTCATACAGGTGAGACATGTCTGAACAGAGTTCAGATGCCGCGGATCACGTCCCAGTGCCATTGCGGCAATCAGATACGCAGACCTCCACAGCGTCTAGCGCTGC
This sequence comes from Oophaga sylvatica, assembly GCA_033576555.1. Taxonomy (NCBI): domain Eukaryota; kingdom Metazoa; phylum Chordata; class Amphibia; order Anura; family Dendrobatidae; genus Oophaga; species Oophaga sylvatica. Next base: position 362,735,985 of record JARQOD010000004.1, on the reverse strand, counting down.
GGTCGACAGCGGTGAAAAATTGGACGATATCGCTCGATCGATCAACAACTTGTCTGACCTTTTAGGTCAATATGTGTCTGCTAATTCCTCTCAGAGGAAGCGACGCAGGCCGTTACCGGCCTCTACACGGAGCGAGTCAGACGTATCTGATATTGGGCAGAGTTCCCCTTTAAATTCGGATGGAGAAATATCCGATTCAGATGCGGACGAGCCGCAGGGGCGTTCCTCTATGGCGAAGCGTACAGAGGCATTAATTGAAGCCATGAGAGATATATTACAGTTACCGGAGGAGGTAACTAGTCGTCCTGGTAAATCAGCACGCATGTTCCAGGAGTCCCGTGCTTCGCGTACAACATTGCCAGCTCTGGATGAGCTTAATAGTGTAATAGAGGAGGAACGTCTATGTCCAGATAAGCGTTTTCATGGAACGCATTTCTTGGATACACTTTATCCTTGCTCTGCGGAGTTAAAGGCTATTTGGACTTCTGCTCCTGAAGTGGATGTGTCTTTATCTCAGCTTAGTAAATCCTCACTACTCCCTATTAAGGGAAAAGCGAGCTTACAGGAGCCTTTGGATAGAAAAGCAGAATTGGCGGCAAAAGCAAGCTATGAGGCTGCGGGTCATGGATTCCGAGCAGTGCTAGGATCCATGTGTGCTGCTAGAGCTTCTCTAAGCTGGTTGGCACGTCTGAAGACGGAGTTGCACAATGAATCTCCGTTATCTGAGATACGGGAAACTTGTGAATGGTTAGAAACGGCAGCCTGTTATATCTTTGATGCCGGTCTGGATACGGCATCTCTGCTGGCCAAAGCGCAAGCTTCAGCGGTCACAGTCAGAAGAGCTTTATGGCTCAGACAGTGGGCCGGGGACGCAGTTTCCAAACAAGGGTTGTTGGCCTTACCTTACAAGGGTGGCCATCTTTTTGGATCCGACCTCACAGAGCTGATTTCCAAGGCTAAGGCGAAGGAATCAGCATTACCACAGCGTAGGGCCATGGCCTCGGTGTCCAGTAAGCCTGGTGTCTATAGTGGTCGGCGGTCCTTTCGGGGCCGAGGACGATCTAGTCACTCCTCGTGGGGATCGGGTCGTCCTTCCTTCTCAGGAAAGAAATCCTCTCAGAAAACTCGTACTCCCTGGAAGCAGAGTTTCCGCCAGGACAAGCGGGAACTTGACAAGAAGCCCGCAAAGTCTAATTGACGCCAGGGGTCCACTCGAGCATTCTCGAGTGGGGGGTCGCCTGCTTCTTTTCAAGGCGACTTGGATGGCTCGCGTTCCAGATTCCTGGGCAACGCGGATTGTGTCGGCAGGCTATTTCATAGAGTTTGCTTCTCGACCCCCAAATGTTTTTTGTCAGTCTCGCGTTCCGTCGGAACCCGAGCTTGTTGTCGCTCTACAGCGAGAGGTCGAATCTCTGCTACAAAAGGGTGTAGTGATACCGGTTCCGTCAGAGGACCGAGGGAAAGGTTTTTATTCCAACCTTTTTATAGTTCCCAAAAAGGAGAACAAATTTCGCCCGATTCTGGATCTCAAGCGATTAAACCGGCATGTCCATGCCCGGAAATTTCGCATGGAGTCGCTTCGCTCCGTTGTGGCAGCTCTGTCACAGAACGATTTTCTGGTGTCAATCGACATTCGCGACGCCTATTTGCATATTCCCATCGGAAAGGCTCATCAGCGCTTTCTTCGATTTGCCATAGGTCAGAATCATTACCAGTTCGTGGCTCTGCCGTTCGGCTTAGCCTCAGCGCCAAGGGTCTTTACAAAAATTCTGGCGCCCCTCATGGCAATCCTTCGAAGACAGGGGATTACGATTCTCCCTTATCTGGACGATCTTTTGATCATGGCTTCCTCGGAGGAGGAGGCGTTGACGGCTCGGGATTTGTCTCTTCAGTTTCTGAAGGACTTCGGTTGGCTGGTCAATTGGGAGAAGTCGTCCCTGGAACCATCGAGGACAATCCTCTTTTTGGGAATGCATCTCGACACGTTTCGGTCGGTAGTTTCCCTACCACCAGACAAACAGTCATGTCTTCTTCGACATGTACAGATTATGAGATCCTCAACGGCAATGTCTCTACGGAAGTGTATGCGTCTTCTAGGACTGATGGTGGCGTCCATGGAGGCAATTCCTTTTGCCCAGTTCCACTCCAGGACTCTCCAAAGGTTCATCTTGAGTCGATGGAATCAGTCGCAATCGCTGGATTGCAGTGTCACCATTTCTCGCGCGGTGCGGGATTCTCTAGAATGGTGGTTACGTCCAGGGGCATTCTCCCTGGGAAAGTCTTTCCTCCCCCCGAAGTGGTCAGTCATAACCACCGATGCCAGCTTGACGGGCTGGGGGGGTGTTTGGAACAATCTCTGGATTCAGGGGGTATGGTCATCGGAAGAGTCTGTGCTTCCGATCAACATTCTGGAATTGAGGGCGATTTTCCTTTGCCTCCAACATTGGACGGTCCCTTTGAGCGGTCTGCCAGTCCGAGTGCAGACAGACAATGCGACGGCTGTCGCGTATATCAATCACCAAGGTGGGACAAGGAGTTCCAGACTCATGGTAGAGGTGTCCCGAATTCTGATTTGGGCAGAGGCCAATGTACCAGCCATTTCGGCGATTCACATTCCAGGGGTTCAGAATGTTACAGCGGACTTTCTCAGTCGCAGAAGGATGGATTCCGGGGAATGGAGCCTCCATCCGGATGTGTTTGCACTACTGTGCTCTCGCTGGGGAACCCCCCAAGTGGATTTGATGGCATCCAGGTCCAATGCCAAGTTACCGACATTCATGTCCAGGTACAAGGATCCGAAGGCGGTGGCGGTGGATGCTCTAGTGGCTCAGTGGGATCAGTTCGAGCTGATCTATGTATTCCCGCCGATATCCTTACTTCCTCTAGTACTGCGTCGGATCAGACTAGAGAGAATTCCAGCTATTTTGATAGCTCCAGACTGGCCAAGAAGGGTGTGGTTCTCGACAATAATGTCGCTGTTGGCGGCACCTCCTTTTCCACTCCCTCTTCAACCGGACTTGTTGACTCAGAGGCCCGTTTGTCATCCGGACTTGATGTCCCTGCGTTTGACGGCGTGGCTCTTGAGACCGAAATCTTGACCCGTAGAGGTTTCTCAGCCGAGGTCATTGCTACCCTTCGTGCTGCAAGATGTCCGGCTACTACTAGGATTTACCACAAAATTTGGGAAACCTTCTTTTCGTGGTGTTTGGGGTCCTCTCGGAACCCGAGAAAATTTTCCATTCCCAACCTGTTGGCTTTTCTGCAGCATGGGCTAGACAAGGGTTTGGCAGTCAGCACTCTGAAAGGTCAGATTTCTGCTCTGTCCTTATTGTTCCGGAGAACCATTGCTTCAAATAGAGACGTGCTCTCCTTTTTCCGAGGTATATCTCGTAAGTTTCCGCCGCGGAAGGCACCCGTGTCTCCTTGGCGGCTCAACCTTGTTTTGGAGGCTCTTCAGCATAAATCTTTTGAGCCTATGGTTTCTGCTAGCCTTTCTTTCCTTTCTTGGAAGGTGGCTTTCCTTGTTGCAGTCACTTCCTTGAGGAGAGTTTCTGAGTTGGCAGCTCTTTCTTGTTCGCCTCCTTTTCTGGAGTTTTTTCCGGATCGTGTAGTGCTTCGCACTCGGGGTGATTTTTTGCCAAAAGTGGTATCACAATTTCATGTTAACCAGGATATTGTGTTGCCTTCACTCTGTCCGGATCCGAAGAATGCGAAAGAGCGAGATTTACACACATTGGATTTAGTGCGGGCCTTGAAGTTTTATCTTTCTATTACTCAAGGTTTTCGTAAGACGGACTCCCTGTTTGTGGTTCCAGCAGGTCGTCGGCGTGGTCAACGAGCTTCCAAGGATTCTATAGCTCGTTGGATCCGGTCAGCTATTTTGGAAGCTTACCGTCTTCGGGGTGAATCTTGCCCGATTAAGATTCGAGCCCATTCTACGAGAGCTGTGGCCTCATCGTGGGCTTTTCATCAAGGTGCCTCGGCAGTGCAGCTCTGCCGAGCGGCAACTTGGCGCTCTGTCCACACGTTTACGAAGTTTTATAAAGTGGACGTCAGTGCTTCCGCTGATGCAGCCCTCGGACGTAGGGTCCTGCAGGCAGCTGTAGTTTGAAGTTCTGGAATGAACTTGTGTTTAGCGCTGGTTGTGCTTTGTTGTTAAGGTTGTTGGGTTTCTGCCTTTTGTTGGTTTTTCCCACCCTTATTTTTGAACTGCTTTGGGACGTCCCATCAGTAATGAATACTGTGGCTCTCTTCCTTCCATCTGCAGCTGAAACACGGATTTTGGTAAGAACTTACCTGTAAAATCCTTTTCAGCGAAGGAAGGAAGAGAGACACAGCACCCTCCCAAGGCAGAAGTGTGTTGATGTTTTCAGATGCAGCGCGACCCTTATCTGATAGCGATTATCTGGGCTGAGGTCAGCGCGCTAAGGCTCTGTTCCAGCATCGCCAGCTCATCGCAGTAGTCAGGTTCCGTGAGTAGTACCTGGAACTCTGTGGTTTTTGGCTTTCTTTGCATGCATAACCTGTATCCTTGTGTTTTTTCTCTGAAGGTCCTTCAGAAGGGGTTATGTTGCTCCGCTGGTGATCTTGGCTCTTTTCCTAAAAGCTTTGGTACGACTGGAGCTGAGTAGGAGGAGCCCGAGCTGGAGGGGCCAGCCAGTCAGCACTCTTTTGATCTGAGGTGACATCCTGATCTGGGGCTCCGCCTACCCATCAGTAATGAATACTGTGTCTCTCTTCCTTCCTTCGCTGAAAAGGATTTTACAGGTAAGTTCTTACCAAAATCCGTGTTTTGCAATACGGGCTGGACAGGGGTTTGGCAGTTAGCACTTTGAAGGGGCAAGTTTCTGCTCTGTCCTTGCTATTTCGGAAGGCTATCGCTTCGCATAGGGACGTACGTTCCTTTTTTCGCGGAGTAACCCGTCCGTTTCCGCCGCGGAAGGCGCCTGTGTCTCCCTGGCGGCTCAATCTTGTCTTGGAGGCTCTTCAACATGGGCCTTTTGAGCCTATGGACTCTGTTAGCCTTTCTTTGCTTTCTTGGAAGGTTGCCTTCTTAGTGGCGGTCACTTCTTTGAGAAGGGTTTCTGAGTTGGCGGCTCTCTTGCTCGCCTCCTTTCTGGAGTTTCTCCCAGATCGTGTAGTGCTTCGCACACGTGGCGACTTTCTACCTAAAGTAGTATCGCAGTTTCATGTTAACCAGGATATTGTGTTGCCCTCGCTCTGTCCGGAGCCAAGGAATGTGAAAGAACGAGCCTAGCACACATTGGATTTGGTGCGGGCTTTAAAGTTCTATTTGTCCATTACTCAAAATTTTCGGAAGTCGGATTCTCTGTTTGTGATTCCAGCATGTCGTCGACTTGGGCAACGAGCTTCCAAGGATTCTATAGCTCGTTGGATTCGGTCGGCCATTTTAGAGGCTTACCGACTTAAGGGCGAACCCTGCCCGATTAAGATTCGAGCTCACTCCACAAGGGCTGTGGGTTCATCGTGGGCTTTTCATCAAGGAGCCTCGGCAGCTCAGCTCTGCCGGGCGGCGACCTGGCGTTCCGTCCACACATTTACGAAATTTTATAAGGTGGATGTTAGTGCTTCCGCTGATGCGGCCTTAGGACGTAGGGTCCTGCAGGCGGCTGTAGTTTAAAAGTTCTTGTGAACTTATAGTTAGCGCTATTTGCGCATTTATCTAGGTTGTTGGGTATCTGCCTCTTTTGTTTTTTTGCCCACCCTTATTTTTGGACTGCTTTGGGATGTCCCACTAGTAATGACTGTTTCTCCCTTCCTTCATCTGCAGCTGAAACATGGATTTTGGTAAGAACTTACCTGTAAAATCCTTTTCAGCAAAGAAGGAAGGGAGCCACAGCTCCCTCCCATGGCAGAAGTGTGTTGTTGTGTTTTCAGATGCGGCGTGACCCTTCTCTGATAGCGATTATCTGGGCTGAGGTCTGAGCGCTAAGGCTCTGTTCCAGCATTGCCAGCTCATTGCAGTGGTCAGGTTCAGTGAGTAGTACCTGGACTGTGTGGTTGTTTCGGCTATATGCATAACCTGTCTTCTTGTTTTTTCTCTGAAGTCCTTCAGAAGGGGTTATGTTGCTACGCTGGTGATATTTGCTCTTCCTTAAGCTTGGGTACGACTGGAGAGCTGGAGTAGGAGCCCTGTATAGCTGGAGGGGCCGGTCAACACTTTTTAATCTGAGGTGTGTTTATCCTATGTGGGCTCCGCCTACCCACTAGTAATGACTGTGTCTCCCTTCCTTCTTCGCTGAAAAGGATTTTACAGGTAAGTTCTTACCAAAATCCGTGTTTTTTTTTGCTTTAACCATACCACCAAAGTGGAATAACACGCGATCAAAGACGCATATAAATAAACATGGTACCGCTGAAAACGTCATCTTGTCCCGCAAAAAACGAGCCGCCATACAGCATAATCAACAAAAAAATAGTTATAGCTCGCAGAATAAAGCGATGCAAATTTTTTTTTATATATAAACGTTTTTATTGTATAAAAGCGCCAAAACATAAAAAAATTTATATAAATGAGGTATCGCTGTAATCGTACTGACCCAAGAATAAAACTGCTTTATCAATTTTACCACACTTGAAACGCCCCCCCCCCCCCAAAAGAAAGTCATGAATTGCTGTTTTTGGTTCATTCTGCCTCCCAAAAATCATAATAAAAAGCAATCAAAAAATGTTATTTGCCCAAAAATGGTATCAATGAATGTCAACTCGTCCCGCAAAAAAGACCTCACATGACTCTGTGGGCCAAAATATAGAAAAGTTATAGCTCCCAAAATGTGATGCAAAAACTATTTGTGCAATAACGCGTCTTTCAGCATGTGACAGCTGCCAATCATAAAAACCCGCTATAAATAGTAAATCAAACCCCCCCCCCCCCCCCCCCCCCTTATCACCGCCTTAGTTAGGGAAAAATAATAAAATTAAAAAGATGTATTCTGTTTTCCCGTTAGGGTTAGGGGTGTTGGGGTTAGGTTTGTGGTTAGGGTTATGATTAGTGTTGGGATTAGTGTTAGGGGTGTGTTGGGTTTAGGGTTGGAGTTAGAATTGGGGGGGTTTCCACTGTTTAGGCACATGAGGTGCTCTCCAAACGTGACATGGCGTCTGATCTCCATTCCAGCCAATTCAGCGTTGAAAAAGTCAAACGGTGCTCCTTCCCTTCTGATCTCTGCTATGCACCCAAACAGTAGTTTACCCCCACATATGGGGTATCCGCGTACTCAGAAGAAATTGGACCCCAAGAGTTATTGTGCAATTTTTCCTGTTACCCTTGGGAAAATAAAAAAATTGGGGGCCAAAATACCATTTTTGTGGAAAAAGATTTTATTTTTATGGCTCTACGTTATAAACTTCTGTGAAGCACTTGGGGGTTCAAAGTTCTCACCACACATCTAGATAAGTTCATTTGGGGGTCTAGTTTCCAAAAAGGGGTCAATTGTGGGGGGTTTCCACTGTTTAGGCACATCAGGGACTCTGCAAACTGAACATGACACCCATCAAAGTCTGCATTCCAAAACGTCATTACTTCCTTTCCGAGCCCTGCAGTGCATCCAAACAGTATTTCTCCCCCACATATGGGGTATCGGCGAACTCAGGACAAATTGGACAACAACTTTTGGGTCCAATTTCCTTGGGAAAAATCAAAAATTGGGGACAAATTAATTTTTGTGGAATTTTTCATCTTTTTTTTCACACCCAGGCATTATAAACTTTAGTGAAACACTTTGAGGTTCAAAGTGCTCACAACAGATCTAGATAAGTACCTTAGGGGGTCTAGTTTCCAAAATGGTGTCACATGTGGGGGGTTTCCACTGTTTAGGCACATTAGGGGCTCTCGAAACGCGACATGGCGTCCAATCTCAATTCCCGCCAATTTTGTTTGAAAAAGTCAAACGGCACTCCTTCCCTTCTAAGCCCTGCCGTGCGCCCAGACAGTGGTTTTCCCCCACATATGGGGTATCGGCGTACTCAGTAGAAGTTGCACAACAACTTTTTCTGTCCATTTTCTCCTGTTACCCTTAGGAACATAAACTGGGGACTAAAAGATCATGTTTGTGGAAAAAATTTGATATTTTTTTTTTTTTTTTCACGTCCGGGCGTTATAAACTTCTGTGAAGCACTTGGGGGTTCAAAGCGCTCACCACACCTAGATAAGTTCCTTTGGGGGTCTACTTTACAAAATAGGGTCACTTGTGGGGGTTTCCACTGTTTAGGCACATCAGGGGCTCTCCAAACGCGACATGACACCCGCAGACCATTCCATCAAAGTCTGCAATCCAAAACGTCACTACTTCTATCCGAGCCCTGACGCGTGCCCATACAGTAGTTTTCTCCCACATGTAGGGTATCAGCATACTCAGGACAAATTGGAGAACAACTTTTGGGGTCCAATTTCTCCCGTTACCCTTGGGAAAATAAAAAATTGGTGACTAAAATATCATTTTTGTGGGAAAAAAATAGCCTTTTTTATTTTTATGCCCAGGCATCTAGATCTGTGTTGAGCACTTTGAACCCCCAAGTGCTTCACACAAGTTTATAATAAGTTCCTTAGAGGGTCTAGTTTCTGAAATGGGGTCACTTGTAGGGGGTTTCCACTGTTTAGGCATATCAGGGGCAGGCCAAATGCGACATGGCGTCCAATCTCAATTCCAGCCAATTTGGGTTTAAATAAACTGTAATTAGACGTACTGGTAATTGTGTTTCCAGGAATCCATCCTGACAGCACCATGGAGGGTGTCCTTCTTATCCTTAGTGGGACAGGAACAACAAGCAGTTAAAAGGACCCACCCCTCAGTGATTTTTCAAAGTACCACATCTGGATGGATGCAAACAGAACTTTTATTAACAAAACTTCATACACATGTTACTTCACGATGGTATATTTAACAATATTTGCAATAGGGAGGGAACTAGTAGTGCTGTCAGGATGGATTCCTGGAAACACAATTACCGGTACGTCTAATTACCATTTTCCAGTTCACCACCTGACAGCACCATGGAGAAGTACCAGAGAATGGTAACACTAGGGTGGGACTACAGCGTTCCTACCAAACGCCAATTGTTCTAGGCCTATGTCTAGTTTGTAGTGTCTGGCAAAGGTGCTGACGTTGGCCCACGTTGCTGCCCTGCAAATCTGTTCTGTTGAAGCTCCCCCTCTCTGTGCCCACGATGTGGCCATAGCGTGTGTGGAATGGGCCCTAATGATACCGGGGGGATCTCTCCCTTCAGCTCTATATGCTATGGCTATCATAGATCTTATCCATCTACCGATGGATAAGTAGCTTTCGTTGCTTTTCTGCCTTTATTAGGCCCTCCGTATTGGATGAATAAATGGTTGTCCAACCTCCAACCCTCCGTTGCTGCTATGTATTTTAGTACCGTATCTCTAACGTCTAAATTATGAAAAGCCTGCTCCCCAGGATTCTTAGGATGCTGGCAGAAGGAGGGCAGGACAACCTCCTGGTCCATGTTTGTACGGGATACTACCTTGGGAAGGAACCCAGGATCAAGCCTTAGAACTAGTTTGTCGTCAAAAGTCTGGAGATATGGGTCCTGAATCGACAATGCCTGCAACTCCCCCAACCTTTTTGCGGACGTTATTGCGACTAAGAAAGCTGTTTTCATAGAGAGTTTGGCTATCTGTATGTCTTGTGAGAGGAGATATGGAGGTCTACATAGGACATCCAAGACTAGGTTAAGGCTCCATGGAGGGACTGGATTTTTTACTAGGGCTTTAGCCTACTGATTGCTCTTGAGATTCTAGCCACACACCCCTGGGTAGCAATAGGATAGTCGAAAAACACGCTCAGGGCAGAAATCTGCACCTTCAGGGTGCTAGGTCTTAGACCCATCGAGAACCCTGACTGGAGGAAGTCAAGTATTTTGGGAATGTTAGGCACCGCTGTGTTTACTGTGGAATTTCCTGAAAATGAGCAGAAACGCTTCCATATTTTGTTATATATGGCTGTAGTCACCGGCTTCCTACTTGTATAGTAGAAATTACATCTTCTGAAAGCCCTCTGGATCTTAGGACCTGGCGCTCAGGATCCATGCTGACAACCGTAGTGGGTCCGGATTGGAATGAATAACTGGGCCCTGGTACAGAAGATCTTCCCTCTCTGGGAGATGTATAGGTTCTTCTACTGCCAATCTGTTGAGGAGCGAAAACCAACTCTTGGGCCAGAATGGGACCACTACGATCACTGTCGCTCCGTCTTCCTATATCTTCCTTAACATCCTTGGAATCAGAGGAAATGGTGGAAAGGTGTGAGTCCCTCTCCCCAGTCCTGTGATAGGGCGTCTATACCTGCTGCACCATCCAGCGGATTCAGCGAGAAAAATTTTCTTAACTTTGTATTTTCCCTGCTGGCGAAGAGGTCCACCTGCGGTGTTCCCCACCGCTGGCAAATCATCTTGAAAACTTCTGAGTTTAGCTCCCATTCGGACGGATTTAGTTTCGTCCTGCTCAAGAAGTCGGCCACCTGATTTTGGGCTCCCTCCAGATGAACTGCTGAGATGGATTTTTTTTTTTTCCCGCCCATCTGAATATCTGGTCTGCAAGCTGCTGTAGTGCCGTGTGTCTTGGCCCTCCTTGACGTTTTAAGAATGCCATCGTGTTGTCGGAAAGTATCTTTGTGATTTCCTCTGAGCATCCCCTGGCGTGGAGGAGAACCTTCCAATGGCGAACAGCTCTCTGAAATTGTACTCATCTCTGGGTCCCATTGGCCCTGATAGTAGACTCTCTCCACATGTCCGCCCCATCCGGTCTGCCTGGCATCTGTAGTGACCATGAGGGAAGGTGTGAGAATCCAGGCTCCACCAACTCAGCGATTTATTTATTTTTTTTTTTGTCTGATAGTTTTCTTGTCCAGAGAACACTGTCTCCTGTCACAGGACCTAAGAATTTGATGCTGTAATTTTCACGAGTGGAACTGGCTCCATCTCACGCAAGAAATGCATGCCGTCATCCGGCCTAAAACTGCCATGGCCTCCCTGATGGAACAAGACTTTCTTACGAACTGACGAATGTTCTCCGTGATGGACCGCTGCTTTTCTTCTGGTAAAAACGAGATTCTGGTATGGGAGTCTAACATGACCCCTAGAAATTTCACTCTGGTCTACGGGACTAAACTCGACTTCTTCCAGTTTATTATCCATCCCAGCCCCTGAAGAATGGAAATTGTGGTCTGACAATCTGCCCTGAGCTGTTCCCCGGACCCCGCCTTGCCAACCGAGCCCAGGAGAGCGGTATGGTGCCGGACCGAGAGCCCCCTGTCCGGAGGAAGCGGGCCGCATACCAGGAGCAGCGCTACACTAGCCATCGCTGAGTGACCTGACAGCAGCAGGTATCAGCACAGATCTTACCGGGTGGGAAGAGAAAGGCTGGGCCCCTCTGATCCTCACCATCTGCAGCACAATCAGGGGCTCTGCTCGTCACTTCTATCCTCAGTGGGACAGGAAAAACACTGAGGGGTGGCGAGGGGAGGGTCCTTTTAACTGCTTGTTGTTCCTGTCCCACTAAGGATAAGAAGGACGTCCTCCATGGTGCTGTCAGGTGGTGAACTGGAAAAGTCAAATGGCGCTCCTTCCCTTCCAAGCTCTGCTGTGTGCCCAAACAGTGGTTCCCCTCCCCCCCACACACGGTGTATAGGCGTACTCAGGACAAATTGGATAACAACTTTTATGGTCCAATTTCTGTTACCCTTGGGAAAATAAAAAATTGGTGACTTAAATATCATTTTTGTGGGAAAAAATGGGCTTTTTTATTTTCATGCCTGGGCATTATAAACTTGTGTGAAGCACTTGGGGGTTCAAAGTGCTCACCACAGATCTAGATAAGTTCCTTAGGGGGTCTAGTTTCCAAAATGGGGTCACTTGTAGGGGGTTTCCACTGTTTAGGCACATCAGGGACTCTGCAAACTGAACATGACATTAAAGTCTGCATTCCAAAACATCATTACTTCCTTTCCAAGCCCTGCTGTGCGCCCAGACAGTGGTTTTCCCCCATATATGGGGTATCTGCATACTCAAGAGAAATTGCACAACAACTTCTATCCACATTCTCCTTTTACCCTTGATAAATAAAAAAATTGTTTGCAAAAGATCATTTTTGTGACTAGAAAGTTAAAAGTTCATTTTTATTCGAACATCCATGACAGCACCACGGAGAGAGGGGATCCACCCTTTAGGAACAGGAAACCTACAGATACAAAAGGATGGCACCTCTCCCATGCATCAGTTGGTTTCCTGTTCCTGGAGAACTGGTTTCCTACAGATGAAGCTCTTCAGGAGGACCCCGGCCAGTCGACCCAGGTAGCAGGTGGGTCTCCTACCTCGGCCGGTGTGGAGCCCCTGGAATGCACCACGGAGGGTCCGGGTAGGATTCCACGACAGTGTGCAGAGCATGTGGAGCGGTATCCAGAGGGATCCCCATCTCACAGCCAGCACCAGTTGGTAAGTATTTCCCCCCGCTTCCCGATACTTGCTTCCTGTGTTCTCTCCTGCGGTCCTGTCATGGTGGGGGCCGGCGGGGGTGGTGCAGCCGTTGTGTTGGGGGGTATCCCTTTGTTTAAAAAAATCTGGAGAATTTTGAGTTTCCCGCTCGCGGCGGAGGGGGTTTGAATTTCCCGCTCGCGGCGGTGGGATTTGAATTTCCAGCTCGCGGCGGGGTTTTGAAGGTCCCGATCGTGTCTCTGCTATTGGGCGGCCCGGCGGCATGATGGCGCGGCAGGGTCTTTCTGGGTCTCCCGCTCGAGCGGCCGATCCCGGACGAGGCGGTGAAAGGGGGGCGGGGTCTCCACCGCCGGAAGTGGGATGGCGGCTTTTTGAGAATATCAGCGCGGCTGCATCGCGCGCCGGGCGGCGGCTGCTATGGGGACGGTGGGGGGGGGGCTGTGGGGCCGGGAGCAAGAGGGGGTGGTGAAGTGGGTGAAAGTTCTTCTGCCCCATTTTTGCAATGGAGACTGCGGAAGCTCCCTCAGTGCAAGAGAGCCAGCAGCAGCAGACAGAGCGCTCCTCTTCAACACCACGATTGACTCAACAGCTGAAGGCCCGGGGCGGTCGGTCAAGTAATCAGTCCAGCCGCAGGAGTTCCTCAGCCGGGAAAAAGACCCCTCCCCGTGATCCGGTACCTACTGCTGTATGGACTGGGTAAGAGATCGTCAGACTTGGAATACCCAGTAATGCATTTTTTTTTTTCCCCATTCTGTGTTCTGTCACTAGGGGGAAGAAGTGTTTGGTGAAAAACAAGCACAGGGAATGTGCTTTTTGTGCTTGCCCTCTGCCAGACGCTTGCCCTAAAAGGTTATGCCAGCTGTGCATGCGACAGACAGTAGGGCATTAGCGGGTGGAAGGGTGGAGGCCTGGGATGAGATGGTAACCCCACCCCCCCCCCTTACCTTTTAGATAGCGGAGGAGACTCTGGATTTCACTGAAAACCTGAAGGAGATAATAAGGACAGTGAAGAAGGATTCCTTAAGGCACGGAGAATCTTCCAGGCGTAGGACTGTACCAGTAGTATCTGATTCAGATTCACCCGCCGGCCATGAGAAGGGCGAAGTTTTTTCAGGACCCTCTTCTCCTTCCTCTTCGGCTTCTTCCTCTTCTGCAGAAGATGCTACCCGATTTTGTTTTCCCTTGGACAAAATGGACAAACTTGTTAAGTCAGTGAGGTCCACCATGGGGATAGAGGAGGCGAGACCAGAACACTCAGTACAGGATCTGATGTTTGGTGGTCTGGATCCAAAGAAACGCAGATCCTTTCCACTAAACGGCAGAATCCAAGGCCTAATAGACAGAGTGGAAAAAGCCAGAAAAAAGGGGCTCCTTACCCCAAGCATTTAAACGGAGATACCCCTTTGAAGATCCCTTGACGGGTAGATGGGATAAGGCCCCCGAAGCTTGACGCAGCAGTAGCGAAGGCGTCCAAAAAATCCTCCATCCCCTTCAATGATATGGGGTCTTTGAAAGATCCACTAGACAAGAAGGCAGACTCCTTCTTGAAAGGGACATGGGAAATGTCGGCAGGTGCCCTGAGGCCGGCAGTTGCGGCCACTTGTACAGCCAGATCAATGATGGTCTGGCTGGACTAATTAGAGTCCCAATTAGCAGATGGAACCCCTAGAGGGTCGATTCGGAAAGCCTTGCCGATAATTCAGAACGCGGCGGCTTTTCTGGCTGATTCCTCGGCGGACTCAGTAAGAATGGCTGCCAGAGCGGCAGGTCTGTCTAATGCGGCGCAAAGGGCACTGTGGCTGAAGTGTTGGCCGGGAGATATTCAAGCCAGATCTCGCCTTTGCTCCATTCCATGTGATGGTGAATACCTTTTTTGCCCTGTCCTGGACAAACTTTTGGAAAAGGCAGGGGATGACAAAGTTTCCCAGTCTGTCGACTCCTTCATACAAGAGGCCTTTCAGCAGAAGGAGGTTTAGCCGCACAAGGTCGTCCAGGGAGCGAGCCAAATGGGAAGAAAGGAGAAAAGGTACAGGGTTTATGTTTAGGGGTCCGCCTTGGGAAACCAAAAAAACCCTCGCAATGACTGGCAATACTGGTAGGAGGCAGGTTAACGGCGTTCTACCCAGCCTGGGCTGAAATCTCAAACAGTAGCTGTATCCTTAATCTCATAGCTACAGGGCTGCGTTTGGAATTCTTCTCTGTGCCTCGGGATAACTTTAAAATAACCCCCCTCAGGTCATCCTCATTAGAGCAGGCTGCTCTACAGTTGGAAGTACAGGAGCTTTACGCTAAAAAGGTCCTAGTGGAGGTGCCAGAGGCAGAGTGGGGTAAAGGTTTTTACTCCCCTCTGTTTTTGATCTGTAAACCGGACGGTTCTTTTAGAACAATTATTAATTTAAGGGCCCTCAATAAATTCCTTGTTGTTCACCCATTTAAAATGGAAATGGTCAACTCGGCAATAAATCTGTTTGAAAATTGCTTTATGGTGGTGTTAGATCTGAAAGACTTATTACCACGTACCGATTCATGTGGCACATCAGCGTTTCCTCAGAGTGGCAGTCCAGATGGGGGAGTCGGTACGACATTTTCAGTATAGCGCCCTTCCCTTCAGCTTGCCCCACGAGTGTTCACTAAAGTTATATCAGAAGTCATGGCCCACTTACGTTAATCCAATATGCTTATAGTCCCCTACCTCGATGACTTTCTTATCGGTAAAACAGCTGATCATTGCCTAGAACAGCTGCAAAGGGCAATATCTACCCTAGAGCGGCTGGGATGGCTAATAAATATTAAAAAGTCCCGTTTGAAACCGATGAGAATTCAGCAGTTTTTAGGGTTAATTCTGTACTCGCAAAATCAGAACTGTGGTTTACCGTCAATCGATTTGCTTGCGTTACCAGGTCCTGAACACTTCCAAACCCCCCCCTCCCCCCCATGTCTCTTAGGAAAGCCATGTCTCTTGGGCTCCCTCTCGTCCTTCATCCCCCGTGGTTCAGTGGGCACAATTTCACACAGGGACGTTACAAGCTGATGTTTTGTCACATCAAAATTCTTTAGGTGGTTGTCTAGAAGGCCAGCTATCCTTGTCCCGGGCTGCTACAAGGTCCCTGGATTGGTGGAGGGAGGAGACAAACCTGTCTAGGGGGGTTCCCTGGGAATAAGAAATATCTCTGATAGTTACGACAGATGCAGATGCAAGCCCTTCTGGGTGGGGGGCTCATATGGGGGATGTTATGATTCAGGGCTTATGGGAGCACAATCAGATACAGAGGTCTTCTAATATGAAGGAGCTAACGGTGGTAGAGCAAGCAATTAAAAAGCTCCTTGTCTATCTACAGGGTCACCACGTTCAAGTGCTCTCCAATAATCGTGTCAGTCGCTTATATCAACCACCAGAGTGGTACTCGTTCCGGTCCTCTCATGGAAGTAGCAGGGCGCATACTCCAGATAGCAGAACGACATTTTCTCTCTAATGGCCCTACATACAAGAGGAGAAGAAAATACCAAGGCGGACTTCTTAAGCCGCAATCTCCTGAGTCAGGGAGAATGGTCATTAAAGACTTCCATCTTCGACCTGATTGTGCAGAAGTGGGGTCAACCGGAGGTAGATCTCTTCGCTACCAAAAGCAACAGAAAAGTGAGACGGTTCTGCTCTCTGAATCCCAAAGACCCTCTAGCAGTGGACGCTCTTCTGATAAAGTGGAATTTCAATCTGGCTTATGCCTTCCCTCCCTTGTCTTTACTCTCCCCTAGTACTGAGGAAGATCAGGAAAGACAGGGCAAGGGTAATAGTAGTCGCTCCCTTCTGGCCCAGAAGGGCATTGTTTTCATGTCTCAGAAACATGTCAGTAGCCGACCCTTGGGTCCTGCTGGACATTCAGATCTGCTCTCCCAGGGTCCAGTCTACCATCGTCAGGCAGCAGGCCTCCACCTGACGGCGTGGATTTTGAACAGTCGCTGCTGAGAGATAAGGGATTTTCTCCTAATCTAATTAATACTCTCCTTAAGAGCAGAAAGGAGATTACAACTAGAATCTATGCTAGAACTTGGCGGAAATTTCTTCAGAGTTTGGGAGTTGTAACAGGGGACCCAATACCGATAGCCCAGATTCTAGAATTCCTACAAAAGGGTCTGGACTTGGGTCTCTCCACAAGCACCCTTAAGGTGCAGGTTTCAGCATTGGGAGCGCTCTTCAGTTGCAACATCGCCAATAATTACTGGGTCAGTAGATTCATTAAGGCTGCGAGTAGGTCAAGACCCATAGTGAAGCAAAGAATCATGCCATGGGATTTGAACCTTATCACTGCCCTAACAGAGCCCCCTTTCGAGCCTATCTCAGCAGCATCAATAAAGATTCTTTCCATAAAAACCGCCTTCCTGGTAGCATTCACTTCGGCTAGGAGAGAAAGTGACATCCAGGCTGTCTCCTTACACTCGGGTCCTGGATGACAGGATAATACTTGGGCCTGATCCGGCATACCTGCCTAAGGTGTCTTCTGCTTTTCACAGAACACAAGAAATTGTCCTGCCTTCCTTCATCCCTAATCCATCTAATCAAAAAGAGATAAAACTCCATACTCTAGATGTTAGAAGATGTCTCCTTCAATATCTAGCAGTCACTGACCCCTGGAAAAAGGACAATGCATTGTTTGTCTCTTTTCAAGGAGTTAACAAAGGCTGTAGAATAACAAAAAGCTCATTGGCCAGATGGATTAGTGAAGCAATTTCAATGTGTTTGTCAAAGCTACAGCATTCCACCCGAGCTGTGGCGACTTCATGGGCAGAGAGGGCAGAAGTCTCCATTGACCAGATATGTAAGGCAGCTACGTGGTCTTCTCCACACACGTTTTACACTCATTATAGGTTAGATGTGGGTGCTTCCTCAGACCTTTCTTTCGGACTAAGGGTGCTGCAGGCTGTAGTCCCTCCCTAAGTAGTTATTACTCTCTGTAATTCTCTCTGTAGTGCTGTCATGGACGTTCGAATAAAGTCTTAGTTACTTACCGTTAACGGTATTTTTTTTTTTTAAGTCCATGACGGCACCCTTAGATTCCCGCCCGTGTTCTATGTTCACTTCTTCCTCTTATATACTCCAATTGACCAATATTGCTGTGTGATGCATAAATTTTTTGTTGTATACCATTTAACCTTGGTAGTCCTCTTATGCTCTGTAATCCAACTGATGCGTGGGAGAGGTGCCGCCCTTTTTGTATCTGTAGGTTTCCTGATCCTAAGGGGCGGATCCCCTCTCTCCGTAGTGCTGTCATGGACTTCGAAAAATACCGTTAACGGTAAGTAACTTAGACTTTTCCTTCCACGTTGCTTCAGCTCCTGTGAAGCACCTGAAGGGTTAATAAACTTCTTGAATGTGGTTTTGAGTACCTTGAGGGGTGTAGTTTTTAGAATGGTGTCACTTTTGGGTACTTTCTGCCATATAGTCCCCTCAAAGTGACTTCAAATGTGAGGTGGTCCCTAAAAAAAAAAAAAAAAATGGTTTTGTATAATTTGTTGTAAAAATGAGAAATTGCTGGTCAAGTTTTAACCCTTAACTTCGTAACAAGAAAAATTTGTTCCAAAATTGTGCTGATGTAAAGTAGACATGTGGGAAATGTTTAGTAACTGAATTTTTATTCCCTTAAAACAGAGAAATGTCACAAAAAATAAAGTTTGAAAATTGCAACATTTTCCAAATCTTCGCCATATTTCCATATTTTTTTTCACAAATAACCACAAGTTATATCGAAGAAATTTTAACACTATCATGAAGTACTATTAATATGTCACGAGAAAACAGTCTCAGAATCGCTAAGATCCGTTGTTTGAAGAGGCAATTTGCATATAAGATCCGTTGAAGCGTTCCAGAGTTATAGCCTCATAAAGAGACAGTGGTCAGAATTGTAAAAATTGGCCCGGTCATTAACGTGCAAACCACCCTTGGGGGTTAAGGGGTTAATTAGTGCATATATTGATATTGTTGGTGATGCATATAATGTTGGCTATTGTAAGGCTTAGAAAAAAAAATGCATCCAGTAAAATGGTGCCACCACAATGTTGCTGCAGCAAAGTTTCATCTTTTTTTTTTTTTTTTTTTACAAAATTGCACTGCAGCATCTGTCATCAACCGATGTACCACCAGCGTCATTTTGCTGGATGGGGAAAAATAGGCTTGGTAAAATGGCATCAACACTTGCATCTGTCACTGGATGCTGCTGTGCAGACATCAGTACTATTTTGCTGGATTAAAATTTTTCTTTATTTCTAAGGCTTTTACACTTACCGGGTTTTTTGTGGGCCTTTTTTGCAGGCTGTATCGCCGTAAAAAAGGCGGTCTGCCGCAGAGAACTTGCGAATCGCTGTTTTTCAGTTTTCCAATACTGTGGAAGAAGTATTGGAAAAGTCGTTCCGCAAAACCAAACTTCCATTTAGCGACGATAATGTGTGCAAACTGTAAAGCGCTGCGGAATATTTTAGTGCTAAATAAAAATAAAGATTATTATAATTTTTCAGCCCCATTGCTTTTCAATGGGGGCAGTGTCCTTACGCCGTGAAAGGTCGAGCAGGCTTTATCTTTTTTCACAGCTGCAAATGCAACCCTCACGGCCATATGGCGCTGTGAAATTTTTGCAGGCCGATTTTGCAGCCCCATAGAAATCTATTGGGGTCGCAAAAACACAGTAAATGTGAAAGCCTAAGCCTCACAATAGCCACATTATATGCATTATGTAAAATAAAAGGCAGGTCTTTGAAGGATGAGTGACCTGTCATAAGCCCATACAGATGCATATTTAAGCAGCGCACCACATAAAGGCCTTCCCCCACCCGACCCACAGGCTGCCCCAGAGCACAAGCATTTCATGAACCGAAAACTACAGCTAAACATAAAACAACCAGAAGACTGATTTCATCAACCAAGATATCATTGTAACCGGTATAACTGCGCCAACCTGACACTGTCTGTAGGTCACTGTCCTGCGACAGGTTAAAGTAAAACTAACTCGGCCGGTATTTGTAGCGGTTTTCTTTACAGCGTTGACAAACATGACACGTCATTATACCAGGTGTGATGCCAAACTTGTATTAAAAAATGGTGCCACAAATATTTAACACTGTAAGACCTGTTACTTTCAGTCACTCCACCTACAAGTCTTTCAAATTTACTCTAGTCTGACATTTTACAAAAAAAATTTTATTTTACAAATTATGACCGTTTTGACACATCTATATTTTTTCATTTTATTGCATAGCAAATAGGTGATTCATGGTGTCCATGATGCATGGATGCCTGAAGCATTACTGCTACATCGGCAAAGCACATCACAAGATGACTCTATGTACAGAGCTCTTCAACCAGTGACTGATTAAACCACTCTGCACACTTGGCATCAGAAGGAATTACTAAAGTTCTTACAGATAAAGCAGTAAAGTACATCATGTGATACATGGATGTCTAAATGACAAACACTGTCTTGGCTCTGCCATGTTGGATTAGAGTACAGCAGCACCTGTCTGCACTACTGCAGCACTGCTCAGAGCAGTGGTGAGAACAGGTCAGCCTTGCATTAGTACAATAGCAGGCTGTGATAAAGCCTTGCTGGTACCCAGACCTCCAGTCACTGCTGTAAGACACGTGGAAATTGTAGTGCTCTACACAGTGTTGGGCTACAATAAGATGTCTCCTGCTTCTATCTACAGCAGTGAACTGGGCAGCCCAGTATGAGTCTTAAAAGAAAAAATGGCCAGCTTGGAAATTGGCTATTTTCAGATCGGTCAATCTATAAAAAAAAAAAATCATTTTAATATGCATTTGTCCAGGTTCATTTAAAGCTGTTTATCTGTTTACTTGAGCTTTCAGTCTAGTGGACATCCTCTGTATGCACAATTGTACAACAAAAAAAAGCAGTCAGCCACTGATGGGACTACCCACTAGACCAAAAATCCCAGGAAGAATTCCATATTAAATGATTAAAGCATGGGTTATGCTGAATCACTTCTCAAAACCATATAGATCAGAAGCTGAGCAGATTGATTTGACATGATGCCATCAGATTAAAGGGATCCTTTTGGCATGAAAATGCAGACCATCTGGAGGCAGCATGTCATAGGGCAGGAGCTGAGTAAATTAAGATTTTTGGGAGATTCTGTATAACCGGTTTAATTTTTAACCTGCTTTTTCTGGGATGTTTAAGTGACTGCTATCCATATGTCTTTTTGTAGAAAGCAGGCCCAGTGATGAAACCACCCACTGGCCTTAAATCCCCAAAAGAGCAGAGGATTAAATAAAGATTATACTGAGCATTTTTTGCCTAACTATCTGCTCAGCCCCACTTGCTCTAAACCAGGGGTCTCAAACTCGTGGGCCAACTGCGGCCCTCGGGACAATAGTTTGCGGCCCTCACCTCGGCCAGGATCACATGCGAGAAACCAGGCCGAGTTTCGCATGTGAAATCCCAGTTACACGTAATACTGCTCATTAAGGTCATGAATATGGACTCCACTCTGATAGGCGTGGCACCCATATTCATGTGCAGTACCACAGAGAAGATGTCAGCGCTCTGGGCGCTGTACCATCGGAGCTGCAGGGTGAGGTGAGTATGATGGTGTGGCGGGCAGGGAGCGATCCCAGCAGTTCTGCTGCCTGCAAGACAAAATAAGCAGGAGCGGAGCTGCAAGGATCCTTCCTGCCCGGCACCCGTGCTTCCTGTCTGACAGAGCAGCGCCGCTGGATGACGTCATTCAGCGGCCTGCTCTGTCAGAGCGAGGAAGCGCGGGCACCAGTAATGCTGCGAACAGGTGGTGTGTGTGTGTGTATGTATGATGGAAAAGTAGTGATGGGGGGGAAAGCAACGATGGGAGTGATGGGGTGAAGCAACGATGGGAGTGATGGGGGGAAGCAACGATGGGAGTGATGGGGGGAAGCAACGATGGGAGTGATGGGGGGGAAAGCAACGATGGGAGTGATGGGGGGGAAAGCAACGATGGGAGTGATGGGGGGAAGCAACGATGGGAGTGATGGGGGGGAAGCAACGATGGGAGTGATGGGGGGGGAAAGCAACGATGGGAGTGATGGGGGGGAAAGCAACGATGGGAGTGATGGGGGGGAAAGCAACGATGGGAGTGATATGGGGGGAAGCAACGATGGGAGTGATGGGGGGGTAAAGCAATGATGAGTGATGGGGGGGGAAGCAACAATGGGGTGATGGGGGGGGGGGGAAGCAATGGGGGAGAATGAGCGCTGGGGGGGAATTACTTCTTGCTGTTAACCAGTTAGTGTTTTCTTGTCCACCACACTGCAGTGTCAAGAGGAAGACAGCGAGACAGGCAGCAACATCGCATCAGAGAGCTCTTGACCTTGCAACAGAAAATCCTCAGATCCTGGTATTGTAACAATATTAAGAATAATATTTATTCATTGATATTGCGCTATTAACTCCACAGCACTTTACATACATCATCAACACTGTCCCCATTGGGACATTTGATAACATTGGAATGTTTTTGTAAGAGCTTTCAGCTGCAGATGAAGGAAGGGAGACACAGTAGACATTACTAGTGGGTATTCTAGCAGCTGACAGCACTCGGGAGTTAGCACGGATGCACGTTCAGGCGTTCAAGGATCCAAATGAACAACAGTCCAACGAAAAAATAGGAACAGCATCCAATCCAGGTGAAGTATAACAAGTCTTTATTCAGCCACCATAAAATGCGACGTTTCGGCCATTTTCAGGCCTTTATCAAGTATACTTACTTGTACTTGATAAAGGCCTGAAAATGGCCGAAACGTCGCATTTTATGGTGGCTGAATAAAGACTTGTTATACTTCACCTGGATTGGATGCTGTTCCTATTTTTTCGTATTACTAGTGGGTAGGCGGAGCCCAGATGAGATAGACACCTCAGATTAAAAAAGTGTTGACCGGCCCCTCCAGCTCGGGCTCCTCCTACTCAGCTCTCCAGTTTTCAATTTGAGGTCAGAGAAGATAGTCGCTGCTGGAAGCAGCTCCTCAGAAGATTTTATTATTTTTTGTCGGACAAGAGACTTGGATCACCAAATGTGGTCTAGAGGTCTCAGGGGTCTCAGCGCTGCTGGACCCCCACCTATCCCTTGGCGGATCTGTATTACCCTATATGGTGGTCCCTGCAGAAACCTGCCGGCCCGGGGGGATGAGGATGGCTTCCCTGGCGGGGACGCAAACCGCGCTGCAGGGGTCACTGCGTTCCCTGCCCTAGGGGGAAACATGGGCATGCGCCAGAAACCCCTGGGGGTCCCTGTGGCGCTTTCGGCTGGTGAGTACTCCACATTTAATATGTGTTTGAGTGTTTTCAGCGACTGCTGCGGCAGTCGCTGTTACAGTATACATGCGGTGACTGTGTTTTTTTGTCCGCAGGTGGATGCCTGCAGGACATAGGAATGGGGGAGAGAGGAGCTGCGCGCCTTTTTTATTTGAATTTCTGAGCGCGTGCTTTACGGCAGTCTCCTTTTCCGGCTTCTCATGAAGCACACGGAGGCACAGCGCGGCGGCCATTACTGACAGGCTGAAAGCTCCCTCGGACATCGCTCTCCTCCCCTCTCGGCAGCGCTGCACCGCGACCAGCTGGGTGAGTCTCTTCTTCCCGTCTAGGGCAGAAGCTTAACCCCTTCACCCCCACAGCGCGGGCGCCTTTCTGAGGCACAAATGGGTGGCAGACTGCGCTGCCTGCAGCTGTTATCTCAAAGCTCGCACACCTTTTCAATAAAGAGGTTGTGGGGAGTCTGCGACAGTAATACTGCCACTATACGTTCCTGCTAACGACGACGCATACTATGCGATCGTTTGTGTGATCATTTTTAATGTCGCTAGTAGCTGCCAATCTGGGCGATCTCATTAACAACGCATAAGCGGTTAGCGATCCCCTTAATGACTTTGGCGGTCATTGCGATTTACAAACAGCGCAATTTTTTAGCGATCTTGTGAACGTTTTTCTTAAGTGTGGCATAGCTGTCCTATAGCTGCTGCCTTATAAGAGGCACTTGGGGCTCGCACACCCTTTTCATTATTAAGGTTGTGGGGAGTCTGCAACTTTAACCCTTTCTTAGGCGGTTAACTCTTAATGGGGGACAGCTGGGGTAGCTCTCTCCTTAAGAGCTTTAACCCTTCAGCGTTTCGTTTTTTCTTTAAGAAACCACACTTTCTAGTTACTGACAGGTTTAACCTGCCATATACTGTGCAACCGTCTCCCAGATCCGCTACAGGATCAGTCTCGCGTATCTGACGCGCAGACCTGGACGGCGTCAAGCGCAGCGGTCGGAGGTTTCCAGTGGTGTCAGAATTATCCCAGCTTAGCAAAATCCTCCTGTTAAGGGGAAGGCGAGTCTGCAGGACCCGCTGGACAAAAAACGTAGATGGCAGAAAAATCCATCTGCAAGGCCGCGGATCATGGATTCAGTATTAAGAATCCATGTGTGCTTGTAAAGTTTCCCTGAGCCGGTTGGACCGTCTACGGACGGCGTGGCAAGGTGGATCTCTTCTATAGAGGTAGATGGGCTTTTCCAGTTTTTGGAGGATACTGCATCACTGCTATCCAGGGCGCAATCCTCGGCAGTCACAGTCAGAAGAGCACTGTGCCTTAGACAGTGGACGCAGTTTCCAAACAGGGTTTGCTAGCTTGCAAGGTGGTCAGCTATTTGGACCTGACCTCACGGAGCTGATTGCCAAGGTAAAGGCAAAAGAAACAGCTCTACCGCAGCGCAGAGCTGTGACCTCTGCGTCTGGCAGGACTAGTGCCGGTAGTTGTCGGCGGTCCTTTCGGTCCAGGGGATGATTCAGTCAGTCCTCTGGGGTTCGGGTCGTCCCTCTCTTTTTAAAAAAAGAAAAAGGGGGAATTCTCAGAAATTCCGCATACCCTGGAAACAGAACTTCCGTTTATTTCGTCTATTTCTATTCAAACCGACTTGGGCTTCCCGCATGTCAGACGCCTGGGTGACACGGGTTGTGTTGGCAGGCTACTTCATAGTCTTTCTCGACCCCCAGACAGTTTTTTTGTCAACCTCGCGTTCCGTCAGAGCCCGAGCTTTTTGCCGCTCTGCTGTGGGAGGTAGATTCCCTTCTGCAGAAAGGTGTGGTGGTGCCGGTTCCGCCGGGGAAGAGGGTTTTATTCTAACCTCTTTGTGGTCCCCAAAAAAGAGGACAAATTTCAGCCCATTCTGGATCTCAAAAGATTGAATCGGCATGTCCACGCCAGGAAATTCCGCATGGAGTCGCTTCGCTCCGTTTTGGCGGCCCTGTCGCAGAACGCTTTTTTGGTGTCAGTCGACATTCGCGACGCTTATTTGCACTTCCCAATCGGAAGGGCCCACCAACGCTTCCTTCGTTTTGCCATAGGTCAGGACCATTACCAGTTTGTGACTCTGCCATTCGGGTTGGCCTCAGCGCCCAGAGTTTTACAAAAATTCTGGCGCCTCTCATGGCGATTCTTCGAAGGCAGGGGGTTACGATTCTTCCCTACCTGGACGACCTTCTGATTGTGGCGTCTTAGAAGGAGGAGGCGGTAACTGCTCGCAATCTATCCCTTCAGCTCCTGGAGGACTTAGGGTGGCTGGTCAATTAGGAGAAGTCGTTCTGGAACGGTCGCAGTCAATCCTGTTTTTTGGGGATGCATTTCGACACGGTGCGAGCAGTGGTGTCCCTGCCTCCAGACAAGCAAGCATGTCTCCTTCGACATGCACGGGTTATGAAGTCTTCGACAGCAATGTCCCTGCGAAGCTGTATGTGTCTTCTGGGGTTGATGGTGGCGTCCATGGAAGCACTTCCGTTTGCCCGGTTTCATTCCAGGGCCCTCAAAAAGGTTCATTCTGAGCCGTTGGGATCGATCGCAGGTTTTCACTGGATTGCAGTGTCATCATCCCCCACAGGGTACGAGAGTCCCTAGGATGGTGGATACGTCCGAAAGAGTTATCCCTGGGAAAGTCCTTCCTTCCTCCAAAGTGGTCGGTCATAACCACCGATGCCAGCCTGACGGGCTGGGGGGGGGGGGTGTCTGGAACGATCTTTGGACTCAGGGAGTATGTCTTGCCTATCAACATCCTGGAATTGAGGGCGATTTTTTTTTTTTCTTTGCCTCCAACACTGGACGGTCCCTTTTAAGCGGTCTGCCAGTCCGAGTGCAGACAGACAATGCGACGGCGGTCGCATATATCAACCACCAAGGCAGGACTGGGAGTTCCAAGTTCATGGTGGAGGTATCTCGTATCCTAGTATGGACAGAGACCAGAGTGCCAGCTATCTCTGCGATCCACATTCCGGGAGTTCAGAATATCACGGCGGACTTTCTCAGTCGCGAGAAGATGGATTCCGGAGAATGGAGTCTTCATCTGGAAATTTTTGCACTGCTGTGCTTCCGTTGGGGAACTCTCCAAGTGGATCTGATGGCATCCAGGTTCAATGCCAAGTTACCGACTTTCATGTCAAGGTACAAGGATCCGAAGGCTGTGGCGGTGGATGCTCTAGTGGCTCCGTGGGACCAATTCGAGCTAATCTGTGTTCCACCGATTTCCTTACTCCCCCTGGTGTTACGTCGGATAAGACTAGAGAGAATCCCGGCTATGTTGATAGCCCCAGATTGGCCAAGGAGGATGTGGTTCTCGACACTGGGGGTCGCTCCTGGCAGCGCCACCATTTCCACTTCCTTTCCGCTCGGAACTGTTAACCCAAGGGCCCGTTGGTCATCCAGACCTGATGTCTCTGCGTTTGACGGCGTGGCTCTTGAGACCGAAATATTGATCCGTCAATGTTTTTCAGCCGAAGTCATTGCCACTTTGCGAGCTGCCAGAGGTCCGGCTACTAGGATTTACCACTTGGGAAGCCTTCTTTTCGTGGTGTTCGGGTTCTTCAAGGAACCCGAGGATTTTTTCCATTCCCAATTTGTTGGCCTTCCTGCAATTCGGGCTGGACAAGGGTTTGGCAGTGAGCACCCTGAGGGGTCAGGTTTCTGCTCTGTCCTTGCTGTTTCGAAAGGCTATCGCCTCACGTAGGGACGTACGTTCCTTTTTTTTTCGCGGAGTAACCCTCTAGTTTCCGCCGCGGAAGGCGCCTGTGTCTCCTTGGCGCCTCAATCTTGTTTTGGAGGCTCTTCAACACGGGCCTTTTGAGCCTATGGACTCTGTTAGTCTTTCTTTGCTCTCTTGGAAGGTTGCCTTCCTAGTGGTGGTCACCTCTTTGAGAAGGATTTCTGAGTTGGTGGCTCTTTCTTAGTTGCCTCCTTTTCTGGAGTTTCACCCGGATCGTGTAGTGCTTCGCACACAGGGTGACTTTCTACCTAAGGTGGTGTCGCAATTTCATCTTAACCAGGATATTGTGTTGCCCTCTTTGTCCGGGGCCGAGTAATGCGAAGGAACGGGCCTTGCACACATTGGATTTGGTGTGGGCTTTGAAGTTCTATTTGTCTGTTACCCAAAGTTTTCGGAAGTCGGACTCCCTGTTTGTGATTTCAGCAGGTCGTCGACGTGGTCAACGAGCTTCCAAGGTTTCTATAGCTCTTTGGATCCGGTCAGCCATTTTGGAGGCTTCCCGACTTAAAGGCGAACCTTGCCCGATTAAGGTTCGAGCTCATTCCACGAGAGCTGTGGGCTCATCGTGGGCTTTCCATCAAGGGGCCTCGGCAGCTCAGCTTTGCTGGGCGGCGACCTGGCGCTCCGTCCACACCTTTACAAGATTTTATAAGGTGGACGTTAGTGCTTCCGCTGATGCAGCCTTAGGACGTAGGGTCCTGCAGGCGGCTGTAGTTTAAAGTTCTAGTTAACTTGTATTTGGCGCCTGTTGCGCATTTATCAAGGTTGTTGGGATTCTGCCTCTTTTGGTTTTTTCCCACCCTTAATTTTTGGACTGCTTTGGGACGTCCCACTAGTAATGTCTATTGTGTCTCCCTTCCTTCATCTGCAGCTGAAAGACGGATTTTGGTAAGAACTTACCTGTAAAATGCTTTTCAGCGAAGAAGGAAGGGAGACACACATCCCTCCCATGGCAGAAGTGTGTTGTTGTTTTCAGATGCGGCGTGACCCTTCTCTGATAGTGATTATCTGGGCTGAGGTCGACGCGCTAAGGCTCTGTTCCAGCATCGCCAGCTCATCGCAGTGGTCGGGTCCAGTGAGTAGTACCTGGAACTGTGTGGTTTTTGCCTACATGCATGCATAACCTGTATTTTTGTGTTTTATTCTCTGAGGTCCTTCAGAAGGGGTTATGTTGCTCCGCTGGTGATATTGCTCTTCCTTAAGCTTGGTACAACTGGAGAGCTGAGTAGGAGGAGCCCGAGCTGGAGGGGCCGGTCAACACTCTTTTTAATCTGAGGTGTCTATCTCATCTGGGCTCCGCCTACCCACTAGTAATGTCTAGTGTGTCTCCCTTCCTTCTTCGCTGAAAAGGATTTTACAGGTAAGTGCTTACCAAAATCCGTCTTTTCTTGTGGAAAACCTGATGTGGCCCAGCCTCACCCAGATTCTACCTCAGCGGCCCCGGGTAAATTGAGTTTGAGACCCCTGCTCTAAACAAACCCTGCAGTTTAGAGTGCATTTTCATTGTGACCAGTTCCCTTTAAACTGCATTTATCTTTTTTTAATCGCACTCTTCAGGCAGATGGTAACATTAAAGTGTAAATTTATTTTTTTTATTTTTTTCCAGCTGTAAATGAAGCTACATGCACATGGAGTGGCCAGCTGCCACCTCGTAACTACAAAAATCCAGTATATTCCTGCAAAGTCTTTCTTGGTGGTGTGCCATGGGACATTACAGAAAGTAAGCTCGCATAAACACAACTTTCTTCCACTAGACATTAAGACTTGCATTTACAAAAGCAAACTTTCCAGTTACTATATCTTCCCTGGCTACTACCTTGTGTGCTTCAGACTGTCGCACATATGGGTTGTGACCCTATCAGATCACTCCAAAAGCTGGGTTACTGGTTCAGTTGAGACTGAGCCGTTATACTGCTGTGCATGCTCATAAGCTGCACACATATTAAAGATTTTGTGAAGGCCAGCCCAGTGAGCAGCAGATGCCTGCAGCTGCCTTCAGTGACCTGTATTCTCCAGGGACACTACCTTCATTTGTATAGCCAGATAATCTAGTACATGGATAGGGGAGTGCACCTGAGTTGCAGTTCACCTCTTTCTAGGCCACTTAACTTGTCTGTAATCAATGTTGTCTAATTGATCTGCTGTAAACTTTTCAAAGATTTAAATAAAGAAGCACTCTCATCAATGTTTGTCCTCTTAATATACTGCAACCATCATAATATACCTGCTATTTTTGCCTTTCTACACAGCTAATTCTTCCTGTCATGTCAGACCTAATGTAAGAATTACTGTAATTGGGTAGAAAGGCAAAATGAGCAATTTTAAGTGCACAGTGCTATACAGTAACTGCACTATATTAATAGGATAATTGATAGGAGTGTTTAAAACTAAAGCACAACTTCTTACTTTCCAGCTGGATTAATAAACACATTCCGTGTGTTTGGTGCTCTGAGTGTTGAGTGGCCTGGTAAGGATGGAAAACATCCCCGTTGTCCTCCTAAAGGTAATATGCCTAAAGGTAATGCAAAGATGGTAGGATCAAATTTTTATTCTAGCACTTCCTGGGTGTGCACTGGTGGACTGGTTTACATGAGACAAATAGATGGTCACATGGTGATGGGACAGTTGCAGAATTAATTACAAAGCAGGTTAGTGGAAGGGCTGTAATAGCTGAATATGGTAGTGCTTGCACTTCATATATTAAAGCAAAATTCTTACTTTAAATTCCCCATTTTCTGATTGCTGGAGGCTGACAACAGACCCCCAGCAATCCCAAAAACTGAGTGCTGATAAGCTGGCTCAGAAAATCTACATCTTGAATGGAGCAGAGGCGTGCATGCTTTTAACTTTTATAAATAACCCTTTAATTGGCACTTCCCATGGCTGGTCAATAAATGGGACAAATGATGTCTCTGCATCCTAAACACTAAAACATGAGTTTTTTGTGTTTTTTCTTGTCTGTTACAGGGTTAATCTCATTAAAATTGTAAAGTGCTTGTAAAGACAAGCTACTTTTCAATTTGCTTAGTTACAAATTCCACCACTCTTGAGCATTTTTCATGTCAAGATCCAATTTGAGCTGTTGCTCTACTTTAGTCTCATTGCAGACTGAAGCTAGTCTGCTGCCACCTTTCATTATAAAGAAAGTAATGAAATTTGTGATCAAGCTGTTAGTGGTGTGGGTTTTTTTTCTCTTCATTTTGTAGGGAAGAAAATTGATGCTGTGGCCCTTTGAGTCTCAGCATTAGTCAGGTCCCATAAGTCGGACAAACAATCTTAATTCTAGCCAAGTGACAATACCATCCTATAAAGTTAATGGCATATTCATTCAACTGACTCAAATCAACCACTAATCAGGATACTGCCTGTAGCATATGCCCTAATTGAGCATATGGAGGTTGTCAGTTAAGGCTACATGAGTCACACTTGTTTCAGTAGCTGCCTCATGGAGACAAATTTCTAGAGATTAATAAATATTCAGCTGTTACCTGTTGGAAGGTTTAGACATTTAATTTCATTAGACCTCACATTCTTATTAGTGTTTGTAATGCCATTTCTCTCCTGTAGGGTATGTGTACTTGGTGTTCGAATCTGAGAAATCTGTGAGGGCACTACTTCAAGCCTGCACTCAGGACTTGCTAAGCCAGGATGGGCTGAGTGAGCACTACTTCAAAATGTCAAGTCGCAGGATGCGCTGCAAGGAGGTACATTCCCTGTGTTGATCATAACTGTTTTGAGAGAGAAAAAAAATAATTTAGTGTAGAATTTAGGTCCAAAGTAATTTTCTTGTTGGTCAGGCCAAAGCAAGCTCCTCCCCTAAGTTCATTGAAGGGCCTTTATAATTCCCTAATAGAGATGGGCAGACCCCTGGATGTGCAGGTTCGGTCGAATAGTTACAGAAAGTTTAGGTTCCCAAACCTGGACCCCATTCACTTGAATGGGGGGCCTGAACATCCAGTGTTTGCCACTCTGTCATGTGTATGACAGCACGGCAAACTCCGCTTCTGATCGACAGCGTGAGTGCTCAGCTGTGACCAGAGGTATAAAGTTTACTTCCGGTCACTGGTGTCAGCTTATGGGACTACAGCTCCCATCTGACACTTGCTGACACTAACAGCGAGAGCTGCTGATGGGTGTATTCATTAATTGCTCCAGTGCTGTGTAAAAAAAAAAAAAAAAAAATTAAACTGTGGGTTCCCCTGAATTTTTGATAACCAGCCAGTCAAAACTCACTGTAACCCTCATCTGTCAGCTTCAACAAGGCTGGTTATGAAGAACAGAGGGGTTCCCACGCTGTATTTTTAAAAAAATTATTTAAATGGTGTGAGGTCCCCCTTCTTTGACAACCAGCCTTGCTGAAGCAGACAGCTGGGGGCTGTTATTCTCAGGCTGGTAAGGGGCAATGGATATTGCGCGCACCCCCCTCCCTAAAATCTAAAAGAATGGCATCCTGTGGCTGCCCAGAGAAGGAACATCTATTAGATGCACCAATTCTGGCACTTTGCTCTTCCCACTTGCCCTTTAGCGGTGGCAAGTGAGTGAACTAAACTAGAACAATGTGGGAAGGGAAGCAAAACGCCAGCAAAAGCCATACACTTGACAAATACTATTGAGATTTCTGCTATTAGAAGTGAAGGGGAAGAACAAAGACAAAAAAAATTACATAATAAAAATATTGAAGGAAGAGAAACCAATCACAAACTAAAGTGTTTCTATACGAATGCACAAAGCATGGGCAACAAACAAGGAGAACTGGAGCTACTAACGCAGGAGAAGAAATATGATGTCATTGGAATCACTGAGACTTGGTGGGACGATACACATGATTGGAATACAAGGCTAGAAGGATACAACTTATTTGCAAGAAACAGACTTGATAAACGAGGAGGAGGTGTTGCATTGTATGTTAGAAAAGCATATATCTGTACAGAGATTGACGCTTCAAAGACTGGGAGTTCTGTGGAAACTGTTTGGGTAAGAATACAAGGACAGAACAATGGAAAGGACACCATTGTAGGCATTTACTACAGGCCGCCTGTGCAAGCTGAAGATATGGATGAACTCTTTATGCATCAAATGGCCAAGTTCTCCAAAAAATATGACATAGTGGTCATGGGAGATTTCAACTATCCAGACATTTGTTGGGAATCTCTCAGGCAAAACTAACAGGTCCAGGAAATTCTTATCCTCTCTTGCTGACAACTTTATCTTCCAAAAGGTAATGGAGAAAACAAGGGGATCTGCTACCTTGGATCTAATCCTCATAAACAGGGAGGAAATGGTGGAGGAGGTAAGAGTGGCTGGGACTCTAGGAGGTAGTGACCATGCTATTTTAGAATTTTGGATAACAAGAGGAGGAAGACCTGTGAAGACTCAGACGTCAAGGTTAGATTTCAGAAAGGCAGATTTTAAGGAACTCAGAAAGAGAATTGGAGGGATCCAATGGCTGGATATCCTTAAGGACAAAAATGTCCAGGAAGGATGGAAAATCTTGAAAAATGAGATTCTCAAAGCACAATCGTTAACAATTCCGAAAAGAGGGAAGAATGGGAAGCATTTAAGGAAACCAGGATGGATGAACATAGAACTTAAACACATGCTAAAAAGGAAGAAAGAAATGTTTATCAAATGGAAAGAGGGAGGCATATCTAAAGAAGAATATAATGCCGTCTGCAGAACCTGCAGGGCACAAATCAATTATCTAAAGCTGACAATGAATTAAGGCTTGCAAGTGACGTCAAAAGCAACAAAAAAGGATTTTGGGGATACGTCAAAAGTAAAAGAAAAGTCAAAGATGCTATAGGATTTTTACAGGATGAAAATGATGAAATGGTAAGTCAGGATGTTGAGAAGGCTGAACTTTTAAATTCCTATTTTGCATCTGTTTTCTCTCAGAAAGGAAATGTAACATCAACTGATCTTCACTGTCCTATTAAAGGAATAGAAGAATCCAGGATATCTATAAACAGAAAGACAGTGAGGAAACACTTAGCTAACATAAATGAATTCAAGTCTCCAGGTCCAGATGAATTACACCCCAGGGTTCTGAAGGAGATAGCAGAAGAAATTCTTGAACCACTGTCCATAATCTTTGAAAATTCTTGGAGAACAGAAGTCCCAGAAGACTGGAGAAGAGCAAATGTTGTTCCTATCTTCAAAAAGGGGAAGAAGGTGGACCCAGGGAACTACAGGCCGGTGAGTCTGACTTCTATACCAGGAAAGATCTTTGAACAAATTATTAAAGAACATGTATGCAAGTACCTGGATAAGAATGAAGTGATTAAACAGTCAGCATGGGTTTGTAACTAATAAGTCATGTCAGACTAACTTAATTTCCTTCTATGACAGAATCACTGACTGGGTGGATCAGGGAAATGCTGTAGATATAGTATATCTTGACTTCAGCAAAGCATTTGACAAAGTATCTCACATAATCCTTATTGAAAAAATGACTAAGTATGGAATGGACAAGGCAACTGTTAGGTGGATTCATAACTGGCTTAGTGATCGGACCCAAAGAGTGGTTGTAAATGGCTGCACATCCAGTTGGAAGAATGTCTCAAGTGGGGTACCACAAGGCTCTGTTTTGGGCCCTGTATTGTTCAACATCTTTATCAATGATTTAGATGAAGGAATTGAGGGTAAACTGATCAAATTTGCTGATGACACAAAGCTAGGAGGGGTAGCTAATACTAGAGAAGAGAGAGAGGATTCAAAAAGATATACATAAACTGGAGCAGTGGGCAGCAACTAACAGAATGGATTTTAACAGGGAAAAATGCAAAGTACTACATCTGGGCAATAAAAATGAAAAAAGCATATACAAAATGGGAGGAATAGGGCTAAGTAACAGCACATGTGAAAAAGACTTGGGTATACTAATTGATCACAGACTGAACATGAGTCAACAGTGTGATGCAGCAGCAAAAAAGGCAAATACAATTCTAGGATGTATCAACAGAAGCATACAGTCTAGATCACGTGAGGTCATTATTGCCCTCTACTCCTCTTTGGTCAGACCTCATCTGGAATACTGTGTCCAGTTTTGGGCACCACATTTTAAAAAAGACATCAACAAACTGGAGCAAGTTCAGAGAAGAGCCACCAGAATGGTGACCGGTCTGCAAACCATGTCCTATGAGGAACGGTTTGCAGGATTTGGGAATGTTTAGCTTGCAAAAAAGAAGACTGAGAGGAGACTTAATAGCTGTCTACAAATATCTCAAGGGCTGTCACATTGTAGAAGGATCATCTTTATTCTCATTTGCACAAGGAAAGACTAGAAGCAATGGGATGAAACTGAATGGGAGGAGACACAGATTAGATATTAGAAAAAACTTTTTGACAGTTAGGGTGATCAATGAGTTGAACAGGCTGCCACAAGAGGTGGTGAGTTCTCCTTCAATGGAAGTCTTCAAACAGAGGCTGGATAGACATCTGTCTGGGATGATTTAGAGAATCCTGCTTTGAGCAGGGGGTTGGACCAGAAGGCCCAGGAGGTCCCTTCCAACTCTACCATTCTATGATTCTATGAATATTTCTGGGGTTGACGTCACCTTTGTGTTGTCAGGTGAGGTGTCTGACACCTTCATTACTAATCCTATAGTTGTGTGGGAAGACACAGCCAGAATTGTTTTACCCTTTTATTTAAAAATAAGTTATAGGCACCAAAGCCCTTCTCCTGTAATAAAACAAACAATATCCCTCACTTCTGTCATTCTGTCCCACACCATAATCCAAGTCTGGGGGCAAAACCGTTTACAACCTGGACTGTGCCTAGATGCAACTGGCCAGCCTCAGAACCACTCGTGACTGAACTTCTGCAAGCGCAGCCTCCGTGACAGCATTGAGGTTACCTGTTAGCTGAGGCAGCATTCTCTGCTGGGCTGAACTGCTGTGGCCTTGGTGAGATCCCCGCTAGCACTGTTAGAAGTGCTATATATCTCAGTATCCATGGCCCCTAACCAGCCTGAGAATTCCAGCTGTCTGCTTTAGCAGGCTGGTTGTCAAAATGGGGGGGGGGGGGGGGGACCTCTCTATTCTTGATAACCAGCTTTGTTGAAGCTGACAGCTGAGGGTTGCAGCCCCAGCTGTTTGTTTGTGTGTTTTTTTTGTTTTTTTTTAACTTCGTTTATTAATCCATAAACAATTGAACAATACATATTGGTATCAGACATCAAAGAAAGTGCAAGATATACATATTCCGCATGTCATTGAGAGATGTACAATAAAATGCAAATACCAGTTGCGAATAGATAAGCCAAAACATAATATAAGGTAAATCAGAATGGTCTTGTGTTATCATCCAAACAATGAAATCTACCTAACTCCCAAACTGTACCTACACCTACAAAAACCATACCACAGCCTACTTCCATACAATTTGCTATATTTTATGTGACATCTCCCCTCTGCAAAGTAAGATGGAAGGAGTTCCACCTCTCCCATATCTTCTCAAATTTGCCCGGAAACCCCCTATTCTGATATAACGTGCGCTCATATGGGATAATAGAGTTCACCAAATCAATCCAGGATCTGAGGGAGGGAGATGAATTCCCCATCCATCTCAATGCTAATACCTTTCGAGCCATAAAGAGTGTCTCCCTTAGGAAAATCCCAACATATTGGTCCCATGCCTCTTCATCCCATACTCCAAATAGACAGACCAATGGCTCGAGGGGAACAGGAGTTAGTACCAAGGATGTCAGCAGTGATGTCCTATTGTTGCGCAGTATTGGAAGGCAGTGACAACACCAGATCATGTGAATGAAATCTGCATCTATCAAATGACATCTCAAGCATTCCGATGATTGGTAACGGCCCATCTTGAAAAGCCGAGTTGGAGTCAAATATAATTGATTTATAATATATAATTGTATCATCCTATTAACAGACGGGGATACCTTGATTGACTCAAGAATTTCTTCCCTCTCCTCTCCCTGTGTACTTGGGATGAGCCTGTCCCACTTCCTCTTAACGAAGTCTATGGTGGACTCTGTTCCTACCGACAACATATATGTGTATAGAGAAAAGATGAGGCCTTGGAGACCCTGTGATTTTAAGGATCCCTATCAAGGGTAAAGATGAAATAGCGGTGTCTATACCTACACTTTCGTTATTTACAGTTGAGATCAGCGTTTCAATCACACATGAGAACGGAGACCTCCGAACACCACGATTAACTTGTAATTGTTCAAAAGAGATCAGAGTTCCACCGTCATACAGATCACCTATCGTGGAGACACTATATTGAGTCCAGAATTCGGCAGAAGGGTGTACAAGCAACGTCTGGAAGTAACCATTATTCCACAAGGGCATCTCTGCTAGAATATCTTCAAACCCAACTACCTTCTTAATCTGCTTCCATATTAATCTTGCCAAACGAAGCAAGGGGAATGGTCGCGACACCTGCCTTTCTCATTTCTAGAAATCCCAACGGGCATTTGGTTTGTGCGGCATGAAGTAAATGGCTTTCAGAATTGACCGCCGGGCACCCACGTGCTTATGGCCTTAGCCTGTCCAGACAGATAATACAAAAAGAAATTGGGCAGCGCTGCCCCCCTCCCTTCTTGGGTCTCTGCAGGGTGGTTAGACTATGTTTGGGCCTCATTTTCCCCCATATAAAGGATGTAATCTGGGAATTCAAATTGGCAAAAAAGTATCTGGGCAATACTACAGCGCTATGTTGAAGAAAGAAGCTGAGCTTGGGGAGTAATATAATTTTAATTAAGTTGATGCGTCCAGCCACAAAGGAAGTTTATCCCAGGTTGCAAATTTATCTTTAACTAACTCCTGCAACGGATGTATGTTAAGTTGCAAATCAGCCTTACTGTCTTTAGAAATATAAATACCTAGGTATTTAAAACTTGTTACAATGGGTAATAGGGAAAGAGTCTCAAGATGTGGCATTGGAGTATGGGAGAGAGGCATTAGAACAGATTTTCCCCAATTTATACATAGGCCAGAATATTTACCAAATTCACTTATAATTGTAATTGCTCTTGTTAAGGAATCCTCCACATTGTCCATAAATAGCACCATATCGTCAGCGTACAGGCCGATGGGGTCTGTCTGGCCCACTATCTCTACCAGCAACATCAGGGGAAAATCTTATATGAATTGCCAGTGCCTCAATAGCGAGAGCGAAGAGGGCCGGAGAGAGGGGACACCCTTGACGTGTTCCTCTTTGTAATGAAAATGGCTCAGATATGGAACTATTTACAATGACCCGGGCCTTAGGTTTCATGTACAAAATACTGATCCATTTTTGAAATCTATCGCCAAATCCATATTTCTGTAAACATGCACAGAGAAAGGGCCATTCCAGAGAGTCAAAGGCCTTAGCTGCATCCAGAGATGCCACTGCCCACTTATTGTCCGGCACCAGGGAGCTATATTGAACTACTGATTGGACTCGTCTAATATTAATGGAGGTATTTTTACCAGGCATAAAGCCAGTTTGGTCAGGATGCACAAGATCTAATATGACTGAATTCAACCTCTTAGCCAAAATTTTTGTAAAAATTTTATAATCCATATTTACCAGTGATATGGGCCTATAAGATCCACAATCTAAAGGATCTTTCCCCTCTTTAAGGACTATTATATTAGCCTCATAGATTCCGGCATGCATCCCTTCTCCCAAATCCTGCGA
The DNA here is from genome assembly GCA_033576555.1 of Oophaga sylvatica. NCBI lineage: Eukaryota > Metazoa > Chordata > Amphibia > Anura > Dendrobatidae > Oophaga > Oophaga sylvatica. The sequence continues at coordinate 362,698,820 of JARQOD010000004.1, read as the reverse complement.
AACACTGTCAACAAAAGAGGTGCCAGTATTTCCTGATATTTCCTATACAATTCAAAAGGGAATCCGTCTGGCCCAGGGGCCTTCCAGAGGCCATGTCCCTTATGGCATCCTCTACCTCCTCCAGAGTAAACTCAGCATCCATAAAGGCCCGTTGGGAGGGTTCCAGTGTGGGAAATTCTTTATCTGACAGGTAGTTTAGACATCCCAGGTCGTCTTTATCAATTTTGGAGTTATATAATGGATATTGTTCCGACGCATTCTGTTTTCCAGGTCATCCGCTTTTTGCTTCCAGGCATTCATGGAGCCTGCCACCTTTGAAGTGGAGGATACCATTATACCTATGGAGACCAAATTGACAGACACCCTCGTCTTTACTTCTGTAATACGTCCCTTCATGGTCTGTATGTCCTGACGAAGTCTCCGCACTTCCATATGGACATCCTCGATTTTCTCCATTAGGGATGCCCTGGTCAGAGAGCCTGCATCAATTGCTCAGATGCCTGTTTAACCCCTCTCTGCCATCGGACGTACTATCCCGTCCATAAAACCCGTGCCAATCTGCCCATGGACAGGATAGTACGTCCAAGGCGATCAGCTGATTATCACAGCTGACACCCAGCACTATGTGCCAGGAGCAGTCACAGACCGCTCCCGGCACATTAACCCCTGGCACACCGTGATCAGACATGATCGCGGTGTACCAGGGGCACAGGGGAGCATCGTGCAGGGAGGGGGCTCCCTGCGTGCTCCCCTGAGGCCCTCAGAAAAGCGTGATGTCACAGCGCTGTTCTGAAGGCCTCTTCCCTGCAGGACCCTGGATCCAAGATGGCTGCCGGGTCCTGCAGGGAGGCGGCTTCCTCAGTGCCTGCTGAGAGTAGGCACTGAGAAGCCTGCAGCAGTGCCAGAGCGATCGCTGGTGTGACAGAGTGCTGTGCACACTGTCACACCAGCGATCTGATAAAATACAGTAATGTCCCACCCTGGGACAAAGTAAAAAAAAATCAAAATCACAAGTGTGAAAAAAAATTTCAAAATAAAGGAAAGAAAATATTCCCCAATAAATTCATTTCTTCTTGTAAATAAAAAAAACAAAACAATAAAAGTACACATTTGGTATCGCCGCGTCCGTAACAACCCCCCTATAGAACTGTCCCACTAGTTAACCCCTGTAGTGAACCCCTTAAAAAAAAAAAAGCAAAAAATCAATGCTTTATCATCATACCGCCAAACAAAGTGGAATAACACGCAATCAAAAAGACCGATATAAATAAACATGGTACCGCTGAAAACGTCATCTTGTCCCGCAAAAAACGAGCTGCCATACAGCATCATCAGCGAAAAAATAGTTATAGCTCGCAGAATAAAGCGATGCAAAAAGAATTATTTTTTATATAAAATTTTCTATTGTATAAAAGCGCCAAAACCTAAAAAAATGATATAAATGAGGTATCGCCGTAATCGTACTGACCCGAAGGATAAAACTGCTTTATCAATTTTACCACACGCAGAACGGTAAAAACGCCTCCCAATAGAAATTCATGAATTGCTGATTTTCAGCAGCAGAACGGAAGGAAAGGAGACACACTAGTCATTACTAGTGGGTAGGCGGAGCCCAGATGAGAGACACCTCAGATTAAAAAGAGTGTTGACCGGCCCCTCCAGCTCGGGCTCCTCCTACTCAGCTCTCCAGTCTAAAATTTGAGGTCTCAGAGGATAGTCGCTGCTGGAAGCAGCTACTCAGAAGATTTTCTTATTTTTATCGGACAGAGACTTGGACTCAGGGTCTTGAGGTCTCAGGGGTCTCAGCGCTGCTGGACCCCACCTCTCCCTTGGCGGATCTGTATTACCCTGTATGGTGGTCCCTGCAGAACCCTGCCGGCCCGGGGGGATGAGGATGGCTTCCCTGGCGGGGATGCAAACCGCGCTGCAGGGGTCACTGCGTTCCCCGCCCTAGGGGGAAGCAATGGGCATAGCGCCACAAATCCCAAGGGGTCCCTGTGGCGCTTAGCGGGGTGAGTACTCAACATGTTAATGTGTTTTGAGAGCTTCAGCGACTGCTGCGGCAGCCGCTGTTACATGTATACATGTCGGTGACTGGTGTTTTGTCCGCAGGTAGATGCCTGCAGGACATAGGAGAGCGGAGTTGCGCGCCTTTTTATTTGAATTTTCGCGCCGCTCTGAGCGCGCGCTTTACTGCTGTCTCATTTTCCGGCTTCTCTCCTGGAGCACATCGGAGGCACAGCGCGGCGGCCATTACTGAAGCAGGCTGAAAGCTTCCTCGGGCCTTTCACTCCTCTCCTCCTGGCAAGACGCTACACCGTGACCAGCTGGGTGAGTCGCTTCTACCCGTCTGGGCAGAAGCTTAACCCCTTCACCCCCACAGCGCGGGCGCCTTTCTGAGTCACAAATGAGTGGCAGACAGCGCTGTCCTGCAGCTTTTTTCCCATAAGAGGGCTCGCACACCCTTTTCATTAAAGAGGTTGTGGGGAGTCTGCGACATTAATGCCACTATACGTTCCCGCTAACGATCCCGATAACTAATAATGTGAAATGCAGGGCGCACCAATTATACACAATTAAATAAGGAGGTGCAGATCGGTAGAAAAAACAACAGTTAAGTAAGAGAGAAAGGAACTACCGCAGTAATGCACACTACTCAGATAATGGAAAGTAGAAAAAACAGTCAATTTTATTGGTATACAAAGAGTAAAGTAAAACACAAGTAAAATCAGAGTGACTCTGGTCCCAAACGCCCGCCCCTAACCATGATCAAGGTATATAATGAATAATGTCTCAAAAATAACAAAAACATGAAAAATAACTGGAAAAACATATGATCATAAAATAAACATTTGGAAATATGTAATGGTCCACCTATGATGAGAACCTGTATGGATAGCAGAAAAAATATTAATGATACAAAAAATATATCAAATAATTATAAGCAAGCCCAAATAAGGGGTAAAATAGTCCCCCACCTGTGAACTAAAAAGATGGCTCCAAATCAATAATTGTGAAGAGAAACAAAAGCCATGAAAAAATCACTAGCATATGATATAAACCAGAACAAACCTCATGATAAAGGCATGAGAGAGCAAACGGGCAGTCAGGACCAGAGGACACCAAGGTCCCACGCGTTACGCCGCAGCCTGTGCGTGGGACCTTGGTGTCCTCTGGTCCTGACTGCCCGTTTGCTCTCTCATGCCTTTATCATGAGGTTTGTTCTGGTTTATATCATATGCTAGTGATTTTTTCATGGCTTTTGTTTCTCTTCACAATTATTGATTTGGAGCCATCTTTTTAGTTCACAGGTGGGGGACTATTTTACCCCTTATTTGGGCTTGCTTATAATTATTTGATATATTTTTTGTATCATTAATATTTTTTCTGCTATCCATACAGGTTCTCTCATCATAGGTGGACCATTACATATTTCCAAATGTTTATTTTATGATCATATGTTTTTCCAGTTATTTTTCATGTTTTTGTTATTTTTGAGACATTATTAATTATATACCTTGATCATGGTTAGGGGCGGGCGTTTGGGACCAGAGTCACTCTGATTTTACTTGTGTTTTACTTTACTCTTTGTATACCAATAAAATTGACTGTTTTTCTACTTTCCATTATCTGAGTAGTGTGCATTACTGCGGTAGTTCCTTTCTCTCTTACTTAACGATCCCGATAACGACGCATACTAATGCGATCGTTTTGTGTGATCGTTTTAATGTCGCTAGTAGCTGCCAATCTGGGCGATCTCATTAACGACGCATAAGCGGTTGGCGATCTCTTTACGAATTTGGCGGTCATTGCGATGTACAAAACAGCGCAATTTTTTAGCGATCTCGTTGAACGTTCTTGTTTAGTGTGGCATAGTTACCCTGCAGCTGCTGCCTTATAAGAGGCACTTGGGGCTCGCACACCCTTTTCATTATCAAGGTTGTGGGGAGTCTGCTACTTTAACCCCTTCTTAGGCGGTTAACTCTTAATGGGGGACAGCTGGGGTATCTCTCTCTTTAAGAGCTTTAACCCTTCAGCGTTCATTTTTTTCTTTAAGAAACACACTGTTCTAGTTACTGACAGGTTTAACCTGCCATATACTGTGCAAGGACATGTCAAATGCGGACCGTCTCCCAGATCCGCTACAGGATCAGTCTCGCGTATCTGACACGCAGACCTCGACGGCGTCATGCGCAGCGGTCGGAGGTTCCAGTGGTGTCAAAATGGAGGCCCTCACTAGTTTCTATTGATGGCCGGTCTGACCTTCTAGGTTATTGGGTGTCAGCTAGATCCTCTCAAGGAAGCGACACAAGCCGGTGCCTTCCTTCCCGCGTAACGAAGATGTCCAATTCGGACAAGGAGGATCGGCAGGGACACTCTGCCTCTCTTTTGGGCCGTACAGAGGCTTTTATTGAAGCCATGAGGGCGTTAGTTACCGGAGGAGGTAACTAGACGTCCTGGTAAGTCGGCCCAGATGTTTCAGGAGTCGCATAGGTCGCGATCAGCTTTACAACGTTTTCAGGCACTGTATCCGTGTTCTACGGAGTTGATTGATATTGGATCCCTTCTCCTGAAGTGGATGTCCCTTTATCCCAGCTTAGCAAATCTTCCTGTTAAAGGGAAGGCGAGTCTGCAGGACCCGCTGGACAGAAAAACGGAGATGGCAGCAATATCCATCTGCGAGGCCGCAGGTCATGGATTCAGTACTAAGGATCCATGTGTGCTTGTAAAGCTTCCCTGAGCCGGTTGGACCATCTACGGACGGCGTGGCAAGATGGATCCCCTCTATCGAGGTAGATGGGCTTTTCAAGTTGTTGGAGGATACTGCGTCACTGCTATCCAGGGTGCAATCCTCGGCAGTCACAGTCAGAAGAGCACTGTGGCTTAGACAGTGGACTGGGGACGCGGTTTCCAAGCAGGGTATGCTATCTTTAGCTTACAAGGTGGTCAGCCTTTGGATCTGACCTCACGGAGCTGATAGGCAAGGCAAAAGAAACAGCTTTACCGCAGCGCAGAGCTGTGACTTCTGCGTCTGGCAGGACTAGTGCCGGTAGTTGTCGGCGGTCCTTTCGGTCCAGGGGATGATTCGGTCAGCCCTCTGGGGGTTCGGGTTGTCCCTCTTCTTCTTTTTTTTTTTTAAAAAAAAAAATCTCAAATTTCGCACTCAGAATGTCACGGCGGACTTACTCAGTCGCAAAAAGATGGATCCGGAGAATGGAGTCTTCATCCGGAAATTTTTGCACTGCTGTGCTCCCGTTGGGGAACTCCCCAAGTGGATTTGATGGCATCCAGGTTCAATGCCAAGTTACCGACTTTCATGTCCAGGTACAAGGACCCGAAGGCTGTGACGGTGGATGCTCTGGTGGCTCCGTTGGACCAATTCGAGCTAATCTATGTGTTCCGCCGATACCCTTACTTCCTCTGGGGTTGCGTCGGATCAGACTGGAGAGAATCCCGGCTATGTTGATAGTCCCAGATTGGCCAAGGAGGACGTGGTTCTCGACACTGGTGTCGCTTCTGGCAGCGCCTCCTTTTCCACTTTCTCTTCGCCGGACCTGTTGACCCAAGGGCCCGTTTGTCATCCGGACCTGAAGTCTCTGCGTTTGACGGCGTGGCTCTTGAGACCGAAATATTGACCGTCAAGGTTTTTCAGCCAAAGTCATTGTCCCTTTGCGGGCTGCCAGAGGTCCGGCTACTACTAGGATTTATCACAAGTCTTGGGAAGCCTTCTTTTTGTGGTGTTCGGGTTCTTCAAGGAACCCGAGGATTCTTTCCATTCCCAATTTGTTGGCCTTTTGCAGTACGGGCTGGACAAGGGTTTGGCAGTTAGCACTCTGAAGGGTCAGGTTTCTACCCTGTCTTTGCTTTTCAGAAGGCTATCGCCTCGCGTAGGGACGTACGTTCCTTTTTTCGCGGAGTAACCTGTCAGTTTCCGCCGCGGAAGGCGCCTGTGTCTCCTTGGCGGCTCAATCTTGTCTTGGAGGCTCTTCAACACGGGCCTTTGAGCCTATGGACTCCGTTAACCTTTCGTTGCTCTCTTGGAAGGGTGACTTCCTAGTGGCGGTCACCTCCTTGAGAAGGGTTTCTGAGTTGGCGGCTCTTTCTTGCTCGCCTCCTTTTCTGGAGTTTCACCCAGATCGCGTAGTACTTCGCACACGGGGTGACTTCCTACCTAAGGTGGTGTCACAATTTCTATTTGTCTTTTACCCAAGGTTTTCGGAAGTCGGACTCTGTTTTTGATTCCAGCAGGTCGTCGGCGTGGTCATCGAGCTTCCAAGGACTCTATAGCTCGTTGGATCCGGTCGGCCATTTTAGAGGCTTACCGACTTAAGGGCGAACCTTGCCTGATTAAGATTCGAGCTCACTCCACGAGGGCTGTGGGTTCATCGTGGGCCTTTCATCGAGGGGCCTCGGCAGCTCAGCTCTGCCGGGCTGCGACCTGGCGCTCCGTCCATACCTTTACAAAATTTTATAAGGTGGACGTTAGTGCTTCCGCTGATGCAGCCTTAGGACGTAGGGTCCTGCAGGTGGCTGTAGTTGTAAAGTTCTCGTTAACTTGTGTTTAGCGCTAGTTGCGCATTTACTTAGGTTGTTGGGTTCTGCCATTTTCTGTTTTTTTTCCCACCCTTAATTTTTGGACTGCTTTGGGACGTCCCACTAGTAATGACTAGTGTCTCCTTTCCTTCCGTTCTGCTGCTGAAAGACGGATTTTGGTAAGAACTTACCTGTAAAATCCTTTTCAGCGAAGGAAGGAAAGGAGACACAGCTCCCTCCCATGGCAGAAGTGTGTTGTTGTATTTGCAGATGCGGCGTGACCCTTCTCTGATAGCGATTATCTGGGCTGAGGTCGACGCGCTAAGGCTCTGTTCCAGCATCGCCAGCTCATCGCAGTGGTCAGGTCCAGTGAGTAGTACCTGGAACTGTGTGGTTTTTTCCTGTTGCATGCATAACCTGTATTGTCTTTTCTCTGAAGTCCTTCAGAAGGGGTTATGTTGCTCCGCTGGTGATATTTGCTCTTCCTTAGCTTGTGTACGACTGGAGAGCTGAGTAGGAGGAGCCCGAGCTGGAGGGGCCGGTCAACACTCTTTTTAATCTGAGGTGTCTATCTCATCTGGGCTCTGCCTACCCACTAGTAATGACTAGTGTCTCCTTTCCTTCCTTCGCTGAAAAGGATTTTACAGGTAAGTTCTTACCAAAATCCGTCTTTTGTTCATTCTAACCTCTCAAAAATCGAAATAAAAAGCGATCAAAAAACGTCACGTGCTCAAAAATGGTACCAATAAAAACGTCAATTCGTACCACAAAAAATAAGACCTCACATGACTCTGTGGGCCGAAATATGCAAAAATTATAGCTCTCAAAAAGTGGCGATGCAAAAAACTATTTTTTGCAATAAAAAGCGTCTTTTAGCGTAACAGCTGCCAATCATAAAAACCCGCTATAAATAGTAAATCAAACCCCCCTTTATCACCCCCTTAGTTAGGGAAAAATAATAAAATAAAAAAAATGTATTTATTTCCATTTTCCCATTAGGGTTATAGTTGGCGCTAAAGTTAGGGTTAGGGGTGTGTTAGGGTTAGGTTCGTGGTTAGGGTTGGGACTAGGGTTAGGGGTGTGTTGGGGTTAGGGTTGGAGTTAGAATTGGGGGGTTTCCGCTGTTTAGGCACATCAGGGGCTCTCCAAATGTGACGTGGCGTCTGATCTCAATTCCAGCCAATTCTGCGTTGAAAAAGTCAAACTGTGCTCCTTCAATTCTGAGCTCTGACATGTGCCCAAACAGTAGTTTACCCCCACATATGGGGTATCAGCGTACTCTGGACCCCAAGAGTTATTGTACAATTTGTCCTATTTCTTCTGTTACCCTTGGGAAAATAAACTGGGGGCGAAAATATTTTTGTAAAAAAAAAAAATGATTTTTTTATTTTTACGGCTGTACATTATAAACTTCTGTGAAGCACTTCGGGGTTCAAAGTGCTCACCACACATCTAGATAAGTTCCTTGTGGGGTCTATTTGCCAAAATGGGGTCACTTGTGGGGGGTTTCCACTGTTTAGGTGCATCAGGGGGCTCTCCAAATGCGACATGACGCCCCCAGACCATTCCATCAAAGTCTGCAATCCAAAACGTCACTACTTCCCTTACGAGCCCCGACGTGTGCCCATACAGTAGTTTTCTCCCACATATTGGGTATCAGCATACTCCGGACAAATTGGACAACAACTTTTGGGGTCCAATTTCTCCTGTTACCCTTGTGAAAATAAAATATTGGGGGCAAAAAAATCATTTTTGTAAAAAAAAAAAAAAAAAGATTCTTTTATTTTACGGCTGTACGTTATAAACTTTAGTGAAACACCTGGGGGTTCAAAGTTCTCACCACACATCTAGATAAGTTCCTTGAGGGGTCAAGTTTCCAAAATGGTGTCATTTGTGGGGGTTTCCACTGTTTAAGCAGATCAGGAGCTCTCCAAACACGACATGGCGTCCAGCCAATTCTGCGTTGAAAAAGTCAAACGGCGCTCCTTCCCTTCCAAACTCTGCCATGCACCCAAACAGTGGTTTACTCCCACATATGGGGTATCAGCGCACTCAGGACAAATTTCACAATAACTTTTGGAGCCTTGTTACCCTTGGGAAAATAAAAATTGGGGTGAAAAGATCATTTTTGTGGAAAAAATATTATTTTTTAATTTTACGGCTCTACGTTATAAACTTGTGTGAAGCACTTGGGGGTTCAAATTGCTCACCAAAGATCTAGATAAGTTCCTTAGGGGGTCTAGTTTCCCAAATGTGGTCATTTGTGGGGGGTTTCCACTGTTTAGGCACATCAGGGGCTCTCCAAATGCAACATGGCGTCCAACCTCAATTCCAGCCAATTTTGGTTGGAAATGGTCAAATGGTGCTCCTTCCATTCCGAGCTCTGCCGTGCGCCCAAACAGTGGTTCCCCCCCCCACATATGGGGTATCAGGACAAATTGGACAACCACTTTTGTGGTCCAATTTCTCCTGTTACCCTTGGGAAAATAAAAAATTAGTGACTAAAAGATAATTTTTGTGGGAAAAAAATAGGATTTTTTATTTTCATGCCTGGGCATTATAAACTTGTGTGAAGCACTTGGGGGTTCAAAGTGCTCACCAAAGATCTAGATAAGTTCCTTAGGGGGTCTAGTTTCCAAAATGGGGTCACTTGTGGGGGGTTTCCACTGTTTAGGCTCATCTGGGGCACTGCAAACGGAACATGACCCCCATTAACGTCTGCATTCCAAAACGTTACTACTTCCTTTCCAAGCCCTGCTGTGCACCCAAACCGTTCCCCCCCCCCCCCCCCCACATATGGGGTATCAGCGTACTCAGGACAAATTGGACAACAACTTTTGGGGTCCAATTTCCTTGGGAAAATTCAAAAATTTGGGACTAAAAAATCATTTTGTGGAATTTTTTTTTTTTTTCCACACCCAGGCATTATAAACTTTTGTGAAACACTTGGGGGTTCAAAGTGCTCACAACAGATCTAGATAAGTACCTTAGGGGGGTCTAGTTTCCAAAATGGTGTCACTTGTGGGGGGTTTCCACTGTTTAGGCACATCAGAGGTTCTCCAAACGCGACATGGCGTCCAATCTCAATTCCAGCCAATTTTAGTTTGAAAAAGTCAAACTGCGCTCCTTTCCTTACGAGCTCTGCCATGTGCCCAAACAGTGGTTTTCCCCCACATATTGGGTATTGGCGTACTTAGGAGAAATTGCACAACAACCTTATCTGTCCATTTTCTCCTTTTACCCTTGTGAAAATAAAAAAAAAGTTTGTAAAAGATCATTTTTGTGGCTAAAAAGTTAAATATTCATTGTTTCCTTCCACGTTGCTTCTGCTCCTGTGAAGCACCTGAAGGGTTAATAAACTTCTTGAATGTGGCTTTGAGTACCTTGAGGGGTGCAGTTTTTAGAATGGTGTCACTTTTGGGTATTTATAGACCCCTCAAAGTGACTTCAAATATGAGCTGGTCCCTAAAAAAAAAATGGCTTTGTAAATTTTGTTGTAAAAATGAGATCGCTGGTCAACTTTTAACCCTTATAACTTCCTAACAAAAAAAAAATTTTGGTTCCAAAATTGTGCTGATGTAAAGTAGACATGTGGGAAATGTTATTTCTTAACTATTTTGTGTGAATTTTTATTCTCTTGAAACAGAAAAATATATCAAAGTTTGAAATTTGAAAATTTTAAAAATTTTCGCCATATTTGCGTTTTTTTCAAAAATAAACGCAAGTTATATAGAAGAAATTTTACTTCTAACGTGAAGTACAATATGTCATGAGAAAACAGTCTCAGAATCGCGAAGATCCGTTGAAGCGTTCCAGAGTTATAACCTCATAAAGAGACAGTGGTCAGAATTGTAAAAATTGGCCCGGTCATTAACGTGCAAACCACCTTTGGGGGTGAAGGGGTTAAAACAAAGTTTGAAAATTAAACACCAGAAAGATCCTATTTGTGATGGGATCAGATAATAAGAGCAGGTGAAACTAGATGAAAATAATTGCTTTTATTTATCAAAATTCAAGATGTATAATGAATACATTAACTTTATCAAAAAGGTGCAGGATAAAAGAGGAACAATACAAGCTTCCTTGAATAATAAATCTAGCTGCATGGTGAGGTCTCAACAATCGCCACATGTACAAAGTAGCCATATAAAACATAGTTGCTTATCTATAACTAGATGGTGGCCCGATTCTAATGCATCGGGTATTCTAGAATATGTATGCGGCCGACCGTGCGCGCCTAAGCAGTGAAGCAGTGTTTAAATGGGTTGTGCACTACTTTAAATTAACGTTACTATGTATCTCTCCAGGGCACCGAATGAATTTTGTTATGTCGTCACGTTGTGAATAGTGCTTGTGACAACATCGCAGACGACACACAGCTAGCACGTAATTTTCCCGGCTGTTTTCCGCTGACATGACGACTGTTTGCTGCTGCAGCCAGGGGTATTTTGTTTCGTGTACCACAGTGAATGATGGCTTGGGGGCGGGTTTGTCTGTAGATTTGTTCCTTTCAGCTGCAGATGAAGGAAGAGAGCCACAGTATTCATTACTGATGGGTAGGCGGAGCCCCAGATCAGGATGTTACCTCAGATCAAAAGAGTGATGACTGGCTGGCCCCTCCAGCTCGGGCTCCTCCTACTCAGCTCCAGTCTAAGATTTGAGGTCCAGAGGATGGTCGCTGCTAATGCAGCTCCTCAGAAGATTTTATTATTTTAATATTCGGACAGGAGACTTGGATCACTAGTTGGTCTAGAGGTCTCAGGGGTATCAGCGCTGCTGTACCCCAACCTCTCCCTTGGCGGATCTGTATTTACTCAAAGTCCCTGCAGAATCCTTGCCGGCCCTGGGGGATGAGGAGAGCTTCTCTGGCGGGAACGCAAACCACACGTGCGGTCACTGCGTTCTTCGCCCTGGGGGGAAGCATGGGCACTGCGCCAGAAACCCCTGAGGGTCCCTGTGGCGCCTTGGCTGGTGAGTACTCCACACAAATTTTAATAATAATTATGTGTGAGTGCTTTAGCGTCTGAATGAGCAGCGCTATTACTAATGTCAGTATGCTTCAGCGCTGCTGTGACAGCGTTACTACATGTATGTCAGTATGCTTCAGCACTGCTGTGACAGCGCTACTACATGTAATGTCAGTATGCTTCAGCGCTGCTGTGACAGCGCTACTACATGTAATGTCAGTATGCTTCAGCGCTGCTGTGACAGCGCTACTACATGTAATGTCAGTATGCTTCAGCGCTGCTGTGACAGCGCTGTTACAAGAAGATGTGGTGATTTTTTGTCCGCAGGCAGATAGCTGCAGGACAGAGAGGGAGCAGGAGCGGGGAGAGTTCGCGCTCATTATTTGAGCTAGCAGGGGGCGTGGCCTATCCCGGTCTTTTGAGCAGGAAGACGCGCGCTCTGGCTTTTCTCCTGCGACCCCCTCACTGTGGCGGCCATTACTCAGGCTCCTGGGCTCCTCGGACCGCTCCTCTCCTCATATAGACACCACGGCCAGCTGGGTGAGTGCGGATTCCTCACCCCGCAGCGCAGCGATCGCTAGCCTGCAGCTGCAGTCTCATCAGACATAAAAATTGGCTGGGGCTCACAAATATATATATATTTTGGTGAGTTTGCAATATTAACCCCTTTGAGGGTTATTTCTACCAGCTAAATTTGCTGACTGAATACCGCTGGGGTAACTCTGCTTGGTGGAGCGTTAACCCTTCAGCGTTTGAAAAAAAAAAAAAAAACCGCATAGTTTTTTGCTGGTATTACCGCTTTGACCTGCTCATACAGGTGAGACATGTCTGAACAGAGTTCAGATGCCGCGGATCACGTCCCAGTGCCATTGCGGCAATCAGATACGCAGACCTCCACAGCGTCTAGCGCTGCGGTCGACAGCGGTGGAAAATTGGATGATATCGCTCGATCGATTAATAACTTATCTGACCTTTTAGGTCAATATGTGTCTGCTAATTCCTCTCAGAGGAAGCTACGCAGGCCGTTACCGGCCTCTACACGGAGCGAGTCAGATGTATCTGATATTGGGCAGAGTTCCCCTTTAAATTCGGATGGAGAAATATCCGATTCAGATGCGGACGAGCCGCAGGGGCGTTCCTCTATGACGAAGCGTACGGAGGCATTAATTGAAGCCATGAGAGATATACTACAGTTACCGGAGGAGGTAACTAGTCGTCCTGGTAAATCAGCACGCATTTTCCAGGAGTCCCGTGCTTCGCGCACAACATTGCCAGCTCTGGATGAGCTTAATGGTGTAATAGAGGAGGAACGTCTATGTCCAGATAAGCGTTTTCATGGAACGCATTTCTTTGATACACTTTATCCTTGCTCTACGGAGTTAAAGGCTAATTGGACTTCTGCTCCTGAAGTGGATGTGTCTTTGTCTCAGCTTAGTAAATCCTCTCTACTCCCTATTAAGGGAAAAGCGAGCTTACAGGAGCCTTTGGATAGAAAGGCAGAATTGGCGGCAAAAGCAAGCTATGAGGCTGCGGGTCATGGATTTCGAGCAGTGCTAGGATCCATGTGTGCTGCTAGAGCTTCTCTAAGCTGGTTGGCACGTCTGAAGACGGAGTTGCAAAATGAATCTCCGTTATCTGAGATACGGGAAACTTGTGAATGGTTAGAAACGGCAGCCTGTTATATCTTTGATGCCGGTCTGGATACGGCATCTCTGCTGGCCAAAGCGCAAGCTTCAGCGGTCACAGTCAGAAGAGCTTTATGGCTCAGACAGTGGGCCGGGGACGCAGTTTCCAAACAAGGGTTGTTGGCCTTACCTTACAAGGGTGGCCATCTTTTTGGATCCGACCTCACAGAGCTGATTTCCAAGGCTAAGGCGAAGGAATCAGCATTACCACAGCGAAGGGCCATGGCCTCGGTGTCCAGTAAGCCTGGTGTTTATAGTGGTCGGCGGTCCTTTCGGGGCCGAGGACGATCTAGTCACTCCTCGTGGGGATCGGGTCGTCCTTCTTTCTCAGGAAAGAAATCCTCTCAGAAAACTCGTACTCCCTGGAAGCAGAGTTTCCGCCAGAACAAGCGGGAACTTGACAAGAAACCCGCAAAGTCGGATTGACGCCAGGGGTCCACTCGAGGATTCTCGAGTGGGGGGTCGCCTGCTTCTTTTCAAGGAGACTTGGATGGCTCGCGTTCCAGATTCCTGGGTAACGCGGATAGTGTCGGCAGGCTATTTCATAGAGTTTGCTTCTCAACCCCCAAATGTTTTTTGTCAATCTCGCGTTCCGTCGGAACCCGAGCTTGTTGTCGCTCTACAGCGAGAGGTCGAATCGCTACTACAAAAGGGTGTAGTGATACCGGTTCCGTCAGAGGACCGAGGGAAAGGTTTTTATTCCAACCTTTTTATAGTTCCCAAAAAGGAGAACAAATTTCGCCCGATTCTGGATCTCAAGCGATTAAACCGGCATGTCCATGCCCGGAAATTTCGCATGGAGTCGCTTCGTTCCGTTGTGGCAGCTCTGTCACAGAACGATTTTCTGGTGTCAATCGACATTCGCGACGCCTATTTGCATATTCCCATCGGAAAGGCTCATCAGCGCTTTCTTCGATTTGCCATAGGTCAGAATCATTACCAGTTCGTGGCTCTGCCGTTCGGCTTAGCCTCAGCGCCAAGGGTCTTTACAAAATTCTGGCGCCCCTCATGGCACTCTTTCGAAGACAGGGGATTACGATTCTCCCTTATCTGGACGATCTTTTGATCGTGGCTTCCTCGGAGGAGGAGGCGTTGACGGCTCGGGATTTGTCTCTTCAGTTTCTGAAAGACTTCGGTTGGCTGGTCAATTGGGAGAAGTCGTCCCTGGAACCATCGAGGACAATTCTCTTTTTGGGAATGCATCTCGACACGTTTCGGTCGGTAGTTTCCCTACCACCAGACAAACAGTCATGTCTTCTTCGACATGTACAGATTATGACATCCTCAACGGCAATGTCCCTACGGAAGTGTATGCGTCTTCTGGGACTGATGGTGGCGTCCATGGAGGCAATTCCTTTTGCCCAGTTCCACTCCAGGACTCTTCAAAGGTTCATCTTGAGTCGATGGAATCAGTCGCAATCGCTGGATTGCAGTGTCACCATTTCTCGCGCGGTGCGGGATTCTCTAGAATGGTGGTTACGTCCAGGGGCATTCTCCCTGGGGAAGTCTTTCCTCCCTCTGAAGTGGTCAGTCATAACCACCGATGCCAGCCTGACGGGCTGGGGGGGTGTTTGGAACAATCTCTGGATTCAGGGGGTATGGTCACCGGAAGAGTCTGTGCTTCCGATCAACATCCTGGAATTGAGGGCGATTTTCCTTTGCCTCCAACATTGGACGGTCCCTTTGAGCGGTCTGCCAGTCCGTGTGCAGACAGACAATGCGACGGCTGTCGCGTATATCAATCACCAAGGTGGGACAAGGAGTTCCAGACTCATGGTAGAGGTGTCCCGAATTCTGATTTGGGCAGAGGCCAATGTACCAGCCATTTCGGCGATTCACATTCCAGGGGTTCAGAATATTACAGCGGACTTTCTCAGTCGCAGAAGGATGGATCCCGGGGAATGGAGCCTCCACCCGGAAGTCTTTGCACTACTGTGCTCTCGCTGGGGAACCCCCCAAGTGGATTTGATGGCATCCAGGTCCAATGCCAAGTTACCGACATTCATGTCCAGGTACAAGGACCCGAAGGCGGTGGCGGTGGATGCTCTAGTGGCTCAGTGGGATCAGTTCGAGCTGATCTATGTATTCCCGCCGATATCCTTACTTCCTCTAGTGCTGCGTCGGATCAGACTAGAGAGAATTCCAGCTATTCTGATAGCTCCAGACTGGCCAAGAAGGGTGTGGTTCTCGACAATAATGTCGCTGTTGGCGGCACCTCCGTTTCCACTCCCTCTTCAACCGGACTTGTTGACTCAGGGGCCCGTTTGTCATCCGGACTTGATGTCCCTGCGTTTGACGGCGTGGCTCTTGAGACCGAAATCTTGACCCGTAGAGGTTTTTCAGCCGAGGTCATTGCTACCCTTCGTGCTGCAAGATGTCTGGCTACTTCTAGGATTTACCACAAAATTTGGGAAACCTTCTTTTCGTGGTGTTTGGGGTCTTCTCGGAACCCGAGAAAATTTTCCATTCCCAACCTGTTGGCTTTTCTGCAGCATGGGCTAGACAAGGGTTTGGCAGTTAGCACTCTGAAAGGTCAGATTTCTGCTCTGTCCTTATTGTTCCGGAGAACCATTGCTTCGAATAGAGACGTGCTCTCCTTTTTCCGAGGTATCTCTCGTAAGTTTCCGCCGCGGAAGGCACCCGTGTCTCCTTGGCGGCTCAACCTTGTTTTGGAGGCTCTTCAGCATAAACCTTTTGAACCTATGGTTTCTGCTAGCTTTTCTTTACTTTCTTGGAAGGTGGCTTTCCTTGTTGCAGTCACTTCCTTGAGGAGAGTTTCTGAATTGGCAGCTCTTTCTTGTTCGCCTCCTTTTCTGGAGTTTTTTCCGGATCGTGTAGTGCTTCGCACTCGGGGTGATTTTTTGCCTAAAGTGGTGTCACAATTTCATGTTAACCAGGATATTGTGTTGCCTTCACTCTGTCCGGATCCGAAGAATACGAAAGAGCGAGATTTACACACATTGGATTTAGTGCGGGCCTTGAAGTTTTATCTATCTATTACTCAAGGTTTTCGTAAGACGGACTCCTTGTTTGTGGTTCCGGCAGGTCGTCGGCGTGGTCAACGAGCTTCCAAGGGTTCTATAGCTCGTTGGATCTGGTCAGCTATTTTGGAAGCTTACCGTCTTCGGGGTGAATCTTGCCCGATTAAGATTCGAGCCCATTCCACGAGAGCTGTGGCTTCATCGTGGGCTTTTCATCAAGGTGCTTCGGCAGTGCAGCTTTGCCGAGCGGCGACTTGGCGCTCTGTCCACACGTTTACAAGGTTTTATAAAGTGGACGTCAGTGCTTCCGCTGATGCAGCCCTCGGACGTAGGGTCCTGCAGGCAGCTGTAGTTTAAAGTTCTGGATGAACTTGTGTTTAGCGCTGGTTGCGCTTTGTTGTTAAGGTTGTTGGGTTTCTGCCTTTTGTTGGTTTTTCCCACCCTTATTTTTGAACTGCTTTGGGACGTCCCATCAGTAATGAATACTGTGGCTCTCTTCCTTCCATCTGCAGCTGAAACACGGATTTTGGTAAGAACTTACCTGTAAAATCCTTTTCAGCGAAGGAAGGAAGAGAGACACAGCACCCTCCCAAGGCAGAAGTGTGTTGATGTTTTCAGATGCAGCGCGACCCTTATCTGATAGTGATTATCTGGGCTGAGGTCAGCGTGCTAAGGCTCTGTTCCAGCATCGCCAGCTCATCGCAGTAGTCAGGTTCCGTGAGTAGTACCTGGAACTCTGTGGTTTTTGGCTTTCTTTGCATGCATAACCTGTATCCTTGTGTTTTTTCTCTGAAGTTCCTTCAGAAGGGGTTATGTTGCTCCGCTGGTGATCTTGGCTCTTTTCCTAAAAGCTTTGGTACGACTGGAGCTGAGTAGGAGGAGCCCGAGCTGGAGGGGCCAGCCAGTCATCACTCTTTTGATCTGAGGTAACATCCTGATCTGGGGCTCCGCCTACCCATCAGTAATGAATACTGTGTCTCTCTTCCTTCCTTCGCTGAAAAGGATTTTACAGGTAAGTCTTTACCAAAATCCGTGTTTTAAAAAAATGGTCAATTTGGCAGACTTCAAAAGTGAATTGTAGCCTACAATAAAAAAAAATAGGCGTATACACACTCTTTTATTTTTACTTAACGTTAATCTTCTGTGAAATATTTCCTTAACATAAATTTAAATTGTATACTCCAGAACTAGTGCTAGAAATTTTTCTTTTCATAGACTTTAACCATCCCAGTAAAACGTCTGTTAAAATAGGTTGTAATTGCCAGACTTACCACTAGTGCTAGGGTCCTGGTGCATAAGAAGCTGTGGGGGTTCATTGACATTAGTTGTATCACTATCAACATCTTCATTTCCCTTCTGGTTGCAGTTTTCATAATGTGATTTCAAACGGCAAACAAGTCCTTGGATATCCTTTTGACAGTATTTGCACTTTGCTCTCCCACCTTTCTTTCCAAGCTCTGCTGGCATCTCAACAAAATGAACCCAAATAGGGTCTCTCTTACGACCTGCCATGGCTCACGCAGATCACTTCTGAAGTTTGATTGTTACTACAGCCAAGTACTGCTGACTGACTATCCAACAAGTTTAGGCATGTCAACTGAATGGAAAAAGAAACTGAAACCAAGCTACAGAAAGTGAAACCAAGCTAGAAGTGTGGAGTTAATTGAACAATGATTGAAAGTTTTAGATTTTAATCGTGATTTATATTAAAAAAATCTTTTGATTTAAATCATGATTAAAATCACGATTTAAATCGATCTGATTTAAATAGAAAAAAATCATTTGATTTAAATCATGATTTAAATCGTTGATTTAAATCGGCGTGATTTAAATCAATCCACCCTGGTTCCTCCTGTTCCGTTTCTTCCTCGGCACCAGATTTGGGAGTTTTACGTTGAACTTGGGAGGAGGTATTTCTAAGATGCCGTGTACCCTCGGAGGGGTCGAGTCTTGCAAACTCTAAGTTTCAGCTGCAGAGGGAAGGAAGAGAGCCACAGTATTCATTACTGATGGGTAGGTGGAGCCCAGATAGGATTGACACCTCAGATTAAAAAGAGTGTTGACCGGCCCCTCCAGCACGGGCTCCTCCTACTCAGCTTTCTTCAGTCTAAAATTTGAGGTCCCAGAGGATGGTCGCTGCTGGAAGCAGCTCCTCAGAAGATTTTATTATTTTCTATCGGACAAGAGACTTGGATCACCTAATGTGGTCTAGAGGTCTCAGGGGTCTCAGCGCTGCTGGACCCCAACCTCTCCCTTGGCGGATCTGTATTACCCTATATGGTGGTCCCTGCAGAACCCTGCCGGCCCGGGGGGATGAGGATGGCTTCCCTGGCGGGGACGCAAACCGCGCTGCAGGGGTCACTGCGATCCCTGCCCTGGGGGGAAGCATGGGCACGTGCCAGAAACCCCTGGGGGTCCCTGTGGCGCTTTCGGCTGGTGAGTACTCCACATTTTTATTGATTGTGTGAGTGTTTTCAGCGACTGCTGCGGCAGTCGCTGTTATAATATACATGCCGGTGACTGTGTTTTTTTTGTCCGCAGGTGGATGCCTGCAGGACATGGAGAGCGGGAGAGAGGACTACGCGCTTTTTTTATTTGAATTTCGCGCCGCTCTGAGCGCGCGCGCTTTACTGCAGCCTCCATTTCCGGCTCCTCTACATGGAGCACACGGAGGCAGAGCGCGACGGCCATTGCTGATCAGATGCAGGCTGAAAGATCCCCGGATCGTTCCCCTCCCCTCCCGGCAAGAACCGTGACCAGCTGGGTGAGTCGCTTCTAGCCCGCGGGCAGAAGCTTAACCCCTTCACCTCCACAGCGCGGGCGCCATCTGGGGCACTACTGAGTGACAGATTGAGCTGTCCTGCGGCTGTTATCGCATAAGGGGCTCGCACACTCTTTCAATATTAATAAAGAGGTTGTGGGGAGTCTGCGACGTTAATACTGCCACTATACGTTCCCGCTAACGATCCTGATAACGACGCATACTAATGCGATAGTTTGTGTGATTATTTTCAATGTCGCTAGTAACTGCCAATCTGGGCGATCTCATTAGCATCGCATAAGCGGTTAGCGATCCCCTTAATGACTTTGGCGGTCTTTGCGTTATACAAAACAGCGCAATTTTTTAGCGATCTTGTGGAACGTTTTCTGTATAGTGTGGCATAGCTGTCCTGCAGCTGCGACCTTATAAGAGGCGCTTGAGATTCGCACACCCTTTTCATTATCAAGGTTGTGGGGAGTCTGCTACTTTAACCCCTTCTTAGGCGGTTAACTCTTAATGGGGGACGGCTGGGGTAGCTCTCTTTTAGAGCTTTAACCCTTCAGCGTTTGTTTTTTCTTTAAGAAACACTGTTCTGGTTACTGACAGGTTTAAACTGCCATATACTGTGCAAGAGCATGTCAGAGACCGTCTCCCAGATTCGCTACGGATCAGCCTCGCGTATCTGACACGCAGACCTCGACTCATGCACGGCGGTCGGAGGTTCCAGTGGTGTCAAAATGGAGGCCTTCGCTAGTTTCTGTTGATGGCCTGTCTGACCTTTTTAGGTTATGGAGTGTCAGCTAGATCCTCTCAAGGATGCGACACAAATCGGTGCCTTCCTTCTCGCTTAGCGAAGAAGTCCGATTCGGACAAGGAGGATCGGCAGGGACACTCTGCCTCTCTCATGGGCCGTACTAATATCTCTATTGGAGATGAGGGCGTTACAGTTACCGGAGGAGGTAACTAGACGTCCTGGTAAGTCGGCCCGGATTTTTCAGGAGTCGCATGGGTCGCGACGGATTTACAAACTGTATCCGTTTTTCTACGGAGTTGTTTGTTAATTGGATCCCTTCTCCTGAAGTGAATGTTCCTTTATCCCAGCTTAGCAAATCTTCCTGGTAAAGGGAAGGCGAGTCTGCAGGACACGCTGGACAGAAAAACGGAGATGGCAACAATCCATCTCCAAGGCCGTGGATCATGATTCGGTATTAAGGATCTAGGTGTACTTGTTAAGTTCCCCTGAGCCGGTTGGACCGTCTAAGGACGGCGTGGCAAGATGGATCCCCTCTATCGAGGTAGATGGCCTTTTCAAGTTGAAGGATAATGCGTCACTGCTATCCCGGGCGCAATCCTCGGCAGTCACAGTCAGAAGTGCACTGTGACTTGGACGGTGGAACGCGGTTTTCCAAGCAGGGTTTTCTATCTTTAGCTTACAAAGTGGTCAGCTATTTGAATCTGACCTCACGGAGATGATTGCCAAGGCAAAGGCAAAAGAAACAGCTTTTACCACAGCGCAGAGCTATGACTTCTGTGTCTGGCAGGACTAGTGCCGATAGTTGTCGGCGGTCCTTTCAGTTCAAGGGATGATCCGGCCAACCCTCTGGGGGTTTGGGTCATCTCTCTTTTTTTTTAAAAAAAAAAAAAAAAAAAAGGGGGAATTCTCAGAAATTCCGCATACCCTGGAAACAGAACTTCTGTTAAGACAGAAGCTGGCAAAAAATTTGCTAAGGCGGACTGACATCTGAATCTCACTCGAGCGCCCTCGAGTGGGGGGGTCGTTTACTCCAATTTAAACCGACTTGGGTTTCCCGTGTGTCGGACGCCTGGGTGACACAGGTTGTGTTGGCAGGCTACTTCATAGAGTTTCTTTCTCGACCCCCGGACAGTTTTTTTTTTTTTTTTTTTTTGCCAATCTCGCATTCCGTCAAAGCCGAACTATTTACCTCTCTACTGCGAGAGGTCGATTCCCTTCTGCAGAAGGGTGTGGTGATACCGGTTCCGCAGAGGACCGGGGAAGAGGATCTTTTATTCAACCTCTTGGTAGTCCCCTAAAAAGGACAAATTTCGCCCTATTCTGGAAAGATTGAATCGGCTTGCCCACACCCGAAAATTCCGCATGGAGTCGCTTCGCTCTGTTATGGCAGTCCTGTCGCAGAGCGACTTTTTGGTCAATCGACATTCGCGACGCTTATTTGCATGTTCCCGTCGGAAGAGCTCACCAGCGCTTCCTTCGTTTTTGCCATAGATCAACCATTACCAGGTTGTGGCTCGGCCATTCGGCTTGGCCTTAACGCCCAGAATTTTTACAACGATTCTGGCGCCTAAATCTCATGGCAATTTTTTTGAAGACGGGGACTTACGATTCGCCCCTACCTGGACGACCTTTCGATTGTGGCATCCTCAAAGGAGGAGGCAGTGACGGCTCGCAATCTATCCCTTCAGCTCCTGGAGGATTTCATGTGACTGGTCAATTGGGGGAAGTAGTCTCTGGAATCGTCGCAGACAATCCTGTTTTTGGGGATGCATTTCGACACGGTACGGGCGGTTGTGTCCCTACCTCCAGACAAGCAGGCATGTCTTTTCCGACATGTACAGATTATGAAGTCTGCGACAGCAATGTCCCTTCGGAAGGTATGCGCCTTCTGGGTTTGACCATGGAGGCACTTCCGTTTGCCCATTTTCATTCCAGAGCTCTCCAAAAGCTCATCCTGAGTCGTGGGATCGATCGCAAGTTTCACTGGATTGCAGCGTCACCATCTCTCACAGGGTGCGAGAATCCCTAGGATGGTGGTTACGTCCAGGAGCGTTATCCCTGGGAAAGTCTTTCCTCCCTCCGAAGTGGTCGGTCATAACCACCAATGTCAGCCTGACGGGCTGGGGGGGAGGTGTCTGGAACATCTTTGGATCCAGGGAGTATGGTCATCGGAAGAGTCGGTTCTACCGATCAACATCCTGGAATTGAGGGCAAAAATTTTTTTCTTTGCCTCCAACACTGGACGGTCCTTTTGAGCGGTCTGTCAGTCCGAGTGCAGACAGACAACGCGACGGCAGTCGCGTATATCAACCACCAAGGCGGGACGAGGAGTTCCAGGCTCTTGATGGAGGTGTCTCGGATCCTGATATGGGCCGAGACCAGGTTTCCAGCCATCTCTGCGATTCACATTCCAGGAGTCCAGAATACCACGGCGGACTTCCTCAGTCGCGAGAAGATGGATCCCGGAGAATGGAGTCTTCATCCGAAGATTTTTGCACTGCTGTGCTCCCGTTGGGGAACTCACCAAGTGGACTTGATGGCGTCCAGGTTCAATACCAAACTACCGACCTTCATGTCCAGGTACAAGGACCCGAAGGCTGTGGCGGTAGACGCTCTGGTGGATCCGTGGGACCATTTCGAGCTAGTCTGTGTTTCCGCCGATATCCTTACTCCCTCTGGTGCTGAGTCGGATCGGACTGGAGAGAATTCCGGCTATTTTGATAGCCCCAGATTGGCCAAGGAGGACGTGGCTCTCGACACTAGTGTCGCTTTTGGCGGCGCCGCCACTTCCTCTTCGCCCGGACCTGTTAACCCAGGGTCCCGGCCGTCATCCGGACTTGAAGTCCCTGCTTTTGAAGGCGTGGCTCTTGAGACCGAAGTATTGACCCTTAGAGGTTTTTCAGCAAAGTCATTGTCACTCTGCGAGCTGCCAGTAGTTCGGCTACTACTAGGATTTATCACAAGACTTGGGAAGTATTCTTTTCGTGGTGTTCGGGTTCTTCAAGGAACCGAGGGTTTTTTCCATTCCCAATTTGTCTACAGCATGGGCTGGACAAAGGTTTGGCAGTGAGCACCCTGAAAGGTCAGGTTTCTACTCTGTCCTTGCTGTTTCGGAGGGCTATCGCCTCCCGTAGTGACGTGCGTTCCCCTTTTTTTTTCGCGGAGTAACCCGTCAGTTTCCGCCACGGAAGGCGCCTGTGTCTCCATGGCGGCTCAACCTTGTCTTGGAGGCTCTTCAACATGGCATTTTGAGGCTATGATTTATGCTAGCCTTTCTCTACTTTCTTGGAAGGTTGTCTTCTTAGTGGTGGTAACCTCTTTGAGAAGAGTTTCTGAGTTGGTGGCTTTTCCCTGCTCGCCTCCTTTCCTGGAGTTTTGCTCTGATCAAGTAGTGCTTCGCACACGGGGCGACTTTCTACCTAAGGCGGTGTCGCATTTTCATGTTAACCAGGATATTGTGTTGCCCTCGCTTTGCCCGGGCCCGAGGAAGGCAAAGGAACGGGCCTTGCACACATTGGATTTGGTGCGGGCCTTAAAGTTCTATCTGCCTATTACTCGAGTTTTCGGAAGTCAGATTCTCTGTTTGTAATTCCTGCAGGTCGCAGGCGTGGTCAACGAGCTTCCAAGGACTCTATAGCTCGTTGGATTCGGTCGGCCATTTTGGAAGCTTACCGACTTAAAGGCAAACCTTGCCAGATTAAGGTTCGAGCTCTCTCCACGAGGGCTGTGGCTTCATCGTGGGCCTTTTGTCAAGGGGCTTCGGCAGCTCTGGTCTGCCGAGCGGCGACCTGGCGTTTCTGTCCACACATTTACAAAGTTTTATAAGGTGGACGTTAGTGCTTTCGCTGATGCGGCCTTAGGACGTAGAGTCCTGCAGGCAGCGGTAGTTTAAAGTTCTAGTTAACTTGTATTTGGCGCCTGTTTGCGCTTTTATCTAGGTTGTTGGGTTTCTGCCTTTTGTTGGGTTTTTCCCACCCTTATTTTTGAACTGCTTTGGGACGTCCCATAAGTAATGAATACTGTGGCTCTCTTCCTTCCCTCTGCAGCTGAAAGACGGATTTTGGTAAGAACTTACCTGTAAAATCCTTTTCAGCGAAGGAAGGAAGAGAGACACAGCTCCCTCCCATGGCAGAAGTGTGTTGTTGTATTTACAGATGCGGCGTGACCCTTCTCTGATAGCGTTTATCTGGGCTGAGGTCGACGCGCTACGGCTCTGTTCCAGCATTACCAGCTCATCGCAGTGGTCAGGTCCAGTGAGTAGTACCTGGAACTGTGTGATGTTTTGCCAAATGCATGCATAACCTGTACTATTGTGTTTTTCTCTGAAGTCCTTCAGAAGGGGTTATGTTGCTCCGCTGGTGATCTTGCTCTTCTTTAAGCTTGGGTACGACTGAAGAAAGCTGAGTAGGCGGAGCCTGTGCTGGAGGGGCCGGTCAACACTTTTTAATCTGAGGTGTCAATCCTATCTGGGCTCTGCCTACCCATCAGTAATGAATACTGTGTCTCTCTTCCTTCCTTCGCTGAAAAGGATTTTACAGGTAAGTTCTTACCAAAATCCGTCTTTTTCTGCCGTTCCTGACCCTTTAAATCTGCTCATGACTGATTACAATATGTCCTGGTGAAGTAGCCAAAAATGCGTGCCTCAGATAATTCCCACTTTATAGGGCACTCACAACAGTTATTAATGGGTGTTTTTAGTTCCAGCAGAGGCGGCAGATATGAGGCTGCATATATTTATAGGTACTATTCAGGAGAGTCCCTTACAATCAGGGGAGGTAGAAGTCCCACAGAGATGGCAGCAGTGGGGAGGGTATTTAGAGCCTCCCACAGTAATAACACCAGCCAGCACAGAGAGGGGTTAATAATGCGATCTGGGGGAAGGGGAACGCTCAGGGCCCAATCTTTCCAGGGCACTCACCGCGCGTCCCCTCTATCAGGCTGTCGGTATCCTCCCTTCCTGCGGTGCAGCGTTATGGGTCAGCGTCGCAGCTCTCAGCAGTAGAGCCGCGCTCCCAATATGGCCACCGCCTCGTGGAGGAGCAGGACCAGCTGCTCACTCTGGACTCCGCCGCCCACCGCAAGTATCTCATCCTCCACGGGGTGCCAGGGGGGTCCCGACATCCAGGGAATCCAAACCGCCGCCACTGGGTTACTTATAAAGGGTCCAGGTGTCAGGATTGTGCCAGTATTCTGAGGAGCTCTCACAGCAGCGTCCTCTCCTACTACATAGCCATGCCCCCCCGCTGTGAGTTTTGTCTGGCTGGTTATCAAAAGTACAGGGAAACCCAGGCTTTTATTTTTTATTTTTTAATTTACAGTGCAGGAGTCGGCTAATAAGTACACCCATCAGCCGCTATTGCTGTTACTAGCGGCAGCAGGCATCGAATGATGGGAGCTCTAGTCATCACCTGACGCCAGTGACCGGAGGTAAACATCTGATCACAGCTGAGCACTCGCTGTCTTTTGACAGCGTGGGAACCGCAGCTCTGACCAGCAGGGATGATTTCACCACCATTCAGAAGCGGTATTTGACAAGCTGTCATATGCATGACATACACCTGGTGTTGAGGCAGCTAAACCCCTTGTTAAGATTAAGATATCAAAACATGTAAATTCTTATTAGATGGAACTTTATTATTTTTTTTTTTTTTGTAGGTGCAAGTCATTCCTTGGGTGCTGGCAGACAGCAATTTTGTTCGTAGTCCATCTCAGCGTCTGGATCCCAGCAAGACGGTGTTTGTAGGGGCTTTGCATGGAATGCTGAATGCAGAAGCTCTTGCCTCCATAATGAATGATCTGTTTGGCGGGGTGGTCTATGCTGGCATTGACACGGATAAGCACAAGTACCCAATAGGTGTGTAAAGCTGTGCACTTAACTTAATTCCAATTGTCATCATCAATATTAACTAATTTCTTTCCTTATAAAATAGGTTCTGGTCGAGTGACATTTAACAACCAGCGCAGTTATTTAAAGGCTGTTAGTGCTGCATTTGTCGAGATAAAAACTGCTAAGTTTACTAAAAAGGTAAAATTTGCTTTGATTCTGTTGGTACTAATTTTTAGTGTACTGTAAAAACCTAACTATATCCCTATAAATTCAGAAGGTGTAAGTGGGTGAGAAGGTGGCTTATTATGCTTTCCTTGTATAGCAACATATTGTACAACACTTTACCTTATCAGCACTGTACCCATTGGGGCTCACAATCTAAATTCACTGTCAGTATGTCTTTGTATACGTTTCTTACCACACCGCAAACTTCTTGCAGATGTTTTGGCAGTGGTGCAGTCAGTCGCATAATGCTATTAATCTGCAGCTAGTGTTGATCTGAAAGTTAATGGTTATGGGGGTGCCCAGCTACTGTACTGAAAGTGCAGCATCCAGGAGAGAATAACTATTCCCCCAGGACAGCCAGCTTTCAGTTATGCTATACTGTGATCAAGGGCATTAAGGCTAGTTTCACACTAGCATTGCACTGACCTGTGTCAGTCAGCGCACGGCCGCCGCTAAGCTCCGGCTGTGCCTCCTCCCAATCGCTCCGCCTATGAGCGCATGACGCTGTATGCGACCTGAGTACCCTATCTTTAGCATTAAGTATGCAGGCCGCGCGCAGGTATGCGTTTGCAGGCGCATGCGTCCTTTTGACTGTGTGCCGAATGCACCAAAATGCAACACTGTGCGTTGGGCGCAGGTCCGCGCACCGTCAAAAGGACGGATGCGCCAGCAAACTCATACCTGCGTACAGCCTACGAACCCAATGCTAAAGATATGGGCGCATGACTCTGCATGCGACCTGCATACCCTAGGTGGAGCGATCGGGAGGGGGCAGAGCTTGGCGGTGGCCATGTGCTGACCGACACAGGTCAGTGCAATGCTAATGTAAAACCAGCCTAAGCATGCCATAGCATATTGGCTGACATATGACTCAGCAGTGCGTTTTATAGATCTTCCAACTTGTTAACCAGCATCGTCCAGTGGGTGCTGCTGGTCTTCCCTTTTCTCCACAATCTCTCGCCTTTACTTGATGTGGATCACGCATCCTATGTCATCCATACCACACTGTAAAACATGTGCAATTAACCCCTTCATGACTGGAGGTATTTTCGGTTTTGCATGTCTTACTTCCCTTCTTCCCAGAGAAATAACTTTATTTTTCTGTTAATATGGCTATGTGAGGGTTTGTTTGTTTTTTTTGCAGGACGAGCTGTACTTTTGAACACCATTAGTTTTACTATGTTGTGTACTAGAAAACCGGAAAATTCCAAGTGCTGTGAAACTGCAAAAGTGCAATCACACAGTAAAAAAGCAAAACAAAAACTATGTTCACTAAATGCTAAAACCGACCAGTCATTGAGTTTCTCCAGGTCATTACGAGCTCATAGCTAAAAGAGAACCTAGATATGTTTAGTGTCTAAGTAGTGAAAAAAAATTCCAAACTTTTTTTTAAAAAATGTGCCATTTTCCAATACCTGTAGTGTTTCAATTTTCCATATTGGGTTGGGTGACGGCTTATTTTTTTGCATGCCGACCTGATGTTTTTAGTGTTACAATTTTAATGCAATGTCTGACGCGGCAACCCAAAAAAACGTAATTCTGACACTTTGACTTTTTTTTTTTTTTTTCTCGCTACACTGTTTAGCGGTCAGGTTAATCTGGACAAAAGGTTTTAACTTTTTTTTTTTTTTACTTTTGGCATGCTTCAATAGTCTCATGGGAGACTAGAAGCTGCCACAACCCAATCGTCTCTACTACATAGAGGCGTTAATTAGATCGCAGCAAGCCAGCACTGACAACCATAAAGGTCTCCAGGAGACCTCTGGCTGTCATGCCAACGAACCAGTGACCCGCAATCATGTGACGCAGGTTTTCGGCCCCATGGCCGTAAGCGTGAGCTAAATGCTGCTGTCAGTCTGACAGCGGCATTTAACTAGTTAATAGCCACGGGTGGATCACGATTGCATTGCAATCCTCAGACTGGCCGTCTGCTCTCCTCACTGGAGCATGGCTATGCACCTGTCACTTGAGTAATACGGCAGTCTGACGTCAGCGGAGGAGTGGGTGGATCTTCATTTCTCCATTGCATATGCCTGACTAGAGGGCACACAACTATAAATTTACCTGGACTTACAGCAATCAAGATACAAAAATAAACTGCATATCCTGAAAGGTCTGCCCAAGCCCTATTTCAGGATTCTTTTGGGATGCTAAGCCAAAATGACCTGACCAATTCCCTTTAAAGCACAAGAATCGGCACTTTGCTCTTACATTAAGAGACTGTCTTTAGTAGGGCAGGGCAAGGTATGCCTGTGGTTCAAATGTGCAGACATGAGATTTGCAGCGTTCTGTGGATGACTTTGGATGCAACATTCACATCAATCCAAGCATAAAGATGCGATTGCAGGGATATAGGTGGTGGACAGTGCCAATTGCTATACAGCACATGAACTTTAAATTATTTTTTGATGGGCTGCAAGCTTTCCCAATGTATAAACTAAACAGTATTGCTTGCATTTAAGGCTAGGTTCGCATTGCATTACAGCAGTCCGTTTTATGGTTGCATTAAATGGACTGCACGAACACTAGTCATTTTTTGATCGTGTTTGTGCGATCACGTTGGCGCATCTGCTTGTTCTGCATTACCTGTGACAGACCCTCGAACGTGGTTGACACCGTCCGAGTGTCCGTCGCAGCATAATGGGACACCGCTAACGCAGGCCGATTTTGACATGCGTTAGCGATGCGCTAGGTTATGGCAGTCTATGGGTGTGTTAATGGATGCATTACATCACGCTAATGCTGCTTTGTAACGCATCCGCTAAAAGGACTGCCATAACACGATGTGAACCTGGCCGAATACTTGCGAACACTAAGCAGTCATGAGATGCCATTAATACTTGGTATAATAAACCTTGGTAACCGCGTTATTAACAGTGGCAAATCTAAACTTTATTTTTTTTTTTAAAAGGTTCAGATTGACCCTTACCTTGAAGATTCTGTGTGCCAGGTTTGCAATTCCCAGCCAGGTCCCTTCTTCTGCAGAGACCAGGTAGCTTCAAAATTCAGAACTGCATTGTTTGTGTCATATACAATAGGTAGAAATTATTTTGTATTGGACAGGTAATGTTTGCATCTGAACCTTTGGGTGATAGTGAGCCTTGCAGTAATCCCAATGTTGCAGTGTCTGCACATGTTAGTTCAGTGCAGAGGCACTTCTCTATTTTCAGTGCCATTTTTACAATGACTTGGTGATATTAACCAATTTGTATAAGTGAACAGGACAATTAAGCTTCCCTGGTGCTATTGGATTAAACGATAAATGCAATCATTGTACTGACTATAATGCTGATGTTAGTTTGGTGACTTGACAAACCATTGTGGTAACATGTATGCAGTGAGACACCTTAAGACTTGTCATTACTTGCACAACCCTGTATTCATTCTTAAATGGTCCTTAGACCTTATGAGGCTGGTGTATTTACTTTGAAAATCCATTTCAGAAACAACTGGAGTTTAACCACATGAGCTTTTCAATTAGTATAGTTTTTTCTATTGATTCTTAATTTAATTTAAAAGAATCTTAAATGTTAAAAAGCTAGATTCTTTAGTATTTTCTTTTTAAAGCCTAATATTGAATCTTGCGTTTAAAATGTCTAATCAAGCAATTAACATTAAATGTTTTAGGTTTGCTTCAAGTACTTCTGCCGTTCTTGCTGGCACTGGCAACACTCTATGGAGATTCTACGTCACCACCGCCCTCTAATGCGCAACCAGAAGAGTCGTGACTCCAGTTAGTGACCTGATGAACAAATTTAATTCGCAACGAATGTGCTGAAGAAGACCCTGCACCCCATGTCCCCACCGGACAGCACTAACATTCAAAATTCTTTCCAGGATTATTGTGGAAGACAGCAGATGGTGGGGGGGAAGTCACTTTATTTTGTTTGGCACTTACTGTTTGCTGTAACTTGTAACAGTTTTCTTGCACTTGTGCACAGTGAAGTTTTGCCAGGGATACTGTCTGTTTTCTAGTTCTTTGTTTTTGTTTTTTCCTTTAATGGGGAGCTTCGTTCTCCTCCCAATAGTTTTGCAGTACTCTTATTAATAAGCTACAACACTTGCTGAATGTAAGCAATGTGTGGACAGTATCTGGATTGCTTTTTGCCTTCGTATATATTTTTTTTTTTTATTACAGGCGCTTTTTTACATTCCTTGCAAATACTGTGGATTTATAAATTTCATTGAGTGGTTACCCAGTCTTTTGCTGTTGCCACACAGTGCCTTCTGATTTCTTTAATGTCCTTCTGAACCACAGGCTGTTCAGTTGGCATTTTTACTGAAACACCAATTGCAGGATCTGCTCTTAATTTAAACCAAATCATATTTCATGTTTTACCCTCTGTGGGATTTTTACCAGTTCCTTTTTACACTCTTAAGATGGTTTTTAAGTCCATATTTTTTTTTCTTTCCTGGCAGCTTTTAACATTATTGCAAGTGTTCTGTTTCTGGGAGCTGCTAGATGAAGTGAATTACCTAAAATACTTCATATGTAGAACAGAAATTGCACAAAATGACAGACTTGGGGCCTTGGCTGAAACAGATGAGTACAGTGTGTGTATATAGTTTTAAGGATGTTTGTTGCACTTTTTTAATTTGCACTTCAGGGGATGGTAGAATTTTTAATCACTACTTGTTTGGTTGGCTGGTCAGAAAAGGGCTGTAATATATTTTCTTTTGAGAATGGGGTAGAGGCAAGAGATGAGACCTTTCTCCTGGAGGGAATGTGCCCATGCTCTTAGGTTAAGTATTTTGTTATAGGAAGCAGCTGACTTGTGCAAATTGTTGCAAGCCTTTCAAATTTGTGTCCATGTTTGTTTTTTATTTCTGTACCCCACCCCCTCTGTTTGGAAGCTCTGTGCCAAAGATCCATCATCTGTAACCCTCCCCTCTTTCCAGTACATGCTGAGCTAAATCTGCACTAGCTGCCCTAAGTGGGCATTTCTGTGAAGCTGCGTGTGTAAAGTCTCTACCTCATTGTAGTTATGCAAGCAGAAAATGCACTTAACCTACAGATGTGGTGTCGTTTTCTTTTTGTTTGGCACATAATAAACACGTTGAAGCAGTGATTAGGTTTTATATTTTTTCTCATTTGATCAGAAATGAGGTATCCTCTCTGTATATTATGTGCACACACCATCCTAAATTTGTACATGCCACTCCAGAAATCCATAGCAAATTAGCTACACACAGTACACATTATGCAGTATTCGTTCATAGCCAAACATGAGGTTTTAAAGCCTCTGCAATAAGAGGTAAACTTAATGGGCAAGCAGCAAACTCTTTACTGCAGGAAAAAACCTGCAGTTGTCTGGCACAGATCAAACGGGAAAAAAAAATCACAATTACATATAACAGATCTGTTAAAAAAAAAAACTTTTTGCAAAAACCTTCCACCTCACAAATGACCTCCATTTTGGAAACTAAACAAGGAATTTATGTACACATAGAAATAAAGCATCTGTGTTTTTAAGACTCTTTTTTTCATGGCTCAAATATAACATTCAAAGCTAACCAAGCTCAACATACTGATGAGATGGATACAGATGTCAACCTTGGGCACTTGACAGGGCTCTGAAGGTAAGGAGCACAATATGAATTTTGGCACACATTTTTTTGCAGTGACCCCCTCTTGGAAACCACGCCCTGAATTCTACAACCTTGAAAAGTTGCGTGGCCCAACGGATTTTTAACACCCACCCTCCCCCCACGCCCCCAATCACATTTATCGCCTGTCAATACAAAACTCCTATGAATGCTGGCATTCACAGATCATGATTTCTGCTATACATGACACTGCTAGCACAGGTGATCAGATTGCAGCTTAGGCCTCTTTCACACTTCAGTCGTGCGACGTCTGTCAAAATGTGAAAAAAAACGGATCCGCCATTTTTTTTTTGGCGGATCCGTTTTTTTCCCATTGAATTGCATTAGTGACGGATTTTGACGGATGGTTGTCTGTTAGGTCCGTTTTTTGACGGATCTGCCAAAAAATTGGCGTCCTTCATTTCAGCAAAACGTCCAATGCAACGTTTTTTTGGTCCACCAAAATTGCGGACTGTGGTGGATCCGCCGCACCCGCCATCGCCTCCATAGAAAACCATTGCAAATGCTGACAACACTGTCCGGGGGGGTGGGGTCTCTCTCTACTTGCATACTTTTCCGGAACGAAAATTTCATCATTTCCGGGTAAAAAACTTCTTGGCGGATCCGTCAGAAAACTGATCCGTTTTACATCCGTTTTTACACTTTTCTGACGGATCCGCCATATTCACACTTGGGCGGACGTCACACGACTGAAGTGTGAAAGAGGCCTTACGGTCTCCTAAAGGGACTATTAAATGTGGTGGTTTTTCATATTTAAAAAAAAAAAAAATTCAAATTGACCCCACTGAAAAAAAACAAAATACACTTGGAATCTCTGCATTGAGAAATGCACAATCAAAATCAAGTTAATTCGATGGGTAAACGTCATTCTGGTGTTTTGCATTTTAGATATTATTTTTTGGCTTTAACATAGCAATTTGATCGTCTTATTGCAATCTGTAAAAATGTCAGCTCAAGGTGTGAAAAATAAGCTGTAACAGATCCAGATCTCAAAGGCTTTACAAGTCTCAAAATTGCAAAAAACTTTTTTATTCAGTCTCCCATGACAGCACCACCAGAGGGGATCCGCCCTTCAGGGACAGGAAACCTACAGACAAGGGCAGCACCTCTCCCGCATCAGTTGCTTTCCTGTTGAGCATCTTCAGACATACCTGTGGAAGACTGAAGATGTGCCCAGGCCCAGCAGGTCAGCTCAGGCTGCGGGGGTCCCCTGCTTCAGCCTGTCCCACCAGGCGGGAAGCACCACAGTGCAGGGGGACTGCACGTGTGAGTGACGGCAGGAGAAGCAGCCTCTGGTTAGGAGAGCTGTCTTGATGGTGGTCCATCACCAGGGTGTGCAGCCCCTGGGCTTGCGGCGGTGATTCCTCTGGTGAGCCCGATTGGTGTCCAGCGGTGGAATGCTGCGGGCCACATTCTGTTGTCGAGGCGTGTGCTGTGGCATCTGCGTGCCCTGATGACGCAGCCGGGGCGTGATTTGGCCAGGCGGGACCTCAGTGATGCGGTAGGGGGCATGCGTGGTGGATGGCAGGGGCAGGTCTCTGACGCAGCAGGTCAGGTCCCTATGATGTGGCCGGGGGTTACAGGGAAAGATGGCAGCTGTGGCAGGGAGTCTGGGGTGTGGTCAGGGCTGTGGGCAGTGCACCGGAGCCGGATGCTGTCATTTGCTGGGGTCGGGTATGGGGTCACTGCATGTGGTTCGGGGGCACGTTTGGGGGAGGGGGGTCACAGCCAGCGGTCTGCATAGCATACACTTGGCAGGCCACATGGAGGACCTGCTGACCCCAGCCTAGGGCAGTACCAAAAGGTGGAGTGGCCAGAAGTATTTAAGGAGGCCATGGTGGGTGCCTGTTGCTTCTAGACCCATAAGCCAAGATGGCATCACCAGAGCAGCAAGTGCAACAGCAGTCACCTGTGCAGCAGCAGTTCATGGCGAAGCCCCATGCAAGTTGAGCAGCGATGGTGGTCGTTGGTGACCGGAGTTCCAGTAGACTGGATGAGGTCACAGCCCATAAGGAGGATCCTTCAGCTGAGAGGTCCCCCCATGAATTATGGTACCATTCAGTTGCATGTCACTGGTAAGTGATCTTCGTGAAAGTTCGCTTGGTGAAGTAGCCTTTCCCTTCTCTCCATATTTTGTTAGGGGAAGAAGTGTACCTCTAATGCCAAACACAGGGAGTGTGTGGGTTGCAGAGTCCTGCTACCAGATTACTATGAGAAAGCTGTGCTGGCCATGCATTCAACAGATGGTTGCGTGGTGACTCCAGACTTTGCTTCCAGTTTAAGGGAAATGGTTAGAGCAGAGGTCAGGGGTTCAGTAAAATCCCTTTCCTGCTAGTTGGTCCATAAGGAATAACGGTGTCTGTATTTGGTAGTGACTCTAGGGAAATTGTATCAGATTCATCACCATCTTTGGAGGCCTGGTCAAGCCGTTCCTGCTTGACCAGGTGAACAGACTAGTGAAAGCGGTCAATAAAGCGATGGGTATTGTAGAGTCCCGGCCGTAGAGGTCTATGCAGGATGTGATGTTTGGGAGGGTCTGGCTCAAAAGGTTCGCAGATCATTTCCCTTGAACAATCAGATCAGTTCACTAATCTTGCGTGAATGGAAGAGGCCAGAGAGGAAAGGATCTCTGCCTCCGGCCTTCAAGAGAAGATACCTGTTGGAGGCGTCTGCCTCCTCATGGGATAAAGCCCTGAAGCTGGACGGAGCAGTGGCTAAGGCTATGTTTCCACGTTCCAGAAACATTCAGGAATTGCTGTGGATTGGACACTGCGTACAGCTGCAGTGTCCAATCTGCAACGTCCAGATGTTACAGCATAGTGGAGGGGATTTTATGAAATCCCATCTCCACTATGCGTACAAACACGCAGGTGGCAAACCTGCGTATCTGGACATGCGGCGCATCTTTCAGCTGCAGATGAAGGAAGGGAGACACACTAGACATTACTAGTGGGTAGGCGGAGCCCAGATGAGATAGACACCTCAGATTAAAAAGTGTTGACCGGCCCCTCCAGCTCGGGCTCCTCCTACTCAGCTCTCCAGTTTTCAATTTGAGGTCAGAGAAGATAGTCGCTGCTGGAAGCAGCTCCTCAGAAGATTTTATTATTTTTTATCGGACAAGAGACTTGGATCACCAAATGTGGTCTAGAGGTCTCAGGGGTCTCAGCGCTGCTGGACCCCAACCTCTCCCTTGGCGGATCTGTATTACCCTATATGGTGGTCCCTGCAGAACCCTGCCGGCCCGGGGGGATGAGGATGGCTTCCCTGGCGGGGACGCAAACCGCGCTGCAGGGGTCACTGCGATCCCCGCCCTGGGGGGAAGCATGGGCACGCGCCAGAAACCCCTGGGGGTCCCTGTGGCGCTTTCGGCTGGTGAGTACTCCACATTTAATATGTGTTTGAGTGTTTTCAGCGACTGCTGCGGCAGTCGCTGTTACAATATACATGTGGTGACTGTTTT
This sequence comes from Oophaga sylvatica, assembly GCA_033576555.1. Classification (NCBI taxonomy): domain Eukaryota; kingdom Metazoa; phylum Chordata; class Amphibia; order Anura; family Dendrobatidae; genus Oophaga; species Oophaga sylvatica. The sequence goes on along the minus strand of JARQOD010000004.1, from coordinate 362,664,019 downwards.
TTGTCCGCAGGTGGATGCCTGCAGGACATAGGAACGGGGGAGAGAGAAGCTGCGCGCCTTTTTTATTTGAATTTCGCGCCGCTCTGAGCGCGCGCTTTTACGGCAGTCTCCTTTTCCAGCTTCCTTCATGAAGCACACGGAGGCACAGCGCGGCGGCCATTAGCCGAGTAATACTGACAAGCTGAAAGCTCCCTCGGACATCGCTCTCGACAGCGCTGCACCGCGACCAGCTGGGTGAGTCGCTTCTACCCGTCTAGGGCAGAAGCTTAACCCCTTCACCCCCACAGCGCGGGCACCTTTCTGAGGCACAAATGGGTGGCAGACTGCGCTGCCTGCAGCTGTTATCTCAAAGCTCGCACACCTTTTCAATATAAGAGGTTGTGGGGAGTCTGCGACAGTAATACTGCCACTATACGTTCCTGCTAACGACGACGCATACTATGCGATCGTTTGTGTGATCATTTTTTAATGTCACTAGTAGCTGCCAATCTGGGCGATCTCATTAACAACGCATAGGCGGTTAGCGATCCCCTTAATGACTTTGGCAGTCATTGCGATTTACAAACAGCGCAATTTTTTAGCGATATTGTGAACGTTTCTTCTTAAGTGTGGCATAGCTGTCCTGTAGCTGCTGCCTTATAAGAGGCAGGGGGGCTCGCACACCCTTTTCATTATTAAGGTTGTGGGGAGTCTGCGACTTTAACCCCTTCTTAGGCGGTTAACTCTTAATGGGGTTCAGCTGGGGTAGCTCTCTCCTTAAGAGCTTTAACCCTTCAGCGTTTCGTTTTTTCTTTAAGAAACCACACTTTCTAATTACTGACAGGTTTAACCTGCCATATACTGTGCATGCGTCTCCCAGATCCGCTACAGGATCAGTCTCGCGTATCTGACGCGCAGACGTGGAGTTTCCAGTGGTGTCAGGATGGAGGCCCTCGCTAGTTTCTATTGATGGCCTGTCTGATTTTCTATTATTGAGTGTCAGCTAGATCCTCTCATGTCAGGAAGCGACACAAGCCGGTGCCTTCCTTCCCGCATAACGAAAATGTCCGATTTGGACAAGGAGGATCGGCAGGGACACTCTGCCTCCCTTTTGGGCCGTAAAGAGGTTTTTATTGGAGGCGTTACAGTTACCGAAGGAGGTATCTGGACGTCCTGGTAAGTCGGCCCGGATGTTTTCAATCTCGATCATTCTTTACCATCACTGGATGAGCTTAATGGGGCAGTGGAGAAGGAACGCTGTGTCCAGAGAATTGAGACACCGTATCCGTGTTCTACGGAGTTGATGATAATTGGATCCTTCTCCTGAAGTGGATGTCCCTTTATCCCAGCTTAGCAAAATCCTCCTTGTTAAGGGGAAGGCGAGTCTGCTGGACCCGCTGGACAAAAAAAAAAAAACGTAGATGGCAGAAAAATCCATCTGTGAGGCTGCGGATCATGGATTCGGTATTAAGAATCCATGTGTGCTTGTAAAGTTTCCCTGAGCCGGTTGGACCGTCTACGGATGGCGTGGCAGGGTGGATCTCCTCTATAGAGGTAGATGGGCTTTTCCAGTTTTTGGAGGATACTGCATCACTGCTATCCAGGGCGCAATCCTCGGCAGTCACAGTCAGAAGAGCACTGTGCCTTAGACAGTGGACGCAGTTTCCAAACAGGGTTTGCTAGCTTGCAAGGTGGTCAGCTATTTGGACCTGACCTCATGGAGCTGATTGCCAAGGTAAAGGCAAAAGAAACAGCTTTACCGCAGCACAGAACTGACTTCTGTGTCTGGCAGGACTTGTGCCGGTAGTTTTCGGCGGTCCTTTCGGTCCAGGGGATGATTCAGTCAGCCCTCTGGGGTTCGGGTCGTCTCTCTTTTAAAAAAAAAAAAAAAAAAAAAAAGGGGGAATTCTCAGAAATTCCGCATACCCTGGAAACAGGACTTTCTTTAAGACAAGCGGGAAGCTGGCAAAAAGCCCGCTAAGGCGGACTGACGCCTGGGTCTCATTTGAGCGCTCTCGAATGGGGGGTCGTCTATTCCTGTTCAAACCGACTTGGGCTTTCCGCATGTCGGACGCCTGGGTGACACGGGTTGTATTGGCAGGCTACTTCATAGAGTCTTTTTCGACCCCCAGACAGTTTTTTTGTCAACCTCGCTTTCCGTCAGAGCCCGAGCTTTTTGCCGCTCTGCTGTGGGAGGTAGATTCCCTTCTGCAGAAAGGTGTGGTGGTACCGGTTCCGCCGGAGGGCCGGGGAAGAGTGTTTTATTCTAACCTCTTTGTGGTCCCCAAAAAAGAGGACAAATTTCGGCCCATTCTGGATCTCACAAGATTGAATCGGCATGTCCACGCCAGGAAATTCCGCATGGAGTCGCTTCGCTCCGTTTTGGCGGCCCTGTCGCAGAACGCTTTTTTGGTGTCAATCGACATTCGCGACGCTTATTTGCACTTCCTAATCGGAAGGGCCCACCAACGCTTCCTTCATTTTGCCATAGGTCAGGGCCATTACCAGTTTGTGGCTCTGCCATTCGGGTTGGCCTCAGCGCCCAGAGTTTTTACAAAAATTCTGGCGCCTCTCATGGCGATTCTTTGAAGGCAGGGGGTTACGATACTTCCCTACCTGGACGACCTTCTGATTGTGGCGTCTTCGAAGGAGGAGGCGGTAACTGCTCGCAATCTATCCCTTCAGCTCCTGGAGGATTTCGAGTGGCTGGTCAATTGGGAGGAGTCGTCTCTGGAACAGTCGCAGTCAATCCTGTTTTTGGGGATGCATTTCGACACGGTGCGAGCAGTGGTGTCCCTGCCTCCAGACAAGCAAGCATGTCTCCTTCGACATGCACGGGTTATGAAGCCTTCGACAGCAATGTCCCTGCGAAGCTGTATGTGTCTTCTGGGGTTGATGGTGGCGTCCATGGAAGCACTTCCGTTTGCCCGGTTTCATTCCAGGGCTCTCCAAAGGTTCATTCTGAGCCGTTGGGATCGATCGCAGGTTTTCACTGGATTGCAGTGTCATCATCCCCCACAGGGTACGAGAGTCCCTAGGATGGTGGATTCGTCCGAAAGAGTTATCCATGGGAAAGTCCTTCCTCTGAAGTGGTCGGTCATAACCACCGATGCCAGCCTGATGGGCTGGGGGGGGTGTCTGGAACGATCTTTGGACTCAGGGAGTATGGTCGTCGGAAGAGTCTGTCTTGCCGATCAACATCCTGGAATTGAGGGCGATTTTTTTCTTTGCCTCCAACACTGGACGGTCCCTTTAAGCGGTCTGCCAGTCCGAGTGCAGACGGACAATGCGACGACTGTCGCATATATCAACCACCAAGGCGGGACTGGGAGTTCCAAGCTCATGGTGGAGGTATCGCGTATCCTAGTATGGGCAGAGACCAGAGTGCCAGCTATCTCTGCGATCCACATTCCGGGAGTTCAGAATACCACGTCGGACTTTCTCAGTCGCGAGAAGATGGATCCCGGAGAATGGAGTCTTCATCCGGAAATTTTTGCACTGCTGTGCTCCCGTTGGGGAACTCCCCAAGTGGATCTGATGGCATCCAGGTTCAATGCCAAGTTACCGACTTTCATGTCCAGGTACAAGGATCCGAAGGCTGTGGCGGTGGTTGCTCTAGTGGTTCCGTGGGACCAATTCGAGCTAATTTATGTTTTCCACCTATTTCCTTACTCCTCCTGGTGTTACGTCGGATCAGACTAGAGAGAATCCCGGCTATGTTGATAGCCCCAGATTGGCCAAGGAGGACGTGGTTCTCGACACTGGGGTCGCTCCTGGCAGCGCCACCATTTCTACTTCCTTTCCGCTCGGACCTGTTAACCCAAGGGCCCGTTGGTCATCCGGACCTGAAGTCTCTGCGTTTGACGGCGTGGTTCTTGAGACCGAAATATTGATCCGTCAAGGTTTTTCAGCCGAAGTCATTGCCACTTTGCGAGCTGCCAGAGGTCCGGCTACTACTAGGATTTACCACTTGGGAAGCCTTTTTTTCGTGGTGTTCGGGTTTTTCAAGGAACCCGAGGATTTTTTCCATTCCCAATTTGTTGGTTTTCCTGCAATTCGGGTTGGACAAAGGGTTTGGCAGTAAGCACCCTGAGGGGTCAGGTTTCTGCTCTGTCCTTGCTGTTCCGAAAGGCTATCGCCTCACGTAGGGACGTACGTTCCTTTTTTCGCGGAGTAACCCGCCAGTTTCTGCCGCAGAAGGTGCCTGTGTCTCCTTGGCGCCTCAATCTTGTTTTTGGAGGCTCTTCAACACGGGCCTTTTGAGCCTATGGACTCTGTTAGTCTTCCTTTGCTCTCTTGGAAGGTTGCCTTCCTAGTGGCGGTCACCTCTTTGAGAAGGATTTCTGAGTTGGCGGCTCTTTTCTTACTTGCCTCCTTTTCTGGAGTTTCACCCGGATCGTGTAGTGCTTCGCACACGGGGCGACTTTCTACCTAAGGTGGTGTCGCAATTTCATCTTAACCAGGATATTGTGTTGCCCTCTCTTTGTCCGAGGCCGAGTAATGCGAAGGAACGGGCCTTGCACACATTGGATTTGGTGCGGGCTTTGAAGTTCTATTTGTCTGTTACCCAAAGTTTTCGGAAGTCGGACTCCCTGTTTGTGATTCCAGCAGGTCGTCAACGTGGTCAATGGGCTTCCAAGGATTCTATAGCTCGTTGGATCCGGTCGGCCATTTTGGAGGCTTACCGACTTAAAGGCGAACCTTGCCCGATTAAGGTTCGAGCTCATTCTACGAGAGCTGTGGGCTTTCCATCAAAGGGGCCTCGGCAACTTAGCTTTGCTGGGCGGCGACCTGGCGCTCCGTCCACACCTTTACAAGATTTTATAAGGTGGACGTTAGTGCTTCCGCTGATGCAGCCTTAGGATGTAGGGTCCTGCAGGCGGCTGTAGTTTAAAGTTCTAGTTAACTTGTATTTGGCGCCTGTTGCGCATTTATCTAGGTTGTTGGGATTCTGCCTCTTTTGGTTTTTTCCCACCCTTAATTTTGGACTGCTTTGGGACGTCCCACTAGTAATGTCTAGTGTGTCTCCCTTCCTTCATCTGCAGCTGAAAGACGGATTTTGGTAAGAACTTACCTGTAAAATCCTTTTCAGCGAAGAAGGAAGGGAGACACACATCCCTCCCATGGCAGAAGTGTGTTGTTGTTTTTCAGATGCGGCGTGACCCTTCTGATAGCGTGTCGACCTCAGCCCAGATAATCGCTAAGGCTCTGTTCCAGCATCGCCAGCTCATCGCAGTGGTCAGGTCCAGTGAGTAGTACCTGGAACTGTGTGGTTTTTGCCTACATGCATGCATAACCTGTATTTTTGTGTTTTATTCTCTGAAGTCCTTCAGAAGGGTTATGTTGCTCCGCTGGTGATATTGCTCTTCCTTAAGCTTGGTACAACTGGAGAGCTGAGTAGGAGGAGCCTGAGCTGGAGGGGCTGGTCAACACTCTTTTTAATCTGAGGTGTCTATCTCATCTGGGCTCCGCCTACCCACTAGTAATGTCTAGTGTGTCTCCCTTCCTTCTTCGCTGAAAAGGATTTTACAGGTAAGTTCTTACCAAAATCCGTCTTTCCAGACCGCAGCATGTCTATTGCGGAGACGCTCCGTCTCTGCTAGATACATAACCCTGTCTATGGATAGGATGCGGTGATTACTCATGTGTTCAGTGAACATGTGCAGTATCTCCGTGCGTACAACAGGGTGCAGCGCTTTGGGCGGAGCCTGGTTTCTGCTGCATCCAAAGCGCTGCATATGTGGACCGTGGAAACATAGCCTTAGGCGTCCAGGAAGGCTTCACTGACGTGTGAGGATATGGGGAATTTAAAGGACCCATTGGACAGAAAAGCAGATGTCTTCCTAAAAGGCACCTGGGAGATGTCGCTAATGGTCTGATTGGAGAATCAACTTAAGGATAAGGCTTCCAGAGAGTATCCTGTCTTCCCTTCCCATTATCCAAAGGGCTGCTGCGTTTGTTTGTTTTTTTTGTCTGACGCGTCAGCAGACTCGGACTGGCAGCTAGAGCTGTGGCCCTTTCTAATGCTACACGTAGGGCCCTATGACTGAAGTGTTGGCCGGGGACATCCAGGCCAGATTCAAGTTGTGCAGTATCTCTTGTGAAGGAATACATCTGTTTGGGCCAGTGTTGGACAAGCTTTTGGAGAAGGCAGGAGACAGCAAGAAGAGGTTCCCTCGCTTAGTGGGTCCTTCATATAGGCGTAACTTCAGCAGGAGATGGTCCAGCCGTAAAATGTTGTCTAGGGATAAGAGTAAATGGGACGACGGCAAAAATAAAGCTAGAGAATACAGGTTTGGTTCCTCCTGGGATCGCAGGAAACTGCCCCAATGACTGCCGGCCCAGGTGGGCTTTTGGCTTTCTACCCGGCCTGGTCAAAAATTTCTGATAGTGCTTGGATACATAATGTCATCAGCACAGGACTTAAGTTAGAGTTCCAGAGAATACCTCATGACAGGTTTATGTCAAATTCCACTCGTTCTTCATCAGAACAGGCATTTGAGTCGGAAGTCCGGGAACTACGACAGAAGGCAGTCTTGAGAGGTTCCTGCGTCAGAGGTCAGGGGTTCTGTTTTCCCCCCCTCCTCTTCCGGATTTAAGAAACCAGACGGTTCCTTTCAGACCATTATTAATCTGAGGGGTCTGAACAGATTCCTGATGGTCCGTTTCGTTAAAATGGAGTCTGTGAGGTCGGCAATAAAGCTGCTCATTAAAGATTGCTTCATGGTAGTATTAGATCTTAAAGATGCTTACTATCACATTCCAATACATGCAGATCACCAGCAGTATCTTAGGGTGGCAGTATCACTGGAGGGTGTGATAAGTCATTTCCAGTTTAGAGCCCTTCCGTTTGGCCTCACCATTGCCCTTCGGTATTTACTAAAGTGATTGCAGAGGTCATGGGCATGGCACATCTTCACAAGCAAGATAGCCTTGTAGTTCCCTAGCTAGATGATTTTTGATTGTGGACCGTTCAGTCCAGCACTGCACTATTCAATTGGAGGGGGTCATATCACCGGCACATTAACCCCTGGCACACTGCGATCAAACATGATCGCAGTGTTCCGGCGGTATAGGGAAGCATCGCGCAGGGAGGGGGGCTCCCTGCGTGCTTCCTTGAGAGCAGCGCAATATGATTGCGCTTTTCCGAGGGCCTCCTCCCTGCAGGACCCCAGATCCAAGATGGCTGTGGGGTCCTGCAGGGAGGCGGCTTTCTCAGTGCCTGCTGAGAGCCTCCTGCACTGCCTGTCAGATCGCCGATGTGACACTAACTTTGTCCCAGGGTGGGACATCACTATAAAGTAAAAAAAATTTAACGTGTAAAAAAAAAAAATCCTAAATAAAGAGAAAATATTCCCCAATAAATTAATTTCTTCTTGTAAAGAAAAAACAAAAGTACACATTTAGTTTTGCCGCGTCTGTAACAACCCACCGTATAAAACTGTCCCACCAGTTAACAGTTAACCCGTTTAGTGAACCCCTTAAATCATTGTTTTTTTGCCTTTTTTTTATCATACCGCCGAACAAAAAGATGGATATAAATAAACAGTACCACTGAAAACATCTTGTCCTGCAAAAAACGAGCCACCATACAGCATCAGTGAAAAAATAAAGTTATAGCTCGCAGAATAAAGCGATGCAAAAATAATAATTTTTTATATAGAATTGTTTTTATTGTATAAGAGCGCCAAAACAAAGAGGTATTGCTGTAATCATACTAACCCGAAGAATAAAACTGCTTTATCAATTTTACCACACGCGGAACGGTATAAACGCCAAATTTCATGAATTTTTGTTCATTCTGCCTCCCAAAAATAAAAGCGATCAAAAAATGTCATGTGCCCGAAAATGGTACCAATAAAAACGTCAACTCATCCTGTGAAAAAAAGACCTCGCATGACTGTGGGCCAAATTAAGAAAAAATTATAGCTCTCAAAATGTGGTGATGCAAAAACTATATTTTGCAATAAAAAGCGTCTTTTAGCGTGTGACAGCTGGCAAACATAAAAACCTGCTATAAATCATAAATCAAACCCCCCTTTATCACCCAATGAGTTAGGGGAAAAACAATAAAATTAAAAAAATTTATTTATTTCCATTTTCCTAATATAATAATATGCCAACAAATTCTGCAGCACATTACATTATAGAGGGGACTTGTACAGACAATACACATTACAGCATAACCATAAACACAGATCAAAGTAGATACCAAGAGGAATGAGGTAAATGGTAACAATTGCTTTCATTGTTTGGACCAGCCATAGTGTAAGAATTGGGTGTTCATGTAATTCTGCATGAACCAGTTAACAGCCAAAGTATGTAACAGTACAGACACAGAGGGCTATTAAATACATAAAGCGGGTGAGAACATAATACGAGGTACCTGATTATGGTAAAAAAAAATTTTTGAATGGGCCAAGAGGGATAGTTAGGTTAATGCGTTGAGGCGGTAGGCCAGTCTGAACAAATGCGTTTTTACGGCACGCTTAAAACTGTGGGGATTAATTGTATTAACCTGGGTAGTGCATTCCAAAGAATTGGTGCAGCACATGAAAAGTCTTGGAGACTGGAGTGGGAGATTCTGATTATTGAGGATGCTAACCTCAGGTCATTAGCATAACGGAGGGCACAGGTAGGGTGGTAGACTGAGATGAGGGAAGAGATGTAGGGTGGTGCTTTGTGGGTGAGGGTAATACATTTGTACTGGATTCTGTAATGGATTGGTAACCAGTGTAATGATTGGCACAAGGTAGAGGCATCAGGGTTAGGGTTGGGGCTGAAGTTAGGGGTGTCTTGGGGTTAGGGTTGGAGTTAGAATGGGGGGGTGTTTCCGCTGTTTAGGCACATCAGGGGCTCTCCAAACGTGACATGACGTCTGATCTCAATTCCAGCCAATTCTGCGTTGAAAAAGTCAAACGGTGCTCCTTCCCTTCTGCGCTCTGCTATGCGCCCAAACAGTTTACACCCACTTATGGGGTATCGGCGTACTCAGGACAAATTGCACAATAACTCTTGGGGTCCAATTTCTTTTGTTGCCATTGGAGAAAATAAAAAAATTGGTGACTTAAATATCATTTTTGTGGGAAAAAAATAGGGTTTTTTATTTCCATGCCCTGGTATTATAAACTTGTGTGAAGCACTTGGGCGTTCAAACTGCTCACCACAGATCTAGGTAAGTTCCTTAGGGGGTCTAGTTTCCAAAATGGGGGCACTTGTGGGGGTTTCCACTGTTTAGGCACATCAGGGGCTCTGCAAACTGAACATGACACCATCAAAGTCTGCATTCCAAAACGTCATTACTTCCTTTCCGAGCCCTGCCGTGCGCTCAAACAGCCTTTCCCCCCCACATATGGGGTATTAGCGTACTCAGGACAAATTGGACAACAACTTTTGGGGTCCAATTTCCTTGTGAAAAATCAATAATTGGGGACTAACAAATCATTTTTGTGGATTTTTTTTTTTTTTTTTTTTTACACCCAGGCATTATAAACTTTAGTGAAACACTTGGGGTTTGAATGTGCTCACAACAGATCTAGATAAGTTACTTAGGGGTCTAGTTTCCAAAATGGTGTCACTTGTGGGGGGTTTCCACTGTTTGGGCACATCAGGGGCTCTCCAAACACGACATGGCGTCCAGCCAATTCTGCGTTGAAAAAGTCAAACGGCGCTCCGTTCCTTCCGAGCTCTGCCATGCACCCAAACAGTGGTTTACCCCCACATATTGGGTGTCAGCATACTCAGAACAAATTGCACAATAACTTTTGAGGTCTTGTTACCCTTGGAAAAATAAAAATTGGGGTGAAAAGATCACTTTTATGGAAAAAAATGAGTTTTTTAATTTTAAGGTTCTACGTTATAAACTTTGAAGCACTTGGTTCAAAGTGCTCACCACAGATCTAGGGAAGTTCCTTAGGGGGTCTAGTTTCTAAAATGGGGTCACTTGTGGGGGGTTCCCACTGTTTAGGCACATAAGGGGCTATCCAAATGCGACATGGCGTCCAATCTTGATTCCAGACAATTTTGGTGTGAAAAAGTCAAATGGCACTCCTTACCTTCCGAGCTCTGCCGTGCTCCCAAACAGTGGTTCCCCCCCACATAGGGGGTATCGGCGTACTCAGGAGAAACTGCACAACAACTTTATCTGTCTATTTTCTCCTTTCACCCTTGTTAAAATAAAAAAAGTTTGTAAAATCATTTTTGTGACTAAAAAGTTAAATGTTCATTTTTTCCTTCCAAGTTGCTTCAGCTCCTGTGAAGCACCTGAAGGGTTAATAAACTTCTTGTATGTGGTTTTGAGTACCTTGAGGGGTGCAGTTTTTAAAATGGTGTCACTTTTGGTTATTTTCTGCCATCTAGACCCCTCAAAGTAACTTCAAAAGTGAGGTGGTCCCTAAAAAAAAAAAAAAAAATGGTTTTGTACAATTTGTTGTAAAAATGAGAAACAGCTGGTCAACTTTTAATCCTTATAACTTCGTAACAAAAAAACATTGGTTCCAAAATTGTGCTGATGTAAAGTAGACATGTGGGAAATGTTTAGTAACTATTGTGACATATTTCTGTTTTAAGGGAATAAAAATTCAAATTTTGAAAATTGCAAAATTTTCACCATATTTCCATTTTTTTCATAAACGCAAGTTATATCGAAGAAATTTTACCACGATCATGAAGTACAATATGTCACGAGAAAACAATCTCAGAATCGCGAAGATCCATTGAAGCGTTCCAGAGTTATAACCTCATAAAGAGACAGTGGTCAGAATTTAATAATTGGCCCTGTCATTAACGTGCAAACCAGCCTTGGGAGTTAAGGGGTTAAAGTTCAGGTGTCTGCATTAGGAGCCCTGTATAACTGTGATCTAGCAGGCAATTATTGGGTGTCCAGGTTTATTAGAGCAGTAGCTAGGTCTGGGCCCATCCTTAAGCAGAAGTTAGTACCGTGGGATTTGAATCTAATCCTAACAGCATTGACGGAGGCTCCATTCGAACATAGAGCTGGCCCCGATTAAAAAAAATTCTTTCTCTCAAGACGGCCCTTTTAGTTGCACTGACTTTGACCCGGAGAGTTAGTGATATGCAAGCCCTGTCTAGGCAGCCACTATATACCCAATTTAGGAACGATAGGGTTGTTTTAAAACCGGAACCCTTGTATCTGCCAAAAGTGGCTTCCAAATTCCACAGACTGCAGGAAATGGTACTTCCTTCCTTTTTGCTCTAACCCTGTGAATTTAAAAAGAAAAAAAGCTAGATTCATTTGATGTTAGAAGGTGTTTACTTAGTTATATTTTGGTAACTGACCCTTGGAAGAAAAGATTCTTTGTCTCCTTTCAGGGAGTTAGAAAGGGGCGTAGTCTCCAAAAGCACCTTGGCTAGATGGATTAGGGAGGTAATTTCCTTGGCCTACACAGCAAGCGGCGTTGCAGTTCCGAAGGGCTTGGAGGCTCTCTACACGAGCCGTGGCGACATCCTGGGCTGAGAGGTCGGAGATGTCGATTGAGGACATATGTAAGGCGGCTACTTGGTTTTCTCCATCCATATTCTTCAAACGTTATAGGCTGGATATGGTTGCCTCCTCTGATCCCACACTTGGGAGAAGGGTGCTTGAGGCAGTAGTCCCTCCCTAAACTCTTTACATCTCTAATTCTCTCGTGGTGCTTAGCTGCTTACCGGTACTGGTGTTTTTTGGAGCCCATGACAGCACCCTTTATATTCCCTCCCTTCACGTGTGGGGAGCACCTTTCTGGGCTTTAACCCTTTCATGACCCAGCCTATTTTGACCTTAATGACCTGGCCATTTTTTGCAATTCTGACCAGTGTCCCTTTGAGGTAATAACTCTGGAACGCTTCAACGGATCCTAGCGATTCTGAGATTGCTTTTTCTTGACATATTGGGATTCATGTTATTGGTAAATTTAGGTCAATTTTTGCGTTTATTTGTGAAAAAATCGGAAATTTGGCAAATTTTGAAGATTTCGCAATTTTCAAATTTTGAATTTTTATTATGTTAAACCAAAGAGTTGTGACACAATAGTTAATAAATAACATTTTCCACATGTTTACTTTACATCAGCACCATTTTGGAAACAACTTTTTTTTGTTAGGAAGTTATAAGGGTTAAAAGACCAGCGATTTCTCATTTTTACAACAAAATTTACAAAACCATTTTCTTTAGGGACCACCTCACATACGAAGTCAGTTTGAGGGGTCTATATGGCTGAAAATACCCAAAAGTGACACCATTCTAAAAACTGCACCCCTCAAAGTGCGCAAAACTACATTTAAGAAATTTATTAACCCTTTAGGTGTTTCACAGCAGCAAAAGCAACATGGAAGGAAAAAAATGAACATTTATCTTTTTTATCACAAAAATGATCTTTTAGCAATAATTTATTTTATTTTCCCAAGGCTAAAAGGAGAAAGTGAACCCCAAAAGTTGTACAATTTGTTCTGAGTACGCTGAAACCCCATATGTGGGGAAACCACTGGGTGCATAGCAGGGCTCTGAAGGGAAGGAGCACCATTTGACTTTTTGAATGGAAAATTGGCTCCAGTCATTAGCGGACACTATGTCACGTTTGGAGAGCACCTGTGTGCCTAAACTTTGGAGCTCCCTCACAAGTGACCACATTTTGGAAACTAGACCCCCCCCAAGGAACTTATCTAGATGCATAATGAGCACTTTGAACCCCCAGGTGCTTTACAAATTGATCCATAAAAATGAAAAGTAATTTTTTTTTCACAATTATTTCTTTTAGCCTCAATTTTTTCATTTTCACGTGGGCAACAGGATAAAATGGATTCTAAAATTTGTTGGGCAATTTCTCCTGAGTACACTGATACCTCACATGTGGTCATAAATCACTGGGCGCAGGGCTCGGAAAGGAAGGAGCGCCATTTGACTTTTTGAATGGAAAATTAGCTCCAATCGTTAGCGGACACCATGTCGCTTATGGAGAGCCCCTGTGTGCCTAAACATTGGAGCTCCCCCACAAGTGACCCCATTTTGGAAATTCGACCCCCCCCCAGTGAACTTATCTAGATGTGTGGTGAGCTCTTTGAACCCCCAAATGCTTCACAGAAGTTTGAAAAATATTTAGACTTGAGAGTCCTCAGTGGTTGATACCTTTTAATGGCTAACTGAAAAGATGGTAACAAATTGCAAGCTTTCGAGACTACGCAGGTCTCTTCATCAGGCAAATCAAAAAACTGACCGGCACATCCAAACTTAGATTCAGTGTGAACAGGTGCTAAACCTAGAGTCACCAACTCATATACATACAAGAAGAAAAGGTAGCACACTGCAGCGCTATAGCTTGCAAACACGAAATATGAAAAATATGAAAAATGAATTACATCATTACCTTAGAAATATGAAAAATTGAGAAGTCTTAGCGCATAAGATGGCCAAATTATGTGAGCCTGATAGCCACGTCAAGGCTCTTCTCGTATATCAGGTCCCTAACTAATGCCTATCCTCGCTTTAGAAAAGTCTGTCTGCATGGGAACCTATGAATCCTCTTTTCAGACTAAAATCTACATCTCTGTGGAGGGGTGATGAACCTGCTGTAATTAAAAGGCCTGTGACCACCAGGTGGAGTGCTCAGGCAGAAGGTAAATGAATACATATCAAAAAACTGACCGGCACATCCAAGCTTAGATTCAGTGTGAACAGGTGCTAAACCTAGAGTCACCAACTCATATACATACAAGAAGAAAAGGTAGCACACTGTAGCGCTATAGCTTGCAAACACGAAATATGAAAAATGAATTACATCATTACCTTAGAAATATGAAAAATTGAGAAGTCTTAGCGCATAAGATGGCCAAATTATGTGAGCCTGATAGCCACGTCAAGGCTCTTCTCGTATATCAGGTCCCTAACTAATGCCTATCCTCGCTTTAGAAAAGTCTGTCTGCATGGGAACCTATGAATCCTCTTTTCAGACTAAAATCTACATCTCTGTGGAGGGGTGATGAACCTGCTGTAATTAAAAGGCCTGTGACCACCAGGTGGAGTGCTCAGGCAGAAGGTAAATGAATACATTTCAAAAAACTGACCGGCACATCCAAACTTAGATTCAGTGTGAACAGGTGCTAAACCTAGAGTCACCAACTCATATACATACAAGAAGAAAAGGTAGCACACTGTAGCGCTATAGCTTGAAAACACGAAATATGAAAAATATGAGTTGGTGACTCTAGGTTTAGCACCTGTTCACACTGAATCTAAGTTTGGATGTGCCGGTCAGTTTTTTGATATGTATTCATTTACCTTCTGCCTGAGCACTCCACCTGGTGGTCACAGGCCTTTTAATTACAGCAGGTTCATCACCCCTCCACAGAGATGTAGATTTTAGTCTGAAAAGAGGATTCATAGGTTCCCATGCAGACAGACTTTTCTAAAGCGAGGATAGGCATTAGTTAGGGACCTGATATACGAGAAGAGCCTTGACGTGGCTATCAGGCTCACATAATTTGGCCATCTTATGCGCTAAGACTTCTCAATTTTTCATATTTCTAAGGTAATGATGTAATTCATTTTTCATATTTTTCATATTTCGTGTTTGCAAGCTATAGCGCTACAGTGTGCTACCTTTTCTTCTTGTATGTATATGAGTTGGTGACTCTAGGTTTAGCACCTGTTCACACTGAATCTAAGTTTGGATGTGCCGGTCAGTTTTTTGATATGTATTCATTTACCTTCTGCCTGAGCACTCCACCTGGTGGTCACAGGCCTTTTAATTACAGCAGGTTCATCACCCCTCCACAGAGATGTAGATTTTAGTCTGAAAAGAGGATTCATAGGTTCCCATGCAGACAGACTCTTCTAAAGCGAGGATAGGCATTAGTTAGGGACCTGATATACGAGAAGAGCCTTGACGTGGCTATCAGGCTCACATAATTTGGCCATCTTATGCGCTAAGACTTCTCAATTTTTCATATTTCTAAGGTAATGATGTAATTCATTTTTCATATTTTTCATATTTCGTGTTTGCAAGCTATAGCGCTACAGTGTGCTACCTTTTCTTCTTGTATGTATATGAGTTGGTGACTCTAGGTTTAGCACCTGTTCACACTGAATCTAAGTTTGGATGTGCCGGTCAGTTTTTTGATATGTATTCATTTACCTTCTGCCTGAGCACTCCACCTGGTGGTCACAGGCCTTTTAATTACAGCAGGTTCATCACCCCTCCACAGAGATGTAGATTTTAGTCTGAAAAGAGGATTCATAGGTTCCCATGCAGACAGACTTTTCTAAAGCGAGGATAGGCATTAGTTAGGGACCTGATATACGAGAAGAGCCTTGACGTGGCTATCAGGCTCACATAATTTGGCCATCTTATGCGCTAAGACTTCTCAATTTTTCATATTTCTAAGGTAATGATGTAATTCATTTTTCATATTTTTCATATTTCGTGTTTGCAAGCTATAGCGCTACAGTGTGCTACCTTTTCTTCTTGTATGTATATGAGTTGGTGACTCTAGGTTTAGCACCTGTTCACACTGAATCTAAGTTTGGATGTGCCGGTCAGTTTTTTGATATGTATTCATTTACCTTCTGCCTGAGCACTCCACCTGGTGGTCACAGGCCTTTTAATTACAGCAGGTTCATCACCCCTCCACAGAGATGTAGATTTTAGTCTGAAAAGAGGATTCATAGGTTCCCATGCAGACAGACTTTTCTAAAGCGAGGATAGGCATTAGTTAGGGACCTGATATACGAGAAGAGCCTTGACGTGGCTATCAGGCTCACATAATTTGGCCATCTTATGCGCTAAGACTTCTCAATTTTTCATATTTCTAAGGTAATGATGTAATTCATTTTTCATATTTTTCATATTTCGTGTTTGCAAGCTATAGCGCTACAGTGTGCTACCTTTTCTTCTTGTATGTATATGAGTTGGTGACTCTAGGTTTAGCACCTGTTCACACTGAATCTAAGTTTGGATGTGCCGGTCAGTTTTTTGATATGTATTCATTTACCTTCTGCCTGAGCACTCCACCTGGTGGTCACAGGCCTTTTAATTACAGCAGGTTCATCACCCCTCCACAGAGATGTAGATTTTAGTCTGAAAAGAGGATTCATAGGTTCCCATGCAGACAGACTTTTCTAAAGCGAGGATAGGCATTAGTTAGGGACCTGATATACGAGAAGAGCCTTGACGTGGCTATCAGGCTCACATAATTTGGCCATCTTATGCGCTAAGACTTCTCAATTTTTCATATTTCTAAGGTAATGATGTAATTCATTTTTCATATTTTTCATATTTCGTGTTTGCAAGCTATAGCGCTACAGTGTGCTACCTTTTCTTCTTGTATGTATATGAGTTGGTGACTCTAGGTTTAGCACCTGTTCACACTGAATCTAAGTTTGGATGTGCCGGTCAGTTTTTTGATATGTATTCATTTACCTTCTGCCTGAGCACTCCACCTGGTGGTCACAGGCCTTTTAATTACAGCAGGTTCATCACCCCTCCACAGAGATGTAGATTTTAGTCTAAAAAGAGGATTCATAGGTTCCCATGCAGACAGACTTTTCTAAAGCGAGGATAGGCATTAGTTAGGGACCTGATATACGAGAAGAGCCTTGACGTGGCTATCAGGCTCACATAATTTGGCCATCTTATGCGCTAAGACTTCTCAATTTTTCATATTTCTAAGGTAATGATGTAATTCATTTTTCATATTTTTCATATTTCGTGTTTGCAAGCTATAGCGCTACAGTGTGCTACCTTTTCTTCTTGTATGTATATGAGTTGGTGACTCTAGGTTTAGCACCTGTTCACACTGAATCTAAGTTTGGATGTGCCGGTCAGTTTTTTGATATGTATTCATTTACCTTCTGCCTGAGCACTCCACCTGGTGGTCACAGTACTTTTAATTACAGCAGGTTCATCACCCCTCCACAGAGATGTAGATTTTAGTCTGAAAAGAGGATTCATAGGTTCCCATGCAGACAGACTTTTCTAAAGCGAGGATAGACATTAGTTAGGGACCTGATATACGAGAAGAGCCTTGACGTGGCTATCAGGCTCACATAATTTGGCCATCTTATGCGCTAAGACTTCTCAATTTTTCATATTTCTAAGGTAATGATGTAATTCATTTTTCATATTTTTCATATTTCGTGTTTGCAAGCTATAGCGCTACAGTGTGCTACCTTTTCTTCTTGTTCTTCATCAGGCAAAGACTAAAACAAAAGCTAAAGAATCACATATTTATACACAACAGGACACAGGAATAATGCAATAGGTAAGACAAGTGACGTGAAGCAGAACTGTCATTATGGCAGAGGGATGAACATAAATATGACTAGTTCATAGATAAGGAGTGAAAGTTTTATTACCCTCTGATTGGGGTCTGGTAATGTGTTGTGATGACCCTAAAAGGTCAGGGAAGCAGATTCCTTAATTGTTGTAGAAAGATATAAAACTCTGGGATATATTCATCCCAGCACTAAGAGTGTCAAAGGTCATCATAAGTTTATATTCCCAGACTTTTCTATCCTTCTCAGATTTGAAGTTAGATTTTAATACAAGTAATTCCATATCCGTCATGCTATGACCGGGCATACAAAAGTGTTTTGCCACAGGTAAATCCATTCTTTTTTCTCTTATTGTGTGGCGATGAGAATTCATCCTTGTTCTCAGTTTTTGCCCGGTCTCCCCCACATACAGACCCCCAGTTGGACATTTAGTACATATAATTAGGTACACCACATTAGATGTGATGCAGCTGAAAGTACCTGGTATCTTGTAGTCCTGATGGGAGTTGGGGATCTTTATCCTGTCCGTGGTCATTATAGATGCACAGGTTTTGCATTTCTTTTGTTTGCAAGGGAAGGTACCTGCAGCTGTTGGGGAGGACAGGGAGCTTCTGACAATGATGCTTCCTAAGGTACTGCCACACTAAACTATCCCGCTAGCGATCACGATAAAGACGCATACTAAGTGCGATCGCTAGTGGATTCGTTTTAATATCGCTAGTAGCGGCTTTATTTAGCGATGTCGTTAGGACGCTATCGTGGTTAGCGATCTCCTTAACGACTTTAGCGGTACAAAAGTACCGCTAAATCGCTAAAAAAGGTGCCACACTCGGCGATATATACTTACCCAGCGGGAGCGCCGACGATAAAATAGGGTCCGGAACGATTCCAGCGACGAGCGAGATCACAGCAGGAAGCTCGTCGCTGGCAGATGCCGCACACAACAACATCGCTAACGGGATCGCTAAATAGTGACGTTTTTTAGCGATCCCGTTAGCGATGTTGTTTAGTGTGGCATACCCTTTAGATTTGGGGGCTGCCTAAAACATAGTAGTGGGGGGTCTGGAAATATGGATTGTAATCGGGCATCTTTTTGTAGTAAAGGTTGTAGTTTCCGTGCAGCTCCCCTTAGCATCTCCAGACTTGGATTGTAGGTGACCACTAGAGGCACCCGGTTATTTTCTTCTTTAGCTTTGTAATGTAGCAGGTGATTCCTTGATATTCTGGTGGCTCTTGTAATTTGGTTTTCAATTGTTCTTGGATGGTAGCCCTGGTTCAAAAAAGTCTTTCTGAGGCGACCAAGGTGTTCATCTCTATCCATGGGGTTGGAACATATACGATTGTATCTGATGGCTTGGCTGTAGACAATAGAGTTTTTTATGTGTTTTGGATGGAAACTGTCCCATTTAAGATATGTTGGACGGTCGATTGGCTTCTGATACAGGGATGTCTCTATTTCATTGTTCTTTAGCTTAATGGTGGTGTCTAAAAATTTAATTTCAGTGCTGGAGTAGTTAAGTGTTAAGTCGATGGTGGGATGAAATTGATTGAACTGTTCATGGAACGTCTTTAGCTGTTGTTCAGACTCCGTCCAGATGATTAAAATGTCATCAATGTAGCGGTAGTAGGCCCGAGGCCTGATGGGGCATGAGGACAAAAATTCGCTTTCAAGCTTGGCCATGAAACATGAACACCTTGGTCGCCTCAGAAAGACTTTTTTGAACCAGGGCTACCATCCAAGAACAATTGAAAACCAAATTACAAGAGCCACCAGAATATCAAGGAATCACCTGCTACATTACAAAGCTAAAGAAGAAAATAACCGGGTGCCTCTAGTGGTCACCTACAATCCAAGTCTGGAGATGCTAAGGGGAGCTGCACGGAAACTACAACCTTTACTACAAAAAGATGACCGATTACAATCCATATTTCCAGACCCCCCACTACTATGTTTTAGGCAGCCCCCAAATCTAAGAAGCATCATTGTCAGAAGCTCCCTGTCCTCCCCAACAGCTGCAGGTACCTTCCCTTGCAAACAAAAGAAATGCAAAACCTGTGCATCTATAATGACCACGGACAGGATAAAGATCCCCAACTCCCATCAGGACTACAAGATACCAGGTACTTTCAGCTGCATCACATCTAATGTGGTGTACCTAATTATATGTACTAAATGTCCAACTGGGGGTCTGTATGTGGGGGAGACCGGGCAAAAACTGAGAACAAGGATGAATTCTCATCGCCACACAATAAGAGAAAAAAGAATGGATTTACCTGTGGTAAAACACTTTTGTATGCCCGGTCATAGCATGACGGATATGGAATTACTTGTATTAAAATCTAACTTCAAATCTGAGAAGGATAGAAAAGTCTGGGAATATAAACTTATGATGACCTTTGACACTCTTAGTGCTGGGATGAATATATCCCAGAGTTTTATGTCTTTCTACAACAATTAAGGAATCTGCTTCCCTGACCTTTTAGGGTCATCACAACACATTACCAGACCCCAATCTGAGGGTAATAAAACTTTCACTCCTTATCTATGAACTAGTCATATTTATGTTCATCCCTCTGCCATAATGACAGTTCTGCTTCACGTCACTTGTCTTACCTATTGCATTATTCCTGTGTCCTGTTGTGTATAAATATGTGATTCTTCAGCTTTTGTTTTAGTCTTTGCCTGATGAAGAGACCTGCGTAGTCTCGAAAGCTTGCAATTTGTTACCATCTTTTCAGTTAGCCATTAAAAGGTATCAACCACTGAGGACTCTCAACTCTAAATATTTTTCTATCTACTGGCTAACACGGTACAAAGATACACATCTTTCCTATCACAGAAGTTTATAACGCAGAGCCCTGAAAATAAAAAATAATTTTTTTCCTCAATCATTTTTTTAGCCCGCATTTTTTTATTTTCTCAAGGGTATTAGGAGAAATTGGACCACAAAAGTTGTTGTCCAGTTTGTCCTGAGTATGCTGGTACCCCAAATGTGGGGGGGAACCACTGTCTGGGCACATGTTGGGGCTCGGAAGAGAAGTAGTGACGTTTTGAAATGCAGACTTTGATGGAATGGTCTGAGCGTGTCATGTTACATTTGCAGAGCCCCTGATGTGCCTAAACAGTAGAAACCCCCAACAAGTGATCCCATTTTGGAAACTATACCCCCCCAAGGAACTTATCTAGATGTGGGGTGAGCACTTTGAACCCCCAAGTGCTTCACAGAAATTTAACGCAGAGCCGTGAAAATAAAAAAAAATTTCCACAAAAATAATTTTTTAGCCCCAATTTTGTTTTCCCAAGGGTAACAGGAGAAATTAGTCCCATAAAGTTGTTTTGCAATTTTTCCTGAATACGCTGATGCCCCATATGTGGGGGTAAACCACTGTTTGGGCGCACGTCGGGGCTCGGAAGGGAGGGAGCACCGTTTGACTTTTTGAACGCAAAATTGGCTGGAATTGAGATCGGACGCCATTTCGCGTTTGGAGAGCACCTGATGTGCCTCAACAGTGGAAACCCCTCAATTCTAACTCCAACCCTAACCTCACACACCCCTAATCCCAGCCCTAACCATAGCCCTAATCCCAACCCTAACCACAAGCCTAACCCCAACCCTAATTCTAACTCTAATTCTAAGCCTAGTTGAAAAATAAAAATAAATATATTTTCTTTATTTCATTATTTTCCCTACCTATGGGAGTGATAAAGGGGGGGTTTATTTATTATTTTATTTTGATCACTGTGATTGATAGGGTTTATCACATTGATCAAAATGTACCTGGAATGAATGAATCTGCCGGCTGGCAGATTCGGCGGGCGCACTGCGCATGCGCCCACTATTTTTGAAGATGGCGGCGCCCATGGGGGATGTCGGACGGACATCGGGAGGGACACTGGGACTCGAGGTACCGGGGGGAGGGGGTGGGATCGGACCGCGGGGGGAGCGGAGGGGAGGAAAGACTGACAGTGGCGGCAGATCGCCACGTCAGTCGGTGGCGGGGGCAGATCGCGGTATCCAGCCATAGCTGATGATATTGAAGCATCGGCCATGGCTGGATAGTAATATCTCACCAAGTTTCATTGGTGAAATATTACAATTGTTCTGATTGGCTGTTTCACTTTCAACAGCCAATCAGAGCGATCGTAGACACAGGGGGGCAAAGCCACCCCCCCTGGGGTGAAGTACAAGTCCTCCTGTACCTGCGGGTCGGGTGACCTTTCAGTGACCCCGGTCACCCAACCCGCAGGAACGCGATCTCGCCATGACGCATATGCTGCGTCACAGGTCAGAAAGGCACAGGTTTTCATGACGCATACTCTGCGTCACAGGTCGGGAAGGGGTTAAGTTTAAGCACGTGTGGAAATTTAGTTTTGGTTTAAGGTGTTGTATATTTTGCTACTAAACTGGGATGTCCTCTCATGCTCTGTAATCCAACTGATGTGGGAGAGAGGTGCTGCCCTTTTATGTCTGTAGGTTTTGTCCTTGAAGGGCAGATCCCCTCTCTCGTGGTGCTGTCATGGGCTCTGAAAAATACCGGTAAGTAGCTAAGCATTTTTTTCTCATACAAATAAAAATTTTCACCACCTAAATAATAAAAAAATACATGTTATGTACTTGTACTGACTGGCAGAATCATATTGCTAGATCAGTTTTTACATATAGTGAGCACTGTAAATAAAACAAAAATCCCTAAACAATTGTGGAATTGCACTTTTTTGCAGTTTCATTGCATTTGGAATTTTTTTCCCATTTCCTGTATGCCATGATGAAATCCAATGGTGTCAATCGTCCTGCAAAAATCAAACAATTGTAATTTTATTGAAGAAAAATGTGAAGACCCTTTCCAAGTGCAAAATTAACATTCAGCCACTAAATAAAAGTCAATTTTTTTTTTAAATTGTTGCATTTCTTTTGTATGGTGAGCTAACACTAAATCCCTTAACAACCAGAGGTATTTTTGTTTTTCTACCCCTCTTCCCAGAGCCATAACTTTTATTTTTGGTCAATATGGCCATGTGAGGACTTGTTTTCTGCGGACAAGTTGTACCTTTGAATGACAATGTGGATTTTACCATATAGTGTACTGGAAAGCAGGGTAAAAAAATTTCCAAGTGCTGTGAAACTGCCAAAAAGTTCAACTCCAGGTTTTGTTTTTTTTTTTTTTTTTTTTTTTTTTTTTTAACATTCACGAAATGCTGAAACTGACCGCAATTATGATTCTCCAGGTCATTACGAGTTCATAGACAACAAACATGTCTAGGTTTTTTTTTTTTAATTTAAGTGGTGAAAAAAATCCAATGATTGATTAAAATAAAAAAGGCACCATTTTCCAAGACATGTATGATGTTTCATTGTTACCATTTTGGTGTAGATACAATCTTTTGATCGCCTGTTATTGCAAAAAAAAAATAATAATTCTGAGGTTTTGTTTTTTTTTTTCTCATTATGCCGTCTAGCAATCGGGTTAATTTTTTTTCTTGATCTGGCATTTCTTAACGTGGCGATACCAAATGTGTAATATTTGATTTTTTATTTTATTTTGAATGGGGCAAAAGGGGGGCGATCTGAACTTTTATATATTTTTTTTATATATTATTTTTATTCATTTTTATAGCGCTATTTATTCCATGGCGCTTTACATGTGAGAGGGGGCGAATATAGACAAGTACAATAAATATGAGCAATACAGGACACATAAGTACAGAAGGAGAGAGGACCCTGCCCGTGAAGGCTCACAGTCTACAGGGGATGGGTGAGGATACACTAGGAGAGGGTAGAACTGGTCGTGCAGCGGTACTGTAGACTGAGGATCGCTGCTGGTTGTAGGCTTGTGGGAAGAGGTAGGTCTTCAGGTTCTTTTTCAAGGTTTCCATGGTAGGCGAGAGTCTGATGTGTTGGGGTAGAGAATTCCAGAGTATAGGGGATGCACGGGAGAAGTCTTGTATGCAGTTGTGGGAAGAAGAGATAAGGGGAGAGTAGAGAAGGAGATCTTGAGATCTTTATATATTTTTAAACACTTTCACTTTTTGCATGCTTCAATAGTCTCCATGGGAGACTAGAAGCTGGACTGCTTCAATCATCTCTGCTACACATAGACAATGATCAGATCGCCTGTGAGTAGCAGAAATGCTCACTTGCTATGAACACCGACCACCAGGTGGCGCTCATAGCAATCCAGCAATCACAACCATAGAGTTCTGCAGGAACCTCTGGTTGTCATGCTGACAATCGGTGACCCGCGATCATGTAACGTGTTCACCGATGGGCGGTATTGGTGACGTGCTTCCGGTAAGGGCAAGTTAAATGCTGCTGTCAGAAATTGACAGGCATTTAACTAGTTAACAGCCATCGGTGGATCGAAATTAAAACCCACTGCTGTTGTTGCAGGCACATGTTGTCAGCTGATATATACAGCTGACGACATGTGCCCGGAAAGGTGTGGGCTCAGCGCCGGAGCCTGCACCAAACTGGGGAGTCCGACATCGGCATACTATTATGCCCAATGTCGGAAAGGGGTTAACATATATAAAAACATATATATATATATATATATATATATTACATACTGTATTATAATTTGGCATCGCTGATGTCATACTGACAATCGTGACAGGTCCTTATTATCATACAATAAAGGCTATAAATTATTTGCCCCTACTCCCCTCCCCACACTTACTGTATACTTATATTGTGCAGCAGGAGGAGCACAATTTCTATTTTCACTTGTTACCAGGCAAGCTAGAAACATCATTGTCGGCAGTCCCCAGTTACTGTCCATATTGCAGTAACCAGCAAAATAAGGCAGCACTGTGCAGAAACCTTAACCCCTTCACCCCCAAGGGTGGTTTGCACGTTAATGACCGGGCCAATTTTTACAATTCTGACCACTGTCTCTTTATGAGGTTATAACTCTGGAACGCTTCAACGGATCTTCGCGATTCTGAGATTGTTTTCTCGTGACATATTGTACTTCATGTTAGTGGTAAAATTTCTTCGATATAACTTGCGTTTATTTTTGAAAAAAACGCAAATATGGCGAAAATTTTTAAAATTTTGCAATTTTCAAACTTTGAATTTTTATTCCCTTAAAACAGAGAAATATATCACACAAAATAGTTAAGAAATAACATTTCCAACATGTCTACTTTACATCAGCACAATTTTGGAACCAAAATTTTTTTTGGTTAGGAAGTTATAAGGGTTAAAAGTTGACCAGCGATTTCTCATTTTTACAACAAAATTTACAAAGCCATTTTTTTTAGGGACCACCTCACATTTGAAGTCACTTTGAGGGGTCTATATGGCAGAAAATACCCAAAAATGACACCATTCTAAAAACTGCACCCCTCAAGGTACTCAAAACCACATTCAAGAAGTTTATTAACCCTTCAGGTGCTTCACAGTAACTAAAGCAACGTGGAAGGAAAAAATGAATATTTTACTTTTTAGCCACAAAAATTATCTTTTACAAACTTTTTTTTTTATTTTCACAAGGGTAAAAGGAGAAAATGGACAGATAAGGTTGTTATGCAATTTCTCCTGAGTATGCCAATACCCCATATGTGGGGGAAAACCACTGTTTGGGCACATGGCAGAACTCGTAAGGGAAGGAGCGACGTTTGACTTTTTCAAACTAAAATTGGCTGGAATTTAGATTGGATGCCATGTCACGTTTGGAGAGCCCCTGATGTGCCTAAACAGTGGAAACCCCCCACAAGTGACACCATTTTGGAAACTAGACCCCCTAAGGTACTTATCTAGATCTGTTGTGAGCACTTTGAACCCTCAAGTGTTTCACAAAAGTTTATAAAGCCTGAGTGTGAAAAAAAAAAAATCAATTTTCCACAAAAATGATTTTTTAGTCCCAAATTTTTTAATTTTCCCAAGGAAATTGGACCCCAAAAGTTGTTGTCCAATTTGTCCTGAGTACGCTGATACCCCATATGTGGGGAGGGGAAACTGTTTGGGCGCACGGCAGGGCTTGGAAAGGAAGTAGTAACGTTTTGGAATGCAGAATTAATGGGGGTCATGTTCCGTTTGCAGTGCCCCAGATGAGCCTAAACAGTGGAAACCCCCCACAAGTGACCCCATTTTGGAAACTAGACCCCCTAATGAACTTATCTAGATCTTTGGTGAGCACTTTGAACCCCCAAGTGCTTCACACAAGTTTATAATGCCCGGGCATGAAAATAAAAAATCCTATTTTTTTCCCACAAAAATTATCTTTTAGTCACTAATTTTTTATTTTCCCAAGGGTAACAGGAGAAATTGGACCACATAAGTTGTTGTACAATTTGTCCTGAGTACGCTGATACCCCATATGTGGGAGGGAACCACTGTTTGGGCGCACGGCAGAGCTCGGAATGGAAGGAGCACCATTTGACTTTTTCCAACCAAAATTGGCTGGAATTGAGTTTGGATGCCATGTTGCATTTGGAGAGCCCCTGATGTGCCTAAACAGTGGAAACCCCCCACAAATGACCCCATTTGGGAAACTAGACCCCCTAAGGAACTTATCTAGATTTTTGATGAGCAATTTGAACCCCCAAGTGCTTCACACAAGTTTATAACGTAGAGCCGTAAAATTTAAAAATCATATTTTTTCCACAAAAATGATCTTTTCACCCCAATTTTTATTTTTCCAAGGGTAACAAGACTCCAAAAGTTATTGTGCAATTTGTCCTGAGTGCGCTGATATCCCATATGTGGGGGTAAACCACTGTTTGGGTGCATGGCAGAGTTTGGAAGGGAAGGAGCGCCGTCTGACTTTTTCAACGCAGAATTGGCTGGACGCCATGTCGTGTTTGGAGAGCTCCTGATCTGCCTAAACAGTGGAAACCCCCATAAATGACACCATTTTGGAAACTAGACCCCTCAAGGAACTTATCTAGATGTGTGGTGAGAACTTTGAACCCCCAGGTGTTTCACTAAAGTTTATAACGTACAGCCGTAAAATAAAAAATCTTTTTTTTTTTTTTTTTTTTTTTTTTACAAAAATGATTTTTTCGCCCCCAATATTTTATTTTCACAAGGGTAACAGAAGAAATTGGAACCCAAAAGTTGTTGTCCAATTTGTCCTGAGTACACTGATACCCAATATGTGGGCGAAAACTACTGTATGGGCACACGTCGGGGCTCGGAAGGGAAGTAGTGACGTTTTGGATTGCAGACTTTGATGGAATGGTCTGGGGGCGTCATGTCACATTTGGAGAGCCCCTGATGCACCTAAACAGTGGAAACCCCCCACAAGTGACCCCATTTTGGCAAATAAACCCCACAAGGAACTTATCTAGATGTGTGGTGAGCACTTTGAACCCCGAAGTGCTTCACAGAAGTTTATAACGCACAGCCGTAAAAATAAAAAATCTTTTTTTTTTTTTTTTGCAAAAATGATTTTTTCGCCCCAATATTTTATTTTTACAAGGGTAACAGGAGAAATTGGACCCCAAAAGTTGTTGTCCAATTTGTCCTGAGTACGCTGATACCCAATATGTGGGAGAAAACTACTGTATGGGTACACGTTGGGGCTCGGAAGGGAAGTAGTGACGTTTTGGATTGCAGACTTTGATGGAATGGTCTAGGGGCGTCATGTCGCATTTGGAGAGCCCCTGATGCGCCTAAACAGTGGAAATCCCCAACAAGTGACCCCATTTTGGAAAATAGACCCCACAAGGAACTTATCTAGGTGTGTGGTGAGCGCTATGAAGCCCCAAGTGCTTCACAGAAGTTTATAATGTACAGCCGTAAAAGCAAAAAAATAATTTTTTTTGTACAAAAATGATATTTTCGCCCCCAGTTTTTTATTTTCCCAAGGGTAACAGAAGAAATAGGACAAATTGCACAATAACTCTTGGGGTCCAGAGTACGCTGATACCCCATATGTGGGGATAAACTACTGTTTGGACGCATGGCAGAGCTCAGAAGTGAAGGAGCACCGTTTGACTTTTTCAATGCAGAATTGGCTGGAATTGAGATCAGACGCCATGTCACATTTGGAGAGCCCCTGATGTGCCTAAACAGCGGAAACCCCCCAATTCTAACTCCAACCCTAACCCCAACACACCCCTAACCCTAGTCCCAACCCTAACCACAAACCTAACCCTAACACACCCCTAATCCCAACCCTAACCCTAATCCTAACTTTAGCGCCAACCCTAACCCTAACTTTAGCCGCAACCCTAACCCTAATGGGAAAATGGAAATAAATACATTTTTTTTATTTTATTATTTTTCCCTTACTAAGGGGGTGATAAAGGGGGGTTTGATTTACTATTTATAGCGGGTTTTTATGATTGGCAGCTGTCACGCTAAAAGACGCTTTTTATTGCAAAAATAGTTTTTTGCATCGCCACATTTTGAGAGCTATAATTTTTGCACATTTTGGCCCACAGAGTCATGTGAGGTCTTATTTTTTGCGGTACGAGTTGACGTTTTTATTTGTACCATTTTTGAGCAGGTGACATTTTTTGATCGCTTTTTATTTCGATTTTTGGGAGGTTAGAATGAACAAAAATCAGCAATTCATGAATTTCTTTTGGGGGGGCGTTTTTATTGTTCAGCGTGTGGTAAAATTGATAAAGCAGTTTTATTCTTCGGGTCAGTACGATTATGGCGATACCTCATTTATATCATTTTTTTATGTTTTGGCGCTTTTATAGAATAAAAACAATTTTATATAAAAAAATAATTATTTTTGCATCGCTTTATTCTGCGAGCTATAACTTTGTTATTTTTTCGCTGATGATGCTATGTGGCGGCTCGTTTTTTGCGGGACAAGATGACGTTTTCAGCGGTACCATGTTTATTTATATCAGTCTTTTTGATCGCGCGTTATTCCACTTTTTGTTCGGCGGTATGATGATAAAGCATTGATTTTTTTGCTTCTTTTTTTTTTTTTTTTAAGGGGTTCACTAAAGGGGTTAACTAGTGGGTCAGTTTTATAGGGGGGGTCGTTACGGACGCGGCGATACCAAATATGTGTACTTTTATTGTTTTGGTTTTTTTATTTACAGGAAAAAATGAATTTATTGGGGAATATTTTTTTTTTTTTTTTTTTTTTTTTTTTTGATTTTTTTTATAACATGTTTATTTTTTTTTTTTTAACTTTTTTACTTTGTCCCAGGGTGGGACATCACTGTATTTTATCAAATCGCTGGTGTGACAGTGTGCACAGCACACTGTCACACCAGGGATCGCTCAGGCAGTGCAGCAGGCTTCTCAGTGCCTGCTCTCAGCAGGCACTGAGGAAGCCGCCTCCCTCCAGGACTGGCATCAGCTAATCAGTTTTAGCTTAGTGTCAGTAGGAGGTGGACACGGGTCTCTCCGGAGACCCATATCTACTTAATGTGCGTCGTTCCTTTTCAGGTTTCCGGAGGGATACAGTGTGAACAGTCACTACTGTACTCCCACTCAGAGACTGAGTACGGCGTGTGCTGCCACCCCGTATCCTCATATGTCTGTTCTTTGGCAGGACCCCCGCAGATCCCTAACACGGACGTGTGTTTAGGCGACAAGAACAAAGCAAAGACCCGGGCCTGCCTCCGTCTCCCACCTACTCTCCCACCAGAGCCTGTCGGATGAAGAGACACGGACGTCCCACATCTGCCTTCTGGACGTCCGATCTTCATTCAAGGTATGGTCCCTTTCCTCCAATAGGACAGAAGAAGGAAGATAGGAAGAAACAAGATATGAAGATAAGATGATGCAGGGATGTGCCCCCCCATACGGATAGTGGGGTGAGGATTACTTTCTGGGGGCCCCTTGTCCCTTACGTCTCCCTGCAGCTCCAGGCTCCCTTGGCGCCGCTGCACTCTCTCTGGAGGGGCCCTCACACTCCCCTCCGAGGGATCTCAAGCCCCTTGAGTCTTCAGGAGGGTATCTTCTGTCCGGGGCCACTTGTCTACTAGGGCGCACAGGGGGGCTGTTTTCGCGTTTTTTTTTTTTTCGGCCAACCGTGCCGCCCCCCTCTGCCGGCGGCCTCAGTTCCTAATTGAGGCCCCGGCTTCATTTGGGGCCTACTTCCGGTGCCGACTCTGTCCCGTTTCCCTACTTCCGGGCTGGCTTTTCTCTCGCCCGTCTCCTCACAGCGCAGTCAGAGGCCCCACCCACCTCCCTCTGTTGCCCGGCATTCTGTAGCAGCCCTGTATGCGGCTCTGTGCAGCGTTTTCACACCGCCCACTGATGAGAGCGGTAACATGGAGCAGCAGCGCGCGCGCGCGCAATCCGGATGCCATCTTCAGGAGAATCCTCCCAGCAGGACGACTTCTCCCACAGCTTGATAGGAGCTCGCAGCCGGAGACCACCGTCAGGAACCATAAGTTGCTCTGCCCTGCAGAGCCGACACTCTCCTCTGTCTCCCTGGTGTCCCCCCAACCTTCTGGCATCAGTTAGTGGGACTCACCATGCCTAAACACAAGGGTGAGCCTGCTCGCCCCCCACCTTCCTCTACTACTCTGGTCAGGCACTTGGTGTGTAATTCCTGTAATAGCAGACTCCCTTCAGGTCAGTCGTCTCCCCTCTGTCAGGCCTGCAGCGACCCCACGGTACCCTCCCAGGAATCCCCTTCAGCCCCAGGCTGTTCTGAGCCTCCTACCCCGGAGTGGGCGGCTTCTGTCACAATCCATGGCGGATCTCACCAGGGTGTCACAGACACTTGTGTCAGTTTTGGACAGATTGCCCCTTTCAACACCCGCGGCCGCCAGAGAGTCACAAAATTCCCAGCCCGGTCCTTCCATCCCAGGCCGTAAGAGACCCAGACTGGAGCAGCGTTCTAGGTCCTCTTCCCGCTCCGCCTCACCAGATGACCTCTCAAGGTGTGATCCCCCTCTAGCGCCCTCCTCTCCGGAGTCAGGCGAAGCGTCTTCGGACGCGCTTTCGGTAGATGAGTCAGACCTAGATTCAGAACAGGCCTCCACCACGATGGATATGGTGCAGAGCCTGATTGTGGCAGTCAACCAGACCTTAGGCATCAAAGATACACCTACGGAATCCGCAGATCAGGCGGTTTCGTTCAGACGGTCCAAGCCACCTGCCAAGGTCTTTCCCTCGCATACCGAGTTCATGGAGATACTCGAGGGAGAGGGAAGATCCAACCAGGTGCTTTCAAAGAGGGAAGCGCCTCGACATCCTATATCCCTTCCCTCTGGATCTTACCACTAACTGGATGATTTCTCCTACGGTGGACCCTCCAGTCTCCAGACTCTCCACCAATACGGTCCTTCAACTCTCTAATGCAGCTTCCCTCAAGGATGCCAACGATAGAATTTTAGAATCGCTGGCAAAATTAGCCTTTGAAGCTGCCGCTTCTGCTTTATGCCTGGCCTTTGCCTCAACTTGGGTATCAAGGGCCTGAGCCCGATGGGCAAGACAGCTCCGCAAGGGCATCATGGCTGGAGCCCCTCCGAGGGAGCTGGCGGAGCTTGCAGATCAAATTTCCCGTGCTGGACAATATTTGGTTTTGGCCGCCGCGTCTTGCGCTGCTCAGGCGTCCAGCAATTCTGTAGCCATCCGGAGGAATATTTGGCTCAAAGCATGGCAAGCTGATCCTTCTTCAAAGAAGTCGCTCACTGGCCTCCCCTTCCAGGGAAATCGTCTGTTCGGCTCTAGGTTGGATCAGATCATTAAGGAGGCAACAGGAGGCACGAGTTCTCTCCTCCCTCAGTCCAAGCCTCGCAGTCCCGTTCAAAGGCGGCAGTTCCGCTCCTTTCGGCCTTTTCGCGCTTCCCCGGCTTCGGACGATTCTTCAGATCGGCACAGGCCGCAGGATCGCCAGACCAAGAAGAAGGCTTCCTTCAGGCCCACTCCTTCCAGGCGTTCCCATAATTCCCAGGGTAGATCTTCCAGGTCAAGACCTGGCAGATCCTCCTCGGCTTGACTCGTATCCAGAGCCCAGCGTTTCTCCCAGGCCGGGCGGTCATCTCCTGCGGTTCAGAGGCGTTTGGCTCGTCCTGGTGGAAGATGCGCGGGACAGGGAGGTTGTATCCTCTGGATACAAAAGAGTTCGCTTTCCGCCCCCGAGTTCGGGTCTTCGTTTCCCGCCCCCAGAGGACCCTTCTTTGCGCCCGTGTTCTCGGTTGCTCTATTTGACGACGCAACTATTGAGACCGCTGTATTAAGAGCATCCGGGTTCTCCGATCGGGTGATTCGCACCACGATCCAGGCCGGGAAACCGTCGTCCCCTAGATTCTACTACCGAACCTGGAAGGCCTATTTTCGCTGGTGGGAGTCTAACGCCACCCGCCAATGAGGTTGTCGCTCCCAGCTTTCTGGGGTTTTTTCTCCAAGCGGTACTGGATTCTAGTCTCTCGCTCTCTCTCTCGCCACTATAGAAGGGTCAGGTGCCAATTTTTTCTATTTTGTCAGAAATCCTTGGCACCTCATTCTTTTCATTTGAATGAGGATAATGTCCTACCTTCCTTCTGTCCGACTCCGACTCATTCTCTGGAGCATTAGTTGAACAGGCCGGGTCCGGGCAGTGAGGATCTGCCTAGAGAGGGCTGCTTCCTTCAGGAAGTCGAATCTTCTGTTCGTCATTCTAGCCGGGGCGCGGAGAGGCCTGCCGGCCTCCAGGCTACGACTGCGCGTTGGATTAGGACTGCAATGTTGGAGGCTTACCGGGTTAAGAACAGTTTGCCCCCCTTTGGGATTAACGCTTACTCCACCCGGACAGTAGGCGCCTCCTGGGTGGTTCACCATGGGGCATCCGCCCTACAACTTTGCAAAGCGGCAACCCTGTCTTCCATCCACATGTTTGCCAAAAATTTTACAAGGTCCACGCCTACGCTTCGGCGGACGCCAGCTTAGGCAGAAGGATCTTCCTGGTGGCATTGGGTACTTTGCCGACCTGAATGGAGCTTCTTGCCATTTTTTCCCACCCCATGGACTGCTTTGGGACGTCCCATGGTTCCTGTGTCCCCCAATAGAGCGATCGAGAAAACAAGATTTTGGTTGTTTACCGTAAAATCTGTTTCTCGGAGCGCTCATTGGGGGACACAGCACCCTCCCATATGTTTACAACTCTCGTCCTTTCTTCTGATTGTTATGGTTATGTTTGAGTTGTCTGTTCTGTTTGGTTCTCTCATGTTCTTCTCCTACTGCTTTCTCACTAACTGATTAGCTGATGCCAGTCGGTGGGGTGTATACTGCAGAGGAGGAGCCAGCCCTTTTTTTCATATGCATAGTGTCAGCCTCCTAGTGGCAGCAGCATACACCCATGATTCCTGGGTCCCCCAATGAGCGATCCGAGAAACAGATTTTACGGTAAGCAACCAAAATCTTGTTTTTCCCAGGACGTCCCGCATGACAGGAGCTAGACTTATTCCTCATTCTCTAGGGACAGGAAACACAGATGTTAAAAGTCCCACTCCACCTCACCCTCAGTGATTTTTCCTTTCCCTAGCAGGACAGATCAACAAGAGAGGAGCGTGCTTTACCTTGGAGCTCAGGGAATCAGAGAGGACTTGATTGTTTCCCTTCCCGCTGTCAAGAGGCTCCAGGCTGCTGCGTCACTGGGCATTGGTCCCTCGGCCAGTTGGTGGAGCGGGACATAGCTTCCGACTTCGCCGTTTCCCTCTGCGCCACGCTGCTGTTGACAAACTTTTGGGTCACACAGGCATGCATGCCAGGGTGGAACGCATTTCCAGCCCAGGATGCCTTCTGATGATGCATGTGCTTTCCAGAATGGAACACACTTCCAGTTTGGAGGAATGCCACCAAATGGGACGGTGCAGCGTTCATTTCACCATGGAACACAAATGCTATAGGGAAAGGCCACCTGGACAAGGCAAGACCCTGCAAAAGGGTGCAGTCAGAGGTGTGGTGTGCACAGTCTGAGCCATGGGTGCTAATCCTCATTTGGAAGCACCAGCCAAACAGTCCCTGGGCAGTGCAGGTAACCCCCATTGCCACCTTGGTCCATTGCATCAGTGTGAACCTTATTTAAAAGATGTGAAATTTGTGCTCTTTTAGCTATAAGACAGACTTTTAGCATCAGGATCCTCTTTGAAAAAAAAAAACCTAGTAGGTGCCCAGCATGCAACGAAAAACTGTCAGTCATACAAATTAAAGTTACAAATTTAAAAAAAAATTGAGTCACATCCAAACATAGACCAAGTGTGAAAAAAAAACTAGTAGGTGCCCAGCATGCAATGCAAAACTGTCAGTCATACAAAAAAAGTTACAAATTTCAAAAAACTGATGTCACATCCAAACATAGACCAAGTGTGAACAGGTGCTTAACATAGTCACCAACTCATACACACTCAAACAAAAAAGGAAGCAGTCTGTAGCGCCATAGGATGTGACGGTCAGTTTTTTTGAAATTTGTATTCATTTACTTTCTGACTGAGCACTCCGCCTCTTAGTCACAGGCATTTTTAATTACAGCAGGTCCACTACCCCTCCACAGAGATGGAGATTTCAGTCTAAAGAGAGGATTCATAAGTTCCCATACAGATAAGACTTTTTTTTTTAAGCGAGGATTGACATTAGTTAGGACCTGGAAAACAAGAAACGCCTTAACGTGTCTTCCAGGTACACATAAATTGGCCATTTTATGCGCTAAGCTTTCTCAATTTTTCATATTTCTAAGGCAGTGATACAATTCATATTTCATGTTTGCAAGTTATGGCGCTACAGAGTGCTTCCTTTTTTGTTTGAATACAATAAGTTATGCACAGATTTTATTGCAAAATTCCTTAAGGATTAACAATTGTCTCTTTTAACAGACAAGCAGGCCATTTTTGGGGAAGCGGTTCAGAGCACTGTCTGGTTCCATCACAGCCAGCTCAAAGTACTTCCTGTCACAAAAGAGCCAAATGGGAGATGGAAGAGTTTTCAAAGGAGGCATACCGATACTCTTATTATTCAAATGAGGATGTTGAGGGAGAGGAAGTATTTTTCTCATCCGAAAATACGGACTATCTTTTTAAGAGCTGTACGGGCTACCATGAAGGTCGAACATGCTCAGATGCCGCACATGATACAGGATGAAATGTTTGGAGGGCTAAACAGAAAGTGTTCCTGGTCAACAAACATGAGAGCAATGATCCTGGAGGAATGGGAAAATACAGAGAAGCGACTAGTCATTTCTCAGGGATTTTAAAGCCTGTCTTGCATTTGATCCAGAGGAGGTCAAGATTTGGGAAGAAATCCCAAAGGTTGACATCCCCATTGCCAAAGTGGTAAAGACCTCAATACTGTTTGAGGATTCTTCCTGCTTTCTGGCTGCTATGGATAGGAAGGAAGGGGAATTAATAAAAAGAAGTTAGCTTTAATGATGGCCGCTGAAGAATCCTAACATAGCCGCCACCTCTGTAGCCAGGGCCATGTGCATCTGGATCGATGAGCTGACAACCCAGTTAACAACTCTGGGGGTGTTGGATTTTGTCCCTCCCTCCCCAGTAATGTATTATATAACTGCATGACTGGCCATTTGGCTTAAACATGATCGGGGACAGCCATTGGAAAAACAAGCTCTGCTTTATCCCATTCTCGGGCACACATGTCTTCGGTCCAGTGTTAGATGACAATATAGAGAGGGCCTCCGATGATCAGAAAGGATTCCTGGAAGAAAAACTTAAATACCACTCCTTTCTTAGACCCCATCAGTCCCACAGGCAGGATTACATGGGGAAGGGGAAGACTGGAAGGTGGAGTTACCCCAAGGGAAGTAGAGGTAGATCCACCCAGTTTTCTTCTGGCCCATCGGGGAGACCCAGATGCCGGAAAAGTGGGAGGGAGACTGCAGTTTTCCCTGGAAGGGTGGTGGACCATTACAGACAACCAGTGGATTTCTGCGAACCATAGGGGAAGGATGCCGAATAGACTTTTCCCATCACTTCCTCAACAGTATTGCATCACCAGACTCCAGTCCCTATCCGCTTCAAAAAGACTCTGAGGGGGATTGTCAAGAACCTCTTAAAATCAGGGGCAGTCGGTCCAGTACTCCTTTCAGAGATAAGTTAGTCACTATCCCTCCCTTTTTCTTAAAAAAAGCTGTCGGGCAAATACTGTACCATTATAAATCTAAAACCCCTAAATCAATAGGTCAGGTACAAAAAAAACAAGATTAAGACAGTAAGATCGAGCGTTCCGTTGATATGGAAGTAGTCCGCCATGTGCACATTAGATCTAAGACGCATACTACAATGTGCCCATCCACCCCAACCACCATCAATTTATGTGGTTTGAGCTGGAACATCAGGAGTAGGGTTGAGCATTCCGATACCGAAACCCGGTTCCGATACCTGAAATCCAATGTAAGTCTATGGGACCAAAATATTGGAATTAAAAAATTCCGATATTTTGTTCCCATAGACTTACATTGGATTTCAGGTATCGGAACCGGGTTTCGGTATCGGAATGCTCAACCCTAATCAGGAGTCAATCCACCATTTCCAGTTCACGTGTCTACCATTCGGCCTTTCCTCTGCACCACGTATTTTTATGAAGATAATGACTGAGGTAGCAGCCTTCCTAAAAAAGGGAATTATTGTAATTCCATATCTGGATGATCTCCGTTTAGTAGCGGACTGAACCATTCTGCTCAATCAGCAGCTTGCCCAGACTAACGACATACTAAAAAGATGGCGCGTCAACTGGGAATAATCAGACTTGCGACCAGGTACTTAAAGTGTTCTTAGGAAACCATAGCTATGTATCTCTCATATAATGACAATGCAATGTAATTGGTCTTTGTTGATGATCATTGCACAAATGTGACTGATGTCATATCATGTAAATTGTATCAAGTGCACCCTTTGGCTACGGATTATACACAGAGGCTATATATAGATGGCGTGGTTGGCTGGTGGCCATTCATGCCAGTGTTCCATCCCCTGATGACGCCGCACTAGCGGTGAAACATGTTGGGGGGATGAGTGCTCTAATATTGATTGTCCTATTCAGCTCTTATATGATGACACCCCAGGCTGTCATTCAAATAAATAATATACACAACTGAAGTAGGTAGAAATTATAATCTGTGGTGGATTAGGGACAAAATTTTATACCCTTAGTTTTTAAACCTGACATAATAAAATTTACATTTTATGGCTTGATAGAGCGGGATTTCTTTGGGGATTCTCCCCAATTTGGGAATATTTGTAAAATTATCTTTGAGAGAAGAAAAAGATTTTGGAAATCAGTTGAGCTGGACCTACTGTTAGAAGATAAGGTTGCCAGCTAATCCTGCAGATAGAGGATCAGGCCAATTTTATGTTAATGTGTATAGAACCAATAGCTGGCTTGTTAGGCAATGAGTGCAGTTCTGAAGCTGACCAGATTGCTGGATCTGGCCAGCTTCAGTGTCATTGCGCTCTTCCAATACTGTAGAAGCAAAGCTGACTCTCCAGCTGCTCTGAGCAGTCTTCTCTTATGCTGAACTGTCAATCTTAAGAAAAGCACCACCCCCAAGGACACTGAATTTTGGGCAAGTCACGTTTCATTTTCTGATAGAGTAGTAAGGGCTCACTCACATGATCGTGAATATCGGACAACACTCATGCCATTGTTCTGAAACTGCTCAACAGCGTTTTTGTATGTTTTTTTTTTTTTCCATACCGATTTGGCATGATAAATAAAAAAAAATCTCAGAATGCTGCGATTTGCAGTGCAAATCAGATGGCACACCCATTCAAGTCTATGACCCTATGCAGAGGGTGCGCTGTAGTGATGTAATCGCACCCTCTACGCTGAGACGTCACAGAGCTCAGAGGCAGAGGAGGAATGATGGAAGAGGGAGCGTCAGATGACGGCTCCCTCTCCCATCATTATTTTAACTATAGGCATTCAGGATGCCAGTACAATTGAAAGCACAATGCTTGCCGGGGGAGCCCAATGCCGTTTCCTTGGCCCCATAGCGGCCATGTGGTCTGCCATGATTGGTGTTACGCCATTGTACAGGATATGTCACCAGTATAACATCTGATGTCTGTAGCTATAGAATAAAATACAGCAGTTACATAATCTCCTGTATACTGTGTACTATACTTTTTGCACGGACATGTTGACATATCCTGGATAATATGTTCCTGGTATATCATATACTGTGACCTTTCTTCATTTTTGTGGAAATCAAATGTAAATTGGTGATTTGCTTGAGCGAGTATGTTTGTAAAAAAGCAAACAAAATAGATATTCATAGGTAACTACTGTATGTACCCCTATGCTTATGTGTGGCCACCATTACTCTTGTGGCATATGTTTTCTCAATAGAGTAGTAGTGTGCAGCCACAGCGTACCTGGCTTTACTAAACCACTAAGGCCTCTTTCACACTTCAGTCGCTTGACGTCAGTTAAAATCCGCCAAAGTGTGAAAATAGCGGATGCAAACGAATCCGTTTTTTGACGGATCCGCCATGAACTTTTCAACCCGGAAAATGCAGGTACGCATGTCTGGCACGGAGGGGAGAGAGAGACCCCGACAGTGTTGTCAGCATTTTGTATGGTTTTCTATGGAAGCGACGGATCCGCTGGCAGATTCCGTCAAAGACTGATGGCAGCGGATCCGCCACCCATAGGTAGCCATTATACAAAATGGCAGATGCGGCGGATCCGCTATAGTCCGCCATTTTGGCGGACAGAAAAAACTTTGCATTGGAGGTTTTTCAAAAACGGCGGACGCCAACTTTTTGGCGGATCCGTCAAAAAACGGACCTAACGGACGACCATCCGTCAAAATCCGCCACTAATGCAAGTCAATGGGTAAAAAGCGGATCCACCAAAAAAAATGGCTGATCCGCTTTTTTCACACTTTGGCGGATTTTGACTGACGTCACACGACTGAAGTGTGAAAGAGGCCTAAAAACATATACAGTACTTTGCCTTAAGCAGAGGTGTACCACTGACTGCTGCAATTAATGGCTCTACAGAGCGTTAACTTTCAACTACCTCTTTTTTTTTTTATAATACTAATTTGGCTGATGCTGAGATTGTAATTTTTGACACATTTTCCCCAGGTTTTTGCTGCAAAAAGTGTGCAGCGCTTTACAGTACCAGCAAAGTGAATGAGATGTCAGAAATCTCATGCACACTGCTTATTTTTAATTGGAAATTGAAAGCCGTTTCAAATCTGCAGAATGTCAAATCTTTCGGAGTTTCACTCATTCTAATAAGTGGGGGGAAAATGCATAAAATAAATGCACGTCTGTTAGAGCTAAAATCAGCATTTTTTTCAGAAGGTTGTATAAACACCATATATGGTAATTCCGTTTCCTGCTTATGGGGTGTATATAAACCCCTTCGTTAGCAATAAAGAGTAGAGTTTATTGACGCATACTTTGGTCTGTGTCTTATTCTCTCTGGTACCACATTCCGAGGAGGAAAGGGTTAACGAGATAACAGTGACGACAGCCTGGCACCCGAACAGGGACCTGAGTTAATCTACTCTGAGAAAGTCCGACCGATCCAGAGACGTGGGATGAGCGGAGCTTTCTGTTGGTGATATACATACAGCGCTGAGGTAAGAATACTTATTATATTCTACCTAAAATCTATATCACTGTATAGTGGACTCCCTCCTCCCCGAGCGGTCGGCTTTCCAGGTAATTCACAGGTGTTCCTGGCTCAGGTCCCTTTGAACCAGTAGACCTTCAGATTAATTGTCAGTCCTGCCTTTTCCTCCTTTGAAAAATGACAGTATGGATCCGATGATTGTGTTGTGGTTTTGTCTTGGTGTTGGTGTGATCGGATTGTTTATTTGGTTGGCGTACAAATCTTGGAAAGCGAGCAGTGGAATGGTTCAGAAACCTTTGTGGCCCATTGTCTAAGTGACGGAATTGTCTTGGTGACAGAATTGTCTAAGTGACAGGAGAATCTCTTCTAGGTGAGGAGATACAAAAATGGGGAACCAAAATGCCAAGGAAGGCATTACTGCCAAAGATTTAGTGGTACGCAGAGAGGGAAAGCAAGCGTTGGTAGGCATTGACAAAGTATTGTGTAAAGCAGGCATGAATGAAAACGGAGAATTGAACAGTGATAAATGGAAAAGGTTCTTTAACTCACATCATGGATGGTTGAGAGA
Organism: Oophaga sylvatica; assembly: GCA_033576555.1. NCBI lineage: Eukaryota > Metazoa > Chordata > Amphibia > Anura > Dendrobatidae > Oophaga > Oophaga sylvatica. The sequence continues at coordinate 362,624,751 of JARQOD010000004.1, read as the reverse complement.
CAAAGGACTGTTGAAAACAGTGAACCTGTGGATGAGTGCGTGTGATTACTTAGAGGGAAAGACTGAAGAATTAGGAGACGGACATTACAGACTGACAAAAACAGGGATGATTGACTTACCCTCCTGTTTGCCCCCTACATTACCTCCACCCCAGTATCAGACTTTCCCACAGACTTCCCACGAACCGAACTGTTGGGTCTGCCCCAGGTGTGGACAGCAGAATCCCTGACGGTAGATGTCTGTATAGGTTGCGGTGGACCCAGACCTCCCCCGGCCAATCTATTTCCAATGAGGACAGTAATGGTACCTGGTACCCCGGGTGCTGCGGGAGGCGAGGGGGCGGACCAGCTCCAGGCGCCCCCCGGACAGCAGTGTTATACAGACCATGGAGCCCTTCAGAGCAGTTGGCTCTAATAACGCAACTCCCGGACCCTTCACAGTCACCAATGGGATTTGTTAGAATGTTAGCTACAATGCAGGATACGTATAAAGCAACTAGACAGGATCTGGAAGCACTTATAAAAGGGAAATTGGCAGATGAAGCCAGATACGATAGACTGATAGATGAGACATACAAGTGTTATGTTGGTAGGACCGGACCTGATAATGCAGAAGTCAATGACGCAGCAGCAGGGGTTCTGTTTACAGAAGCGTTGAAAAAAGCATGTAAAGATAGATCCAAGAGAGGAGATTCCTCATGATTGTGTTCAGCTTATGGCACAGGAAACAGCAGGCCTACCCACAGTGTTTGAAACTGAAAGACTTAATGCTGATTTTGAATTTTTTGTAGATGGATCTCGCCACCAAGATGACTCAGGTACCTTCCACACTGGGTATGCCATCGTCTCCCTGAATGCAGTAATCAAAGCAGAACCAATGCTCCCACATCAGTCGGCCCAGGAGGCTGAACTTAAGGCTCTGACCGAGGCCTGTAAGATAGCTGAAGGTAGAATTGTTAACATCTACACAGATTCTAGATACGCATTCGGTATAGCTCATGATTTTGGTCCAATTTGGAAATCTAGAGGATTCCTGACGGCAGCAGGACATCCCATTAAAAATGCTGACGCAGTCCAGCAGTTAATTGATGCATTACAATTACCAAAAGAGGTAGCTGTCATAAAAGTTAAAGCACATACCAGACGCACTGATCAGGTGAGTAAAGGAAACGCAATGGCCGATGCAGCAGCAAAAACAGCAGCCAGTAGACCACTCCAAGGGGTAACGATGCACCAGGTAAGCGCTCCCAAAAATCCCTTTTTGTCGGAGGATGCCTTATCTCAGATGCAGGCTCAGGTGCTCCAGGAAGAAGTAGAAAAGTGGGAAAAAGAAGGTGCATGTCTGAATGAAGCAAATGGGGTGTGGGGAAGAGGGATGCGTCGATGCTTCCAAGGGCGTTGTACCCTGCGGTCGCCCAGATGTTACATGGGCCAACCCACCAGTCCAAAACTGCTGTAATGAGCGTGATGCAGAAGCATTGGGTAGCACCAGGCTTTTCCACCTGTATAGAAGGTTTGATCCAGGGATGCATGGTATGTGCTACACATAATCAGGGAAGGGTAGTCAAGACGCCATCCAAACACGCCCCTCGGCCCTCTATCCTTTCCAGAGACTGCAGATTGATTATATTCAGCTGCCAAAATCAGGGTCATGGGAGTACGTGTTGGTCTGTATTGATTTATTCTCAGGTTGGCCGGAGGCTTTCCCGATTGCCAAGGCTACGGCTGCAGCAACCGCAAAGAAGCTGCTTGCGGAGGTGGTGTGCAGGTATGGAGTACCAGAGGTGAACGAAAGTGACAGAGGTACACATTTCACAGGTGAAATAATGAATGAAGTCTTGACAGCTCTAGGAATTCAACAAGCTTTCCACACCCCATATCATCCACAAAGCAGTGAGAAAGTAGAAAGACTAAATGGGACATTGAAGTTAAAAATCCAAAAGGCCATGGCTGAAACAGGGAAATCTTGGCCTGAATGTTTACCATTAGCCCTATACTCAGTAAGGTACACTCCAAATAGGAAAACTGGACTTTCTCTGTATGAAGTACTATTTGGCAAAGTGCCTAGCTTAGGATGTTTCTTTCCCCAAGCACTGGAAATGAGTAACCATGTATTAAGCTCATATGTAAGGGATTTGCATAAAAGACTTAAGAAAGTACATGATAATGTCTTCAGTTCTCTTCCAGATCCGAACCAGGATCCTGGGAGTCACAGCCTGCAGCCTGGAGACTGGGTAGTCATTAAAAGACATGTGAGAAAGAGTCTGGGTCCGAGATTTGATGGACCTTTTCAAGTTCTACTGACGACAAGTACCGCAGTCAAGCTACAAGGCAAGGAAACTTGGATTCACGCATCGCATTGTAAGAAGATCCTTGGAGAGCCTCCAGAAGAGGAATGATGCTACTAATGACATTTGCTTGCATCCTTGCAGTAACGGATGCTTGGAACAGACTTAGCCGTGTAGATGGGGATGATAACAGGTTCATTAGACACCACTTAGCTTTAGTGGATGGACTGAAAGAACAAAACCAAACTGTTGCAAACTGTTGGATTTGTACACACGCGCCGGTGACATCCACCAGTCTACCATTTCTTGCAGTCCCAGTCTCGTGGGAAGAAATTAACTCTTGGGGTAACTGTTCAGACACATTAAGCAGCAATGCCACTCAAAAACTTTGGAACACTACGGTAGGAATACCGGTAGTGGGTTGGACTGATTTTCCATGGTGGCAGGGAAATCTAACAGGACAGATAATTCCAAGACTGTATCTATCTTTTAAAGGTGGGGCATGGGTACCCAGAAATAGAACTAGTATAACCTTTTTGGGAGAAATACCGACACAGGGGTTAAAGATAAGTTTTGGGGTCACTTCAGGAAGCTCAGATGCTTTCAAGCCCTCCCTATTAGAACGATACCTACACACTGATAAATGGGTCCCTTGCAGTACAGAACCAGTTAATTATTGTTACTAACCAACATACCCTCGTGTTAGATTATCTGACTGCAGCTCAAGGAGGGATGTGCCAGATTATCGGACCTGCATGTTGTCATTATATTGATAATTCTAGTGTTTTAACCCTTAAACATAAGCTAGAGGATGTCATAAAGTTAAGGAAACTATATGATGAGGCAAATCTGAAGAATCAAGATTCATGGTGGGCAAATACTTTCTCCTTTCTTAACCCAGCAAATTGGTTCAAAGGCATAGGGGGATGGCTGACTGGGATAATACAAGCTGGCCTACAGGTTTTATTGATATGTCTTGCTATCTATTTAGTTTTTAAAATTTGTTTGATGTGTATTAAACGATGTACTAGGACACAGAGGAGGTATGAAGATGTGTATTGATCAAAAGGAGGGAATGTTAGAGCTAAATCAGCATTTTTTTCAGAAGGCCTTGGTTTCTGTCAGACAGGCTGATGCATACCAGAAGTCGAGATAAGATGTTCCTTCTTTGTACAATACACCCCCGCCCGCGTGTGTTATGAAAAGACACCCTGTGCTGGGAGCTAAGGGGAAGAACGGAGTTTTCAAGGTAAAACCAGTATTCTATGTATTTAGTGATAAGTTGTATAAACACCATATATGGTAATTCTGTTTCCTGCTTATGGGGTGTATATAAACCCCTTCGTTAGCAATAAAGAGTAGAGTTTATTGACGCATACTTTGGTCTGTGTCTTATTCTCTCTGGTACCACATTCTGAGGAGGAAAGGGTTAACGAGATAACAGTGACGACACGTCTTTTATGCAGCATTTTTCCTGCCAAAGGAAAATTAACGTGCACATACATGTAGGATATACTGTATCCATATATTCAGGATTTGCAGCAGAAAATCCTGCTGTGAATCCTGATGTCATGGCAGGAAAAACATTGCATAAAATACACTTGTTTTTACATGTATTTTTGTTGTGTAATTAGTTTCCCTACTATTTAGTATGGGAGAAAAACGCTGCAAAACCTCTGCAAATTACATGATGTAGGTTTGAATCTGCTGTAAACCTGCAAAAATAAGTGTGTAGAAGGCTTCAGAAATCTCATTCACATTCCTGGTATTGTAAAATGCTGCATATTTTCCCCACTAAATTCATGCTTAAATAACACGTTCACATAGTCTGAAACAAGATTTGGACCACATTTTTAAATGCATCCAGGCCAGGGGCGGAACTATCGTGGAAGCAGGGGAAGCAGCTGCCACAGGGCCCGGGCTAGAAGGGGGCCCGTCCCTGCTGCAGCTGTCTCCCCTGCGGCTGCGTTCTGCCGCCCCCGGCCTGAGAGTCGGCAGCTCCCTGTGCCGGCTGTCAAGCTGACAGCCGGCGCAGAGAAGCTGCTGCGTGCCGGCTCCCAGGACGCCAGTACTATTGAAGCTCTGACCACCGGGTCAGAGCGACGTCTGCAGCGTGATCATGTCATGTGATCACGCTGCTGACGTCACTCGTCGGCGGCGCCCAGAAGGGTGAAGACTGGTGGTGAGTGTGCTCCACTGTGGAGCTGAAGATACCACCGAAGATTAACGGGGGCACATACTGTGTGAGTGTGTGTATGGGGGGGGTTTAGAGTGGGGATGGGGGTTCTTTTATGTGTGGGGGGATTTGGAGTGGGGATGGGGGGGATACATTTGTGTGGGGGGGATTTAGAGTGGGGATGTGGGTTCTTTTATGTGTGGGGGGATTTGGAGTGGGGATGGGGGGGATACATTATGTGTGGGGGGGTTTAGAGTGGGGATGGGGGTTCTTTTATGTGTGGGGGGATTTGGAGTGGGGATGGGGGATACATTATGTGTGGGGGGATTTGGAGTGGGGATGGGGGTTCTTTTATGTGTGGGGGGTTTGGAGTGGGGATGGGGGATACATTATGTGTGGGGGGGATTTGGAGTGGCGATGGGGGGTTATTGTATGTGTGGGGGGATTTGGAGTGGCGATGGGGGATTATTGTATGTGTGGGGGGATTTGGAGTGGGGATGGGGGGTTATTTTATGTGTGGGGGGATTTGGAGTGGCGATGGGGGTTATTGTATGTGTGGGGGGATTTGGAGTGGGGATGGGGGGTTATTTTATGTGTGGGGGATTTGGAGTGGCGATGGGGGGTTATTTTATGTGTGGGGGGATTTGGAGTGGCGATGGGGGGTTATTTTATGTGTGGGGGGATTTGGAGTGGGGATGGGGGATTTAATGTGTGTGGGGGGATTTGGAGTGGGGATGGGGGATTTAATGTGTGTGGGGGGATTTAGTGGCGATGGGGGGTTATTGTATGTGTGGGGGGATTTGGAGTGGGGATGGGGGGTTATTTTATGTGTGGGGGGATTTGGAGTGGCGATGGGGGCATTTAATATGTGTGGGGGAATTTGAGGGTACTGAAGAGTATGTATGAGGAAACAGTATGGGGGTATGAATGCAGACAGTATGGGGAGCGAACGGGTGAATGTATGTGGACACAGTATGGGGAGTGAGGGTGATGGGATGTGTGCAGACACAGTATGGGGAGTCGGGTATGTGTGAGCAGACAGTATAGAGAGTGAGGGGGTAAATATGAGGACAGTATGCTGAACAGGGGGGATGTGAGAGGAGACAGTGTGAGGAGGGAGGGGAATAGTGTGAGATGACAGTATATTGCAGATATTTTTATTTAGGGGCATTATAATGACTCTTCTGTCTTTAAGGGCATCGTGCGGAGAGCGGAGAAGATGGAAATCTGCAGAGACGTCTGTGGATGAGAAAACTCATCATGGGATCTGGACAAGATGAAGAAAAGGAGAACGACTCCAGAGACGACGTCATCTATAAGGTACCTGGATGTAAATATTATTTGTGAAATTGACTAATTCTCATGTCTTTATTTGTTAGGAGCATTAAAGGGGTTCTCCAGGTCTGTGTCACATAGAATGACTGCAGACTCAGCACAAACCTGGACAACCCCTTTAATGCTCCTAACATAAATAAAAACATGAGAATTAGTCAATTTCAGAATTCTCACAGTGCGCACTGCACGCTGTTAGGATTCTCTCATGCCGGTAATTTACATACATGCGGTCACGTGCTGACTAGACATGTGGCCTCACTCAATGAAAATGAACAGAGCGAGGCCGGGCACGTCTAGTCGGAATGTGGCCAGAAGTGTATAAATCACATGCTGGTGCTGACATGACCGTGTACTCTTGCCACCGTTAATGGAGAATCCTAAAAGTGTGCAGTGCATTCGTTGTGAGAATTCAGAAGCTGCAATGTCAGGATTCAGCTCTGCAGGTTCCAGCAGTCATCACATGGACACTTCACTCATATGCGATTTTTATACTTATGGTCCTGTGACAACGAGCTTCTCCTCTGCTTCTCTCAGTTTTTCACTGAACATTGAGAGCATTAGGGAGAGCAGCTCGTGGGTACATGACTAAGTGTGCAAATCGCATGTGTGCGGGGCGGGGGCCAGGACACAGCGGGCCACATTAGAGGCCCCAGGAAGCAGCAGGCCCCTAATGGGGCCCTAGGAAACAGCAGGCCCCATTAGGGGCCTAGGTCCAAAGGAAGCAGCAGGCCCCATTAGGGGCCTAGCTCCAAAGAAAGCTGCAGGCCCCATTAGGGGCCTTGGGCCCCAGGAAACTGCAGGCCCCAGGAAACAGCAGGCCCCATCAGGGTCCTAGGGCCCCAGGAAACTGCAGGCCCCAGGAAACAGCAGGCCCAATCAGGGTCCTAGGGTCCCAGGAAACAGCAGGCCCCTAATGGGGCCCCGAAAACAGCAGGCCTCTTTACAGTGCTGCAGATGGCGACCAAAATGGTCGCCAAAGCGGCTAAAAATTTGCAAATGGCGACTGGATTATTCAATCCATTCGCCGTTTGCGATTAGTGATTTTTAAAAAAATATATATTTTTTTTAAAATGGCGGCCGGAGGCGGGGGGGGGGCCCATTGTGAAGTTTGCTGTGGGGCCCTGCCGTTCCTAGTTACGCCCCTGATCCAGGCCTACTACAAAGAAAAGATATAACTAGAGATGAGCAGTTTGATTCTTGGGATCAGGTCAGTGGTACCAGGCTGCTAGACGGCATCTCCAGGAACCTATTACCTTCTGGCATTCCTGACACTTTCTCAAGCCTGGCACAACATTTGTGTGATGTGAAGTACAGAAAATGTCGCTCCAGCACTGGCTAATCAAGTCTTGCTAGGGTTGATGTAAAATAAGAGATTTCCAGACCTCCCTCCTTGCCGCCAGGTGCCACTGACCAGGACACTATAGCCTCAGGAATCAATTCACTCATCCCTAGATATAACTGCATGTCATTTATATTCTCCTTTTGGTGGACTTATTTTGTTCATTTTACAATTGACGTTTTACTGACACATTTTTAAAAAACTAATAACAAAACAGTAAATACCGTATTTTTAGGACTATAGGATGCCACAGACTATAAGATGCACCTAGGTTTTAGAGGAGGAAAATAAAAAAAATTGAAAGCAAAATATGTGATCAATTCTGTGCTAACATAACCCATCCTGGTATATATATGTCCCCAATCCAGGTATACATGGCCTCCTCTTCACCATCCTGGTATACGCGGCCTCCTTATTACTATCCTGGTATGCATGGCCCTCATCCACATCCAGGTATAGGTTTTAGAGGAGGGAAATTTAAAAATTGAATCAAAATATGTGATCAATTCTGTGCTAATATCCCCCATCCTGGCAAATATATGTCCCCAATCCAGGTATACATGGTCTACTCATTTCCATTCTGGTATGCATGGCTCCCTCATCCCTATCCTGGTATGCATGGCCCCCTCATCACCACCCTAGTATGTATGGCCCCTCATCACCACCCTGGTATGTATGGCCACCTCATCACTACCCTGGTATGTATGGCCCCCTCATCACCACCCTGGTATGTATGGCCCCCTCATCACCACCCTGGTATGTATGGCCCCTCATCACCAGCCTGGTATGTATGGCCCCCTCATTACTATCCTGGTATGCATGACCCTTATTCGCATCCAGGTATACATGCCCCCCTCATTAATATCCTGGTATGCATGGCCCTCATTCGCATCCAAGTATACATGGTCCCCTCATCCCTATTATGGTATGCATGGCCCCCTCATCACCACCCTGATATGTATGGCCCCTTATCACCATCTCAGTATACATGGCCCCTTCCCTGTCCAGATATGCATGCCCCCTCAGTACTATCCTGGTATGCATGGCAATCATCCACATACATGTATAGGTTTTAGAGGAGGAAAATAAAAAAAAATGTAAGCAAAATACATGATCAATTCTGTGCTAATATCCCCCATCCTGGTAAATATATGTCCCCAATCCAGGTATACATGGCCCCCTCATCACCATCCTGGTATACATGGTCCACTCATCCCTATTCTGGTATGCATCGCTCCTTCATCCCTATCCTGGTATATATGGCCCCTCATCACCATCTTGGTATGCATGGGCCCCCTCATCACCATCTTGGGGATGGGGATCCCCATCCATGTATGCATGGCCCCCTCATCCCTATCCTGGTATGCATGGGCCCCTTATTAGTATCCTGGTATGCATGGCCCTCATCCAGGTATACATGGTCCCCTCATCCCTATCCTGATATGCATGGCCCCCTCATCCCTATCCTGGTATGCATGGCCCTCATCCACATCCAGATATATATGGTCCTCTCATCCCTATCCTGGTATGCATAGCTTTCATTCGCATCCAGGTATACATTGTCCCCTCATCCCTATCATGGTATGCATGGGCCCCATCCCCATCCTAGTATGCATAACCCTCATGAGAAAAACATAAGCCATTGTACTTGCCTTCCTCCGATCCCTCTCAGCATCCTGTTCTGATACCAGTGACTGATTTATACTTGTAAGCAGTGCATGGCAGTGACGTCATGCGCTGCCTACAAGCCAAGGACAGCTGCCAGAATACTCACTGCTCCCTAGGAGCCGGGACTATGTGCATAGAGCAGTGTATATTCATTGCTCTTTAATAGCGGGCACAGTAGGATCAGCCAGCAGCTGAGGTTAAACTTATCCCTTTCTTATTCTTTTGGAAACACCCAGAAGGAGAGGAGAGGACTGACATCAGACACATGTGAGCGGAATCAGCCCACATTTACTGCTGTCCAAATGTGAGCTAGTTGTACACTAGGTTTTCATGGCAAATTTCAGCAGCTGCTCCCCCTAGTGTTTAAAATTGGAAAATATCAAACCTTTTAAAATTATTTTTCATTTTTTACTTTATTAAAAACAACTGATAATATAAAAAATGAAAACATTAATACTTTACATTTTTTTCAATTGTTGAAAAAAATGTTTTGGGGATTGCACCTTCCCTTTAACTTCTGTCAGTGTTTGCTCCTTGATTTGTCACCTGGGTTGGGCTGAAAGCTATTTAAGATCATGACATCCTCCTGCACACTGCTAGTGATAATCTGACTAGCTTCAGTGAACGTGTGCTTCTCTAATATTGCCAGTGGACACTCCTGACTTTGACCTTGGCTCATTTACTGACTTCTGCTTTAAGATTTTGTCCTTACACTGACCTCCTGGTTCTGACCTGCCTACTGGACCATTCTGTTGCCTCTGGTTCACTCCTCAGGACAGCAGCCCTTCCGCGGAAGCAATCCAGTGGAACCTGTTGTAAGACTAAATCCCTGTATAGGAGTTAAAGGGTGAATGCTGGGGTTCCTCTGGTATCTGTCAGATGGAGTGGCTCATGCCAAGTTTGTCCCAGGAAGCCTTTCTAACCTGCGGTCTCTCAGACGTTATACTAACCCTCTTACGTACTTGAGCCACCTTAAAACCTAGTAGATAAGTAGTCCCTAGTTTAATTATAGATGTGAATGATCTCCCACTCCAAAATGTAATTCCAACAAAAGAATCCTATATCAAAATGTGGGGAACAGGATTCATCCTATTTACATAGCAAGAGGTGGATGGGGGGGGGGGTCTTTTTTATTGTGCAAATTTCAAATGTTAAAGATAAATCTAAAATTTTAAATATATATTTTTATAGAGAGATATTTATTATGAACCATGCTCAAGATACAGCAGCCCAGTTAGAGAAATAGAGGTAAGTGTGAATCTTACGTAAATGGAGTCAGCTACTAACATTTGAAATTACTATAATGGGAGCAATTCTAATACAATATGAAGAAATTCATGGGTCAAAAGTTTTAATTGGGATATCCCCAATTCCCTCCAAAAAAGATTTGGGATCATATCTCTCAACTCTTATAAACACGGAAAAGGAAATGTATTGTGGCACATACACAGTAAATATGCCGCTTTTTAAACTCCTAATTCCCTTAGTGTTCTCAAAACATGATACCCATTTCATGGCTGTTATAGAGTATGATGTTCACCAAAATGACTCACACCCACACAGAGTATGATACCCCTACAGTGAATCCCCCTCACAATTTTACCCCACGCATTCAGCATTTTACCCGTTAAGTACCTCTTCCCACAGTATGCCATTCCCATACTTTCCTCACTCACAATATGACACAGTATCATGGCCCACCACAGTATGATGACACAAGTCAGTATGAAAGTCTCATAGCTCCCCACACAGTATAGTATGATGGCCCCCTCAGTATGATGCTCCTACAGCCCCCACTGAATATGATAGCCTTCACAGTACCCCACTTAGTATGATGGCCCTTAAAAAGCCTCTCTCTCAGCATAATAGCCCCAAAAGTTAACCACCGCTTAATATTATGCCCTCACATACCCCCCAATCAATATGATTATGATTACCTCAACAGCCCCTCACACAGTATGATATCCGTAACGACCCCTCACTCAGTATGATTGCCCCAACACTTCTCACTCAGTAAAATAGCCCAAAAAGTGCACCACCACTCAGTAGGATGGCCCCCCACTCAGTAGGATAGCCCACAAAGCCCCTCACACAGTATGATGGTCCCACAGCCTCTTCACGCAGTAAGAATATCCCACAGCCAGCCTCGCACTGAGTATGATGGCCCCACAGTCCCTCACTTGGTATGATGCCCTTACAGCCCTTATCAGTATGATGGCCCCAAAACCCAAACTCCTCTCTCAGTATGGTGGCCCCACAACCCCTCACTTAGTATGATGCCCTCACAGCCCCTCTCTCATTATGATGACTTACTTGCATAGCCATTTTACCCCAGTGCGCTGCATGTGTCTGTAGTACTGAGTACTCCGCACAGTATGTATAAAATGTAGAGACATCATCACACATGCAGTGTGCGGAGTCTCAGATGCATAAGCACAGGCTAAATGGTGGATTAGAGAGTTATCTCCTTTATCCACCATTCTGTTCAATGGTATCTGGTTCTTGAGGAGGCAGGTACCAATAAAATTGTGACCACGGGCAGACGGGGAGGGCTTAGTGCCACACATGGGATCTGTGGGGTCATCATATTGAGTGAGGGTCTATGTGGGCATCATAATAAGCAAGGGTCTCTGGGGGTCACTGTACCGTGTGGAGGGTCTGTTGGGGCCATCAAGCTGTGTAGAGGGCCATCATACTGAGTGGGAGGCTGTGGAAGCCATCAAGCTGTGTGGGGTGCTGTGAAGGCCCTGAGGATGAAGATAACACAAATTGTGATGAAAGGAAGTTGTGATTATTCTTGAGCTTCATAGCAAATGTGTGGTCTGCCAGTGCTACTGATATGGACCCAGGGATAAGAAGAAATATCACATAACAGCTGGATTTTCTCCCATGGATGTTGTGTTTCAGTAGACACAGATCAGCTTTGCAACCAGCTCTCATACAGAGCTGGTCTTGGTCTACGGAGACACAACATCTATGCCAATCCATAGATTTGATGAATCACCCCCTTTGTGCTTTGCTTGCAATGATGAGATCTGTAACCACTGTTTACTGTATAGTAGCTATCCAGTGCTCAGTAGCTATTAACTATTTAGCAAGCGGTAACATTAGCACCTAGGTTGCATAAAGTACACTTGACCATTTGCAAGATATCGAATACACTGCTAGTAAGTATTTGATTTCCTTTATGCTGTAATATCTTTGTTCTGTGACAGATAATCCCCGCTTTTGTCACGTGGGCAAAGAGTTTAATGTGTATTCTACAAAACCTTTTCAGTTCTCTCCTGTATGTCCACAATGTACAGAGCATATCAGCCGATTTTGCCAACAGCAAATCTCTACCTGCAGGATAAATGGGACAGAAATAGATATGAAGCACACAGAAAAAAGGTAAGGGACTGAGCCTTGTGTGGTGGGAAAAGTTTTTAAAGGGGCATCACTTGTATTAGATAGTAGGGATTCTGGGCTGACTGGTCTTGGCTTTAACATTTATTGGAGGAGATTTAATAATATTGCTTATTTTAAAATCGCTATCTTTAAATGAATTGTCCCCTTCCAGAAAAGAAAACTTTCATAGGCTGTGGTAGCTACAAAAAAAATAAAAGTAAAAAAAGTATTACTTATCTCTCCAGGTCCAACACTAAGGCTGGTTTCACATTTGCGTCTGTGTGCGCAGTGTTTCATCCGCATAGATCCGCATGCGTCATGCTTACATATCTTTAACATGGTGTACGCAGAGACATGCGTTTGCATGCGTTCGCATGCAAACACGTACGCTTTCGTCATTTTGCAGTGTGCAGCGGTGTCCGGCGAACACAACTTGTATTTTTTGAAGCGTCAAAAATCCGTCAAATATGCGCAGTCATGCTCATGCGGATGAATGCGCCAAAACAACGCATTACTGTCTACGGGAATGCATTGGTACCCAAGGACAAGCGTACGGATGCGTTTGATACGCATGCGTTCTTCATGAGACACGCCCTTTTGGTGTCTGTCATATCGAATGCATACACAACGCAAACCCATGCAAAAATGCATACAAACGCATGCACACGCAGCGTTTTTTGCATCATGCGTAAGTTGATGCGGATAAAAAATCACTGCGTAAACATGCGTTTTTGCATGTGTTTGCGTATGCAGATGATACGCTGCGCACATATATGCAAATGTGAACCTAGCCTAAGCTGTCTGCCACTACCACAGTAGCTTTTGTTTGCAGCGCTGACATCATGTCAACAGTTTTACAGCCAATAATTGTGCTCAGCAGCTGATTGGCTGTAGAGGTATTGACTTGACAACAGCAGTCAGTACTGAACCAGGGAAGGGTAAGTAGTACTTGATTTGGGTTTTCTCCTTCGTCTCATTGGGGGACACAGGACTGTGGGGTGTATGCTACTGCCACTAGGAGGCTGACACTAAGTAGATATAAAAAAAGGTTAGCTCCTCCTCCGCCGTATACACCTCGACACTGGCCGTAGGCGATCCCAGTTCATGCTTAGTGTCTGATGGAGGCACACGTCTGGTTTCACCCAGACCATTTTTTTTTTCTCTTCCCATGGAGATGAGATAGGGGCGACGGACCCTTTTGAAGGGGTCCGATTTCCCCAAACCAACAATGGGCGAGCACGTGGAGTGTCGCCTCCACATATCCTCTCCCGCAACGTGGGACACTTATGCCGGACTCTGCCCTGACCACCCTAGGGTATTGAAACCTTAGGCTGTACAGAGGCAAAGGTAGTCCGTGCGGCCCCCACTGCACCACCAATGCTAGACTGCGGTGCTGCAAGGAGGCGGACAGTCCCTCTCCTCATCCCCTGAACGGATGACGGAGTTAGGGTGCCTGCACCGTCCTTATTTTTGATTTTTTTCCCTCCTCTAACCTGGATTGAGGAGGGCTGGGCTCCTGTGGTCCTTCAGGCGCATGCCAGCGGAAGCGAGTGGCGGTCATTCCTGTGTCCCCCAAGAGCGGTGAGTCGGGCTCCCCTTGGAGCGTGGCCGGCTCGGGGGGAGCCTTTGTTGACGTTCGCTGGGTTGCTTTAGGCGGCCCAGGCTCTCCCCCAGCAGCGCAGCTCCGGCGCCCGCCCCTCGCTTTCGGGCGGGCTCCGCGCGGTCCCCGGCTGCTGCCAAAACTAGGCCGTGGCCTGGGGCCTTCTCCGGTCCGTCGGGCCCGCCCCTCGACTTGTGGGCGCCGCTAATAATTTGGTCTCCGGCTGCAACCGAGACTAGGCCGTGGCCTGGGGCCTTCTCCGGTCCGGCGGGCTCGCCCCTCGACTTCCGGGCGGGTGTTGTGAATGGGTTTGAGATGAGTTCTGAGCAGAGGCTCCCTCTGGTGGTTACAAGCGGTGCTAGTGAAGATTGTGAGGACTGGGAATCAGGTGTTACTGACTGGTCTTATATAAGGGAGTCATTTTCCCATCAGGGTTGCCGGTGATCAATTGTTCTGGTCTGAATCCTTCATTCCAGTTTCCCTTGTAGCCTGCTGTGTTGTGTCTGCATCTCCTGCTTACAGATAAGACTTTTGCTTCTTTTGTGTTTGTGCTATATTTTTGCATTTTGTCCTGCACTTCTTTGGGGCCTTCAGGGTCCCCTCCGGGGGCTTCTGCCCTCTCAGTTTAGTTCAGCCACTGAGTTTTGTTCTTTTGCTTTTTCCAGCTTTTTCAGTGGCTGCTGTTTTTATTTTGTTACACCAGAGAACTAATTTAGGTGGTAGAGGTCGTGTGATCTCAGGTGATTTTGAAATTAGTAGAGTTGGTGTTTTTCAGGGTTTTCTGGGATTGCAGTAAGTACCCTTCCTATCCTTTTCTATTTAGATAGTTTGGGCCCCAGCGTTTGCTCATACTATTTTCTTTCTGTGTCAGTATTTCTTCTTGTCTAACCGCCATTACATGTTTGGGGGCTTTCTGTTATCTTTGGGGTTCTGCTCCGGGGCAGATAGCTTTCCTATTTCTATCTTTAGGTGTAGTTAGTTTCTCAGGCTGTGACGAGGCGTCTAGGACCAACGTAGGAACGCTCCACGGCTGCCTCTAGTTGTGGTGGTTAGTCAGGGTACTGCAATCTCATAGATTCCAACTGCTCTGGTGTATTGCCTTTTTTACCTGCACTCCTCAGCTACCGAAACACAACAGTATCACCGGCCTAAAAATTGAAATTGTATGGTACTCACAGAAGGAAAAAAAATATTGTGAAAGAAAAAAAGTTGTCAGAGTTGTCAGAGATAGTTTTCTGTTTGTTGCATTTTTTTTTTTTTTTTCCTCTGTATCTCTGGGTGCTGGGGAGGATCTTTTCTCCCAATGGAGTTTGCACAGTTGTCTGGCCGTGTGGATCAGCTTGCCACTGAGGTTCAGAGTATTGCTGCATATCTTGCTAGGTTGCCTGTTGTGGAACCTAGGATCCCCATGCCAGATTTGTTTTTAGGGGATCGAGCTAAGTTTCAGAATTTCAAAAATAATTGTAAATTGTTTTTTGCCTTAAAATCTAAGTCCTCAGGAAACGCAGCGCAGCAGGTTCAAATTATTATCTCTCTCCTGCGCGGCGATCCTCAGGATTGGGCTTTTTCCCTGATACCTGGGGATCCTGTTTTGAGTGATGTTGATGCGTTTTTTCAGGCTTTGGGGTTATTGTACGATGAGCCTAATGTCACTGATCAAGCTGAAAAAACCTTGTTGGCATTAAATCAGGGGCTTGATGACGCTGAGTTATACTGTCAGAGATTCCGTAGGTGGGCAGTCCTGACCAAATGGAATGACAACGCTTTGGCGGCCCTTTTCCGGAAGGGTCTGTCAGATAATGTAAAGGATGTTATGGTGGGATTCCCTGTCCCCTCTGGTCTCAATGATTCTATGTCATTAGCGATTCAAATTGACAGACGTTTGCGTGAGCGGAGAAGTATGCGTGGAATGGTGTTGCCTTGTGAACCAGCTTCTGAACCCATGCAGTGTGATAGAGTGGTGTCTGGGGCACAGCGTCATGAGTTTCGAATGCGCAATGGGTTATGTTTCTACTGTGGTGATGCCTCTCATGCTATTTCAGTCTGCCCTAAGCGGGGAAGACGTTTTGCACGCTCAGTTGTCTTGGGTAGTGTTCAGACTAAGTTTTTATTAACTGTCACTCTGATATGCTCTCTGTCCTCATTTTCTGCTCAGGCTTTCGTTGATTCTGGAGCAGCTATTAACCTGATGGATTATGATTTTGCTAAACGTTGTGGGTTTCCCTTGATACCCCTACAGAAGTCTATTCCCCTACTGGGGATCGATTCTACCCCTTTGGCTGAGAATAAACCCCAGTTTTCTACTCAGGTGATAATGAGGGTTGAACCTGATCACCAGGAGTGCTGCAAATTTTTGGTTCTATATAATCTGCATGACATTATCGTGCTGGGTTTCCCTTGGTTACAGTCTCATAATCCTGTTTTGGATTGGAAATCTGTGTCTGTAACCAGTTGGGGCTGCCAATGTGTTAATACCAACACTCCTGTTTTTTCTGCCTCCCCCCAGGCTCAGGATGTTCCTGACTTTTTTTTTGATTTTTCTGATGTGTTTAGCGAAAGTAAATCTGCATCCTTGCCTCCCCATAGGAGCTATGACTGCGCTATTGAATTAGTGCCGGGTAGTAAATTCCCTAAAGGTCGCCTTTTTAACTTGTCTGTACCTGAACATGACGCTATGCGGTCTTATATCAAGGAATCATTGGAGAAGGGTCATATCAGACCATCCTCTTCACCCTTAGGTGCCGGTTTTTTCTTTGTGGCCAAAAAAGATGGTTCATTAAGGCCGTGTATTGATTATCGTCTCTTGAACAATATTACTGTGAAATATCAATACCCGTTACCCTTGATTTCTGACCTGTTTTCCGGGGTGAAAAACGCTACTTGGTTTACCAAGCTTGACCTCAGGGGGGCGTATAACCTTATTCGCATTAAGCACGGGGATGAATGGAAGACGGCATTCAATACCCCTGAAGGGCATTTTGAGTACCTAGTGATGCCCTTTGGGCTCACTAATGCTCCTTCCGTCTTCCAGTCCTTCATGAATGACATTTTCAGGGATTTTGTGGACAAATTTCTGATTGTTTATTTGGATGATATCTTGATTTTTTCTAATGACTGGGACTCTCATGTGAAACATGTTCGAACTGTATTCCAGATTTTGAGAGAGAATGCTCTGTATGTGAAGGGATCAAAGTGTCTTTTTGGCGTACAGAGGATCTCATTTCTGGGATTCATTTTGTCCCCATCTGTTATTGAAATGGACCCGGTCAAGGTTCAGGCCATCTGTGATTGGGTCCAACCTACTTCATTAAAGGCTCTTCAGAGATTTTTGGGTTTTGCCAATTTTTATCGTAAATTTATTGGTAATTTCTCGGTTATTGTTAAACCATTAACTGATTTGACCAGAAAGGGTTCTGATGTGGTGAATTGGCCTCCTGAGGCAGTCTCTGCATTTCAGGAACTTAAGCAGAGATTCACTTCTGCTCCTGTTCTACGGCAGCCTGATGTTTCTCTGCCATTTCAGGTGGAGGTTGATGCCTCTAAAATTGGGGCAGGTGCTGTTTTGTCCCAAAAAGATCCAGAGACCTCTAAAAGTAACCCTTGTGCCTTTTTCTCTCGAAAATTTTCTCCTACTGAACGTAATTATGACGTAGGTAATCGGGAGTTATTGGCCATGAAGTGGGCTTTTGAAGAGTGGAGACATTGGCTGGAGGGAGCCAAACATCAGGTGGTGGTCCTTACGGACCATAAGAATCTGGTCTATCTGGAATCTGCCAAGCGACTCAATCCTAGACAGGCCAGGTGGGCCTTGTTTTTCACACGTTTTAATTTTGTGGTTTCCTTTCTTCCTGGCACTAAGAATGTTAAGGCGGATGCCCTCTCGAGGAGTTTCCTTGCGGACTCTCCTGAGTTATCTGATCCTTCTGTTATTTTGAAAGAGGGTGTAGTTCTTTCCGCCATCTCGCCCAATTTGAGACTTGCTCTGGAGGGGTGTCAGGAGGATAGGCCCGAGCGCTGCCCTGTTGGAAAATTGTTTGTCCCGGACCAATGGAAAAAGAGTGTGATGTCTGAGATTCATTGTTCCGCATTGGCTGGGCATCCCGGAATTTTTGGTACCAGAGACTTGGTTAGTCGGTCCTTTTGGTGGCCTACCTTGTCTCGTGATGTCAGGGAATTTGTGCAGTCCTGCGGGACTTGCTCTCGCTCCAAGCCTTGCTCTCGCTCTAGTGGTTTGTTGATGCCATTGCCTGTGCCCAAGAGACCATGGACCCATATCTCTATGGATTTCATTTCCGATCTTCCTGTTTCTCAGAGAATGACCACCATCTGGGTAATTTGTGATAGGTTTTCCAAAATGATACATCTTGTGCCATTACCTAAGTTGCCTTCCTCCTCTGAATTGGTGCCGTTGTTCCTTCAGCACGTGGTTCGTTTACACGGCATTCCTGAGAACATTGTGTCTGACAGAGGAGTCCAGTTTGTTTCCAGATTTTGGAGGACTTTTTGTTCTAAACTGGGTGTTTAATTGTCTTTCTCCTCGGCATTTCATCCTCAGACCAATGGTCAAACTGAGAGAACAAACCAGACATTGGAGACTTATCTAAGATGCTTTGTGTCTGCTGATCAGGATGACTGGGTCTCTTTTTTGCCTTTGGCTGAGTTTGCTCTTAATAATAGGGCTAGCTCTGCCACTTTGATGTCTCCGTTTTTCTGTAATTCTGGGTTTCACCCTCGATTTTCTTCAGGACAGACGGAGGCTTCTGTCTGTCCAGGTGTTGACTCTGTTGTGGAGCGTATGCAACAGATTTGGGACCAGGTAGTGGAGAGGTTGTCCCTCTCTCAGGAGAAGGCCCAGCGGTTTGCTAACCGGCATAGGACTGATGGTCACCGGTTTAAAGTGGGGGACTTGGTCTGGTTGTCCTCAAAGAATATTCCTATGAGAGTAGCATCTCCTAAATTTAAGCCTAGGTTCATTGGACCTTATAAGATCATGGAGATTATTAATCCTGTTTCTTTTCGTTTGCTTCTTCCAGGGACATTTAAGATCCATAACGTGTTCCACAAGTCCTTGTTGAAGAGGTTTGTTGAGCCAGTGGTTCCTGCTGCTGTGCCTCCTGACCCTGTTTTGGTTGAGGGCAATCTGGAGTATGTGGTTGAGAAAATATTGGATTCTCGTTTTTCTAGACGGAAACTCCAGTATTTGGTTAAATGGAGAGGTTATGGTCAGGAAGACAATTCTTGGGTGTTTGCTTCGGACATCCATGCTAGGAGACTTATCCGTGCGTATCATAGAACTCATCCTGACCGACCTGGTTGCTCAAATGAGGGTTCGGTGACCCTCCTCAAGGGGGGGGTACTGTTGTGAATGGGTTTGAGATGAGTTCTGAGCAGAGGCTCCCTCTGGTGGTTACAAGCGGTGCTAGTGAAGATTGTGAGGACTGGGAATCAGGTGTTACTGACTGGTCTTATATAAGGGAGTCATTTTCCCATCAGGGTTGCCGGTGATCAATTGTTCTGGTCTGAATCCTTCATTCCAGTTTCCCTTGTAGCCTGCTGTGTTGTGTCTGCATCTCCTGCTTACAGATAAGACTTTTGCTTCTTTTGTGTTTGTGCTATATTTTTGCATTTTGTCCTGCACTTCTTTGGGGGCCTTCAGGGTCCCCTCCGGGGGCTTCTGCCCTCTCAGTTTAGTTCAGCCACTGAGTTTTGTTCTTTTGCTTTTTCCAGTTTTTTCAGTGGCTGCTGTTTTTATTTTGTTACACCAGAGAACTAATTTAGGTGGTAGAGGTCGTGTGATCTCAGGTGATTTTGAAATTAGTAGAGTTGGTGTTTTTCAGGGTTTTCTGGGATTGCAGTAAGTACCCTTCCTATCCTTTTCTATTTAGATAGTTTGGGCCCCAGCGTTTGCTCATACTATTTTCTTTCTGTGTCAGTATTTCTTCTTGTCTAACCGCCATTACATGTTTGGGGGCTTTCTGTTATCTTTGGGGTTCTGCTCCGGGGCAGATAGCTTTCCTATTTCTATCTTTAGGTGTAGTTAGTTTCTCAGGCTGTGACGAGGCGTCTAGGACCAACGTAGGAACGCTCCACGGCTGCCTCTAGTTGTGGTGGTTAGTCAGGGTACTGCAATCTCATAGATTCCAACTGCTCTGGTGTATTGCCTTTTTTACCTGCACTCCTCAGCTACCGAAACACAGCAGGCGGGCACCGCCAATAATTTAGTCCCCGGCTGCGGCCGAAACTAGGCCGCGGCCTGGGGTCTTCTCCCGGCCGTGTGGTCTCTTCCAGCGACGCCCCCCGACTTCCGGGCGGGCGCCCCGCCAATAATTTAGTCCCCGGCTTCGGCCGGAAACTAGGCCGCGGCCTGGAGCTCCAGGCCAGAGGCGGGCCAAGTCCAGCAAACTCCTCCCCCAAGTTAGGGGGGGCAGAAATCAGCAGAACCTACTTCAGGAACGCCCACATTGGAGGGGGCGCGTTTTTGAAAGTTTGTAAGGACTGCAGTAGCAGCCTCCGTGGACTTCTTGGCGCAAGGACGTCTGGGGACACAGGACTGGGTTAGGTGCTTTATAGCAACGCCATACTACACACCGCTCCGCTGCACCCTAGTTTTGTTGTGCTACCTCAAATTATTACGGCAGGTACAGCATGTCCAGAAGGGCTAAGACTCACACGGTGCTGTATACCGCATGCATTGCCTGTAGGTCCCCTTTTCCGCACGCCCAGACTACTCGGGTCTGCGAAGCCTGTGACTCCGAACGTGCCCAGGAGCCCTCCCCTATAACTGAGCCCAGTGCGTCAGGTCCCCCGGAATGGGCCCTGTCTCTGTCACAATCTATGGCATCTTTAACGAGAGCAATCGAGTCCCTTCAAGCTCTCGATAGGGGCACGGACAGTGGTTCATCCGTCTTGGCCTTTTCTCAGGAACCTCCGGCCTGCAGGGGCCGCACTCTCACCAGGCAGACGCGGGGAGAAGCAATCCCACACAGCGTCGCCTGTGCGTCCGGGGCCTCGGCATCTATCAGTTCCGTTTCGCGCTCTCCTCACCAGGGGAGGCAAGTAACCAAGGTTTGGACTCTGATTCCGAAGGGTCCCTCAATCTAGAGGCACCTAATTGTCAAGAGACAATTGACAGTCTCATTGAAGCAATCGATCAAACCCTGGGAGTAGATGATGAGTCCACCTCGGCTTCTGGTCATAAGGTGTCCTTCAAACGAGCCAGGCAAACTCATAAGGTTTTTGGCATCACCCTGAATTTGAGGACCTAGTGCAGCGCCACCGGGAAAAAGCAGGACAAGCGCTTTTCAGAACAAAAGGCTCTCAATACCAGATATCCTTTTGCCCCTGAGCTCCTTAAGAAATGGGCGGAATCTCCTGCGGTCGACCCTCCGGTGTCGCGTTTAGCGTCTAAGACGCTCCTCTCCCTTCCCAACGGTTCCTCGATTAAGGATCCAACGGATCGTCTAATTGAAAGCTTGGCTCGCTCGGTATTTGAGGCATCAGGCTCTGCCCTCTCTCCCTCTTTTGCAGCGACTTGGGTTGCTAAGGCTATGATATCCTGGTCGGAGTCTCTAAATAAAGCCCTTCATGGCACGGAGGTGCTGTCAGAGGTAATTGAGATCTTTAATCAAATCGCTCTTGCAGGAGACTTTTTGATTAATGCTTCCATGGATGCGGCAAATTGCGCAGCACTAGCTGTGGCCAACGCGATTGTATTAGGAGAGCCTTGTGGTTGAGGACATGGCGGGTGGACTCAACCTCAAAAAAGTCCCTTACATCCTTACCTTATCAGAGTGGCCGGTTATTTGGCGAGAGACTGGATCAGCTCATATCTGATGCTACAGGAGGGAAGAGCAGTTTCCTTCCTCAGCAGAAAATTAGACAGCCCTTTCGCCGACAGCTTCAGCCTCGGTTTAGGGCCTTTCGCAACCAGGTTGGGCCGCGGCAGCCAGCTCCGGCGGCTCAGGTCGACCTAATCAGGCCAGAGATCGTCAAGTCTCTTACAAGGCCAACCCTTTAGGAAGGATGCGATCTCAACAGCCGAATCTAGAGGGTCTAGGTCCCAAAGGTTTTCGGCCAAATGACTGGAGGCAAGATCCGGTCAATTCATCCAGAGTGGGCGGCAGCCTACTCTGGTTTCGCCCCACTTGGCTCGCGGTCACTCATGACAAGTGGGTCAGGGAGTTAGTCTCCTCGGGGTACAAGATAGTTTATCAGCCATCCCCCAAATAGTTTTTTTCCCTCACGTCTTCCCAAAGAAGAATCCCGGGTTCGCGCCTTTTTCAAGGCTGTCGAATCTCTTCGGCGCAGCGGGGTTATCATTCCAGTACCAGAGGTTGAGAGAGGTCAAGGGGTTCTATTCAACCTGTTCATAGTACCCAAGAAAGACGGCACTGTAAGGCCCATTCTGGACCTAAAACGTTTGAACAGGTTTGTCAGAATTCGTCATTTCCCAATGGAGTCTCTCCGCTCGGTCATTGCAGCCATGGAAAAGGGGGAATTTCTAGCGTAAATAGACATCCAGGATGCCTATCTTCACATCCCCATATTTCCCCCTCATCAGAGATTTCTACGGTTTGCTATCAGCAACCTTCACTTTCAGTTTGCAGCCTTGCCCTTTGGGCTGGCCACAGCTCCCAGGGTGTTCACAAAAGTTATGGCTGCCGTTGTGTCCATTCTGCACTCCAGAGGGATAGTCGTCCTGCCATACTTAGACGATCTCTTCGTCAAGGGTCTGTCTTTCAAGCCTGCGAGGAAAGTGTCAGCATTACGCTAGACACCCTGGTTCCCCTGGGGTGGCTGGTGAATTTAAAAAAAATCATCTCCCGTGCCATCTCGGAAGATCACCTTTTTAGGGATGATTTTCAACACTGCTCGAAGTTTGATAATCCTTCCTCGGGACAAAGCCCTAGTCCTCCATCAGGAGGTACGGATCCTTCCCCAAACCCGATTCCTCACACCATCCGGTTTTGCATGAGGGTCTTAGGAAGGATGGTGGCAGCAAATTGAGGCCATTCCGTTTGCACAATTTCATCTCCGCTCCCTTCAGCATGCCCTCTTGGCAGCGTGGGACGGGAGCCCTTACTCTCTCAATCTCCAGTGTCGTCTGTCTCTGCAGGTCAGACTTACACTTACTTGGTGGACAAGGAGCACCACTCTTCAACAGGGGCGATATTTTCCCCCAGTCCATTGGCTGATAGTCACAACGGCGCCACCTTCTTGGATGGGGAGCAGTGTTTCGCCACTACACAACCAGGGATCTTGGTCCCTACAGGAATCAACCCTCCCGATCAATATTCTAGAGATTCAGGTTGTTTGGCTGGCTCTGAGGCATTTTCACCATCATATGGCAGGCCGCCCTGTCCGAATACAATCGGACAATGCCACGGCTGTGGCATACATAACCATCAGGGAGGTATCCGCAGCAGGGCGGCCATGCACGAGGTGAAACATATTCTGGCCTGGGCAGAAAGAAATGACTCTGATATCGGCGGTCCACATTCCAAGGAGAACTGGGCAGCGGACTTCCTCAGCCGTCAGGGTATAGCGTCAGGGGAATGGTCACTCCATCCCGACGTATTTCAGCAGATATACTACGCTGGGGAACTCCAGATGTGGACCTGATGGCCTCCAGGATAAACGCCAAAGTACCCAACTTCGTCTCCCAATACCGGGATCCGCAGGCAATTGCAGTGGACGCCCTGGTTCTCCTGTGGAATCAGTTTCACCTCCCGTACTTGTTTCCACCGATAGCTCTGCTCCCAAGGATGATCAGAAAGATCAGGATAGAGGGGGTCACAGCGATATTAATAGCTCCGGATTGGCCGCGTCGCTCATGGTACGCAGAACTGGTACAGTTGCTCGCCGATGCACCCTGGCGTCTGCCAGAACGCGCGGACCTTCTCTCCAGGGCCCAGTTTACCACCAGAACTCAGCGGTCCTGTGTTTGACGGCCTGGCCGTTGAATCTTGGATCCTGACCAAGTCTGGATTCTCCCAGAAGGTCGCTGCCACAATGGCTAGCGCCCGAAGACCCGCCTCGGCTCGTATCTACCACCATACTTGGAAGGTCTTTTTTCTTGGTGCAGGGAACATGGTTTTTTCCCCACTTCAGTTTTCAATTCCCAACATTCTGGCTTTTCTCCTAACAGGCCTAGATTCAGGCCTAGCGCCAAGCACTCTTAGAAGACAGATATCAGCCTTGTCTGTTCTTTTTCAGCGTAGAATCGCTACTAACTTACAGGTTAAGACCATTATTCAGGGGGTTGTCCATATAGTGCCCCCCTACAGGGCTCCCCTAGACGTCTGGGATCTCAACCTTGTTTTGGGAGTTCTGCAGGAATCTCCATTTGAGCCTCTTCAGGAAGTTTCCTTGACATACCTTTCTTGGAAGGTGGTGTTTTTGGTAGCCATAAACATCCATAAGGCGGGTCTCGGAGCTGGCGGCTCTATCTTGCCGAGCTCCGTACTTACTTTTTCATCACGATAAGGTGGTGCTCAGGCCACCTCCACCTTTTTTGCCTAAGGTCGTGTCCTCATTTCATATCAATTAGGACATTATTTTGCCCTCATTTTGCCAGCGCCGACGCACCGGGTGGAGAAAGCTCTCCATACGCTGGATCTCGTGAAAAGCACTCAGGAGATATGTATCTGGACGGCATCCTTTCGGCAGATGGACACGCTGTTCATCCTTCCCGAGGGTCGCAGGAAGGGACTTGCTGTCTCAAGATTAACTTTGGCCAGATGGATACAGGTAACCATTCAGGAGGCCTACCGCATCAGAGGCACTGTGGTCCCCGCAGGAATCGGGGCTCACTCCACCAGAGCGGTGGGTGCCTCCTGGGCTCTTCGGCATCAGGCTTCGGCGGAACAGGTTTGTAAGGCGGCAACATGGTCCAGTCTGCATACTTTCTCTAAACATTATAATATCCATACTCAGGCTTCAGTGGATGCAAGTCTGGGTAGAAGGATTCTTCAGGGCGCAGTAGCGCACCTATAGGCAATGCCTGGTTACGACT